>OZ007587.1:286710043-287310043 GCA_963931845.1 Maratus michaelseni
TTTCCATTGACAAGATCCTTAGGTTTGGGACAACTCACCCCAACACACTTGGCAAAAGGTATACTCCATTGTAATTTCCCATTTTTTATTTCTACTGTACTCGTGATATTTCCAGACAGATAACCCATTCCACATTTTAATTTGGCAACTGTCCCTTCCACGTAAGGAGGGGAGTCGTCACAGGTAAAATAGCCGGTTTCAGCTACGGGTAACTCGTCTAAAGCAGGAACACACGTGACAGAAGGGGGATCCCATTGTAGTTGGCCCTGTTTCAAGACGAGAGTAGAAAATTTAGTATTCGACCCGTAACGCTTGTTGCATTTAAGTTGAGCTACTGTACCTACCACATAAGGAGATCGTTGGGTGCACGTAAACGTACCCATTACAGCCACCGGTAATGTTTGCATAATGCTTTGTATTTCCAATCGACACTTTTCTGTAAAAGTGTCCACTAAAGAATTTGAATTGGCGAGTCCGTACATGACAAAATAAACAATTCAGGTGCCGTGTGAAAGTAATATATTTTATCGACCATGCATTTTTTTGGAAAATGTTTTGGAAAAACAAAAACCACTTGATGTTGTATACATTAAAGTGCTTTTTACTCATGCGTATACAATATATCGTACCAGCGATCCCAGAGAGTTTTGAGAGCAAAAAAACAAATGCGAATGTAACTCTTTAATCTTCGTACATTTTTTGGGTCTATCCAAATTAATTGCACTCTAAAATTTACAAGCTGAAGAAGAAACGCTTCGTAAAGTGTCAAAGTTGGTAAATTATTCATCTTTTTTGCAGTAATTAAAAGTTTTCGCCATTGTTCCGCGCATATTCGCAATATTCGTTCGGCGTATTGTAGTTCATAGGGTTGAAGATTTTGTTCACGTTTTAAAAGCCATGAAACCTTATAAGTACACGCAAGATGAATTCGGACATACCTTTCGATGGTTGATAAAATACTGAATTTTATGAATAAGGGATGATAACGGCTCATCTTGTATGTTAAATTGTGGAGATTTATGTTATGTAATTTCCTTACTCGTGTAAACTATCAAATACACATCTAAATAATACATATTTATCCAAAGTTTTAATAATTAAGTTAATTTTAAATTGAGATAATATATTCATGATAGTAATATAAAAATAAAGTAGAAAAATGGAGAACATTTTTAAAAAATTATATGTATGTATGCAGTCAAAAGTCTTCAGGTATATAAGTAAGTTTTTCAGATGCGTAGTTTATAATAAGTATCTTTTTGTAACTGCAGGTCTTTGTATATGGTACTACTGCTTTTGTACAAACCCGTTTTCATTTTGCGATTTCCCATTTCATTGGTTTTTTTGTTAGTTTTAAAAAAATAAACTGTAAACGAGACACTAAATGCAAATGGTAATGAACTGTTTAATTGTCTTCAATTTTACATTTGACTACGTTATTTTTACATTAATGTTTATAAACAGTTGTTGCTGTTCAATGATAGTAATAAATCTGTTTAGTGAATCATACATTTTAAGATTTTTCAGCGAACGTTTTGGAATTTTTTTTGAAGTTTTGAATTGGCATACACCCGGTTAAAATAAGCTGTATCTAATCTCAAATCTTCTTCTTCTATTTTAATAGTAGGATTAAATTTTTTTGGTACCTCGTATTCAATGACCGGTTTATCCAATATCCAACACACATCGTAAGGAACTTCTTTTTCACTAATCTTTGCCAATTTCGGGGGAAACGCAAGAGGTATTGCAGATGTACATCGCTGGCTGTTACTTTCAATCATTGTAAACATTAGGAAGTCGTTGTTAGATTCAGCGTAAGTAGTTATACCCATTTTTAACGTCTGAAATATATTTGAGGTTTAAAGATGAAGATTATGATAAAATACTCATCTTATTAAAAAAAAAAAAAAAAAAAAAATGTGCATGGAATTTAACTTTAAATATATTCGGAATTTTCAAATTATAGTACTCATGTAAATGAACTTATAATCAGGAAGCTTCTGCTGCAATGTCGTCTCCCTCAATTTTATATATTTTATCGTATGTCCCATACTCTAAGGATAGAATGTGTTCGGATGCCATGTTCCATTCCCAATCATAGGAAAGACCCCTTTCTTTGACAGTGGATTCAATGACTAGTAATAGATTCAGTTTATTTCAATTACACATAAGAATGTATGTTATTTCAAACGCA
This sequence comes from Maratus michaelseni, assembly GCA_963931845.1. Classification (NCBI taxonomy): domain Eukaryota; kingdom Metazoa; phylum Arthropoda; class Arachnida; order Araneae; family Salticidae; genus Maratus; species Maratus michaelseni. Next base: position 286,712,238 of record OZ007587.1, read on the forward strand.
ATGGATTACCATATAAATATATTTATATGTCACATATTTATATATATATATATATATATATATATATATATATATATTCGTGTATATATTAATCCATATGAGTTGTTTTGAAATTGCAATAATAAAAACATTACATGATAATTTGACAGTTCTGGAAAGATGAAAGAAATATATAATTTTTTGAATAATAGATAAAATAAAAATACGTAACTTATAACATTATTCAAAATTTAATTCAAAATTTATAGCTAATACAAATTTCAATGAATTAGTATAGATAAAATTTCTTTGAAAAGAGTAGAAATATTTTTCAAATTTTAAACTACAAGAATAATAGATAAAATAAATAACTTATACATTTTTCAAAATTTATAGCTAATACAAATTTCAATAAAGTAAAATTTATCTTTGAAAAGAGTGGAAATATTTTTCTGTTGCATGTTAATATGTGATTATCTAATATTCATGAACAGGTATGCTTTCATAGAAGAAATTTTCTCTTATGAATCATGTATAGGTGGTTCACTGTGACTGGAGTGCAATTCTTCTGAATTCTTGACACTGAAATTTAACACACTCTGTATGAAATTGGTCAAGATGTTGTTTAATATCAGTAACATAAACTGCCATCCTATTAAAAAAGGATTCAGCAGAGACATCTCCCCCTTCTGTCGCTGTGATGTCCTTTGTAGGCATAGTTTTACGACGACTCAATTTTTGATGTTGATCCTTAAAACGGAGTCGTCTGCGAACTTGCTCTAGTCGGAGAAGACGAACTGTTGCTCCAAGATCATCGATAGGATTTTTAACCGCTTCGATCTTTCGGCGCACATTGCGAAAGTAGGATATTTGTCGTTGGTATACACGAGAGCTTTTAAGCTTCATTTTCGAGATCGCTGCTTTATAAATTTCCTCCCAATTCTCCTGCCAGTCCTCTTGACACGACGTGAGTGTTTTCATAACTGAACCTTTCTCTGATTCTATTTCTGATGATAAACCGGAATCAGAGGAGTCATCTACAATCTCCAGATTCATCCTCTGAAAAAGAATTCATTCAACGACAGTTGGTGGAACTATGCAATGATTGAGAGTAGCTTACTAATATTTATAAGAACGAAAAAAAAAAAAATAATAATAATAATAATAATAATAATAATAATTTTTTTTTTTTTTTTTTTTTTTTTTTTTTAACGTGATTCCTATTAACTATGTGTAAACTGTGTAAATGAATCTATTTCATGTTTGAAAACTGAAAATCATTTAATAATGGAATAAAGATGATATCCCTTACAAATATAAATCGCAGGTTATAATTAGATTTCCTCCACTATTATATGAAAGGAACGTACAGAATTGTCTCCTTTTTTTTTTTTTTTTTTACTCTGATTCGGAAGTATAGCTTTCTTGGCTATCCGTCTCACTTTCTGTCTTGTTCGCTTTTTCAAATGTTTCACTCGTTTTCATTGTTTGATTGGTTTCACCCCGATCTGTATGAATAATGGGACTCCACTCCGTTATGGGAATTTCTATATCGTCGGATTTTATGATCGGACTCCCTTTTTTTATTAGATCCAAATCTATGTTATCCTTTGAGATGCAATCTGTTTGATTGGTTTGTCCCAGCTCCCTATTCAGATTTACCTTTAATTGACCCGATTCTCCTGTCACATTTCCCTTCAATTGACCCGTCTCCCTTTTTATATTTTCCTCTGTTTCCCCTTTATAATCATCTGATAACGTAGTCGGTTTGGCTAACGCTACGAGTAAAGCAATGACATATTCGCTCATCGCTTTCACTTGTTGCGTCAATCGACTGTAAAGAGGATTTGTAATTTTAACGGGCTCTTGACTTTCCAGCATGTCTTGAATGCAATACAATAAACACTGCATTTCAATCACAGATCCATCTTCTTCTATGTTTGAACATTGTTGGTACTTTTCATAAGCTAAATTTAATTGTTTAGAGGATAATACCTTCTCGAGAGTCGGTGACACTACTTTTTCATGCACATAACGAGACATTATACTATAAACCATGTCAAATACAGCATGAAACGCTTTAATTTGTTTGACTCGCATTTGAGATTGTATCACACTTTTGGCTGCCGTAAACATGTATTCAAATTCGTGAGGACTCCCCCTACTTTGAATAATTTTGACTAATTCTTCTCCCATAGGTATTTTGTGCATCAAATTTTCCATATATACGGTAAAATATTCTTTTTGGGTTTCAAACAACCTTTTTTCAATTTGACTGTTTAAATCCCCTTTTAAGAGATTTGTTTTCAAGTCGTTCAAAATAGTGTTTTCCCCCTTAGATTCTGTTTCTTCCGTCCGAGGCTTCGAAGTTCTCGTTTCCTGTTCTTCATACTCCCCTTCATGACAGCGTTTCATTCTTGATTCACACCATAATGTGATAAGTCTAGAATAATCGAAAGATTGACACAAATGGCTACTAGAACAGTTTTCCTATCCATTCTTGCTTTAAGGTTGGAAATAATTGGGTACATTGGTGTTGATCGTTCGGTACACATCAACATTGTACGGATAATCTAAATCCAAGGTCCAGCGTTCAAAGCCTACTTCCGCATCATATTGTAAAACGAATGCGTTGAAACGGGGCAAGTTCTCATAATGAGGATCCCGAAACGTTAATTGTAGAGGATTTACGATCACCCTGTCTTTATACTGGGGATGAGCAACGAAGTCATTTTCATCGACTACACACACGGGATTTTTGTATAAGACGCGATACACCTTTTGTATGTCCATCGGCTTTTGTGTTAACATGTGAGGAACTGTGTGACAATGTCTCAAGACAAATTGATCATCATAATCAAATTCATTGAAATGTTTAACATAAAAAAATTCTGTATATGAAACACTGCGCAATCGAGCACGAAACGTGTGATTTGTTTTGAAAAAATATTGTGCGTAATCGTATCGCCACAAAGGCTGTTGGATCATCCATGGGCCTTTTTTCCCGCTCAACAAGGGGATGAGGTCTTTTTTGCGAGTAGGTTCAAACACAATGAGGGAAATGGGCTCGCGTTGCTCCAAATAAAAATAGGTGATCAGTTTGACATCGATCGGCCGTTGGGGGTCTTTCACAAATATGCTGGCACACGCGTCAAACCCTTCCGTCTTCAAGTATGTTTTATTTTTACCTTTGAGGACCACGCCGAAGAGTCCATATGTCGGATCACACACACATCCCCAATCAGGAACAAATTTTCCATGTTTCAAGGGTCTTCCGGACAAGGCATCGAATGAACAGGGTCGTTTAACACATTTAACGGGTTTGGATTGGGCGGAAGTTAAACGGTGTATATACTCTGCATGAAATCCCTTTTGGACTAGACCCTCGGAGGTAGACACTTCGAATTCGTCGGGATCGCACTGAGTCATGTATTCGAAAACGGGTACTTTTTGGCAGGTTTGACGCCCATCGTTGAATTGCACTGTTTTATAACCGGGTTCGCAGATGCATGTATCGAGCTTTGGGTCGTAGTGTCCATGAACTCCGCAACCTACATTGACGTTACAGTTCCCACCAAAAATGTTTTGGGTAAACAATTCAGGGTTCAAACACGTGCAAATGGCAAACCAGGTATTTCTCATTTTATAGGATATCCAATGACCGGTTTCGGTGTCACAAGTTCCCCCTCTCAATAGTTTGGGAACACAAGTTTGGGTCAGACACACGTGGTTGGATTCACAATCGGCATCCACATTACAATGAACGGCGGAAGGGATAAGAGCTTGGGGCGTGGGTAAGAGAGGCCAAGGTGGGATAGGGGTAGGTTTGGGTTGCGCAAAAGCGTACAAAAGGGTTAGACCCAAATACAGGACTAATAGAAAAGTGTAGGCAATCAACATGCTTTAATAAATGTATACAATGTGTAAAGAACCGCGTCGATACACTAAGCCAATGGAAGCGTCGAAAACATCTCTTTGCTTTAAATAACGAAAATAGGTTAATTTGGTTTGAGGATTTTTTAAATGAATTAACAAATCTCGTACACTATACATGTTTCTTTTTTTTTCACAGGGTTGTTTACATCGGATAGGTATTTCTACAAAAAGCGCTTTGGAGGCGGTGCGTGTGAAACGAATCACTTCCTTTTATCATTTTTATGGACGAAAAACTACATTTCACAAACTGCTTTTACAATAGATTTTAAAGTGCACAGATTTATTAAAACCACATAGATTACAGATTTATTCAGATTATTAAATAAGTTTAGTACAAAAAAATTTCGAACAAGAAATAAAAAGATTTCATAACATAAAATTGAGTTGGATGGAATTTTAGAAATCGTAAATTTTCAGTTCTTCACTTTAAAGTGCCCTATATTTTTCTAAAAATAAACATGCTAAACATCATAATATACTATATAAATTTACATAATTATAATAATTCCGAGCTTTTAAAATAAATTGTATCTACAATCGCTGAAGTGTCTTTGTCAAAATCTACATAAGTTTCTTTAAACACGGTATGAATACAGTTTGGACCCTTTTTACATGTCTTACATCTGCAATCTCGTTGTTGAATTCATCCGAACCCATTTCAGCACAGGGTTGAAAATGCAGAGGGTATAGAACACTGCAATCCTCTGGCTGGTTGTCTAATCCTATATGACCCGAATAATATCCAATAGCACACGAATGAAAACGCCAATTATACAATACACTTAAATTTTGAGAATATACGTTTTGACGAGTTTGACATTTTATTAAAAGAGTACAATCGTCTTCATTAAATGTGAGTATATACCTACGAACATTTAATGACGAAAAAAGCTTATCCATTATGGAACATTTATTATTTTTCAGTTGATACAATTTAGGACTTTGTGAGCAACGAATAATCTTCTGGGACCGGAAAATCCAAAAGTAGACATATCTGCAACACTCCTTATACTTATACACGAAGAAATTTTTTTCTTCTATCAAAATTAATGAGAAATAATCTCGAATAACATCAGAGGGTATTTCAAAATAAGGGTTTTTAAATTTGTTGCATTTTACAGGTATTCTTGTCTGGTGATCTCTAACATCAAAATGATGAACAGTAAACGACAAATCATAATAGTTTACATTAACATAATAGAGTAGATGCAAATTACTACAGTTAACATACCATCCAGGTTGTATAAAACCTACCAGTTGAAATAACTGAAGACTAGGTTGAAACCACAGTGCTTTCGATTCGAGGTAATGTTGAAACTCTGGTATCTTAGACAGAGCACCCATTTTGTCCGTGACGGGCATATATTCCTTTATAATTTTTACGATAACCAACTCGGGTAAATTAAAAAAAGGGAAGGGTTCTATTTCTGGTTTTGAGTTGCAAGAATGTTTTACCGAATCATTTTTATGAAAAGTATGTTTTTTCAGAATTCCCTTAAATGCTTGTGGTGAAATGGCAGAAATCATCTTTAGATTAGGTAGCATTTAAGATTCACAGTAAACAAAAAGCAAAGATTTTTTGAAAAGCGAATCCATGATTTATACAAACTCTTGAATGACATTAACCTTCAAGGAGTAAATTTCAATAGATCTAGCGTTTATATATTTAAAAAAAAAAAAAAAAAAAAAAAAAAAAAATCTGAAAAGTTGAAAGTTTTGAAAAATAGTAGTGTAATTCATTATTCATAAACAAAATACTCTACAGGTCAAAAGAACCTTTTCATTTACAAGTGTTTTATCCTGAAATATATCCAAAGTTGGTAAACTGTTTGATGTAAAAAAAGAGTTGAAAAGGAGACACTGTCCCCTTTTCAACTCTTTTTTTACCTCACCTATTGCACTAAATTCATTTAGCATGGTTCAGGTGAGAAAATTTAACCGCTTAAATTTGAACCGTTCAAATCGTCTTCATTTAAATCCTGAAATATGATTCTCCACTTTCGCCATTTCAAAGCCTTGTAACGTTCTTCTGTAAATTCATTGGGATATTTATTAAGTACATAAGAAATATCCGGTCCTCGTAATTCTTTGAAACATATTTGGCATCTCGGGTCCATCTCTTTTTGATTAATTAAAAAGTTTTTGAGGCATGAACCATGAACCACATGACGGCATCCTTTTAACAGGGATTGCCCCGCTTCACAACTACAAAGCATACAAAAATTTACCATCCTTTCAGCTTGCTAGTCAGCTTACAAATGAATAGAGTACGTTGAACAATGAAAAGGTTGTCATATCTCAGTCAACAAAAAAGAAATTTTTTTATTGCTAATTCATGGGCTTACGTCACTTTGAAAGAGGTTTCGCGATTTGAGTGACAGATGTATAGAAGATTTGTGTTGGTTAGGGGTAATCGGCGTCACGTGATGGAAAAAATGGTCAATAAAAAACTAAGATTGATAAAAAATAATTGTATGTAATGAGTAGTTTCATATGTTATCTCCCTCATAATTGATAGAGTACTCTATTCCCATTATTGGAAAAGTCTTTTAAATGCAGTTGTATTGACATGAGTGGAGTATGCAGTAGCATGGCCACATATTAAGGGTTCAGTCACATTTAAGATATGAAGTAAAATATATTTTTAAACATATTAAAAATTTTTAAACTGAATATAAGTATGTATTTTATATTTGATTAATAAAATAAAAAGGGGCAACGCTGTGGATTTGCCGTTCATCACATCTAACTGTGGAATAAATCTAGTTTTAACCAATCTAAGATTAATATTTGAAAGCGATTAATCTTTAATTATTTTCAGTTTTCAAATAGGAAATATCGCTGAATGAAAATATGAATAATTCACTGCAACTTATTTCAAATAAAATTTTAAGCAGTTTAACGTTAAAAAAAAGAAAAAAATATATATATATATAATTTATTTATTTATTTATTTATTTATAAATTTATTTATTTATAAGTTTCACGTTAAGAAAAGTTTTCTAAACTTTATTATGGAAACTCCTTTTCAACAGTGGTTAGCTGCCAGAGAATTTAATAAACGTGTCGCTGCTTCGGCTCACCATTACGTTATTTTATTGACAAACACTCATACATTTGATATTGAAAAAGATTTAAAACATTTTTTAAAAATTACCAAGAAACCTTTGCTTTGGTTTGCTAAAAAATTTAAGGAACATGGCGTCCAAGTCGAATATGCAACCATCTTTAGTCAAAAAGACATTCAAAACTTTGGACCCTTATCCACGACCGTGTCCAACGGAATCGTTCGTTGTTACTTGCAATCCAAATACAGCAATTCCGTCGTGTTCGTTTGCTCAGCTAATTTCGCCAAACAAATTCCCTTCAAAACCATTAGTCCTGAAACACTCGTCTATCGAATTAGTGAATAAAGAATTAAAAGATTTAATCCAGAAAAAACTCATTTATCATGTTTTGAATGGTCGACCTACCGATACGCTCGATTATCACCGTCATAAGTTAATTGATGAATTGATTCAATGGATTCAACCTTCTCAAAATATTCTAGATACCTATGATTCTTCTTATCGCGATCAGTTAATGACGTTACTTTCTAGTGCTTCTAAGCAAAACGTGAAAGATATACCACTAGACGAGTCAGAATGGTTGAAACTTTTGAATCAATGGATACGAAAATCCAGTAATGAAGATATTATTTTTAATCGAGACATTTTCCAAATTTTAGCTGTAGATGGTTTTCTTGGATTCAGACCTAAAGATTTGAAACAATATTTAACCAACATTTTAATTCCCCTCAGATCTGAATTTAAAATGCATGCAAAAGGGGTGCGAGCCATGTACGAATTTTTTGATCAAAATTCAAACATTGAAAGCTTATCAGGAACTGATTCAGCTTGTTCAATATTTTTGGCACTGCTTGACTTGTACGCGAATCTATTGAAAAAATTACTATTAGACGATCAGGTGCGTTTTCAAGTGCAGCAATCAAAATCGTGGGCGGAAGGATTTTTACATAAACATTCAGATTATTACCATGATGTAAAGCACGTGGATGAAATACTGTTAAAAAGTTTAGCTAATGTATACTCTGAACAATTTACAGATAAAAAGAAAATGAAACATATAGGACGAGAATTGTTAAAAAATTTAAACGTGTTATGTGATCAAAAATTTAAATAAATAAGTATTGCTACACGTTATATATGTCCAATTCAAAGATGACTTCTGCCATTGTACCTTATAAAACGGAAAAATTTTCCCCTTCATCATCTGAACGAAACAAAGAACTGTTTCCTTTTTTCAATTTACCCGAGTTGGTCGTTGAAAAAATTTTAAAAGAATATATCTCTGTTTCGGATAAAGCGATCCTATCTCAGATGCCTGAATTTAAATCCTATTATGAACTAAGATATTTCTGGTTTCAACCGACTCTCCATTTGTTTGAATTGGTTCGTTCGCTAAAACCTGGATGGTATCTTGATTACGAAAATCTAGATACGCGATATTATATTACTATCGATTATTTTAATTTGAGTTTTAACATTTATATTTTTTGTATAGCGTTGGGCGACTGCAGATCACCTCTACATATTGGACCCATTCAAAAGAACCTTTCCCAAATGCAAGTTATTGTGAATAAAATTAATGAAAATAATACCTTTACCCTTGCAAAAGAAAACGATATCCTCGTTTACCATTTAAGAAGACAAGATTTAACAGATATGCTTAATACCTTTTCATGTAGATATATATATATATATTGTACTTATTTTTGGATTTTACGGCCTCAAAAGCAAATCTTTTGGCCACAAAATAATACTTATTATCCATTAAAAAACAATAAATGTGTGATACCCAATGGCATTGTAGATTCCTATAACGTAGTATTGAAACTGAATGACGATTTTACAGTTCGTGTGTATCAAGTTAAGCGGTTTACAAAGCAATTAAAATTAAGTAGTAATATTTTGTGTGATACAATCTTGTCTCCTTTATCTTTTCAAATATGCAATGACGATTTTTCGTCTGATCAAGAGTCAAATTGTAAATCTTGTAAGAATAATCCAAACAGTATACACCCGATTTGTAGACAAACATTTAAATACATTAACGAAAACAATGTATCCATGAGCGTTACGCATTTTTACAGCAATTACTGTTTTCAAACCCGTTTCGTTAAGGATTATATGTTTAGAGGTGGACGTATATTTTTTAATCATGAACATCAGTGTTTCTTTGAAGAAGTATTCGGCGAAATAATTAAGAAAAACCCTATTAAACACTTCTTCGATGACGATTAAAAAAGGTTAAACTGTTTAAATAACTAGATGCTAAACTTCTGGATCGAAGTAAAATATCTTTTTAAACATATTAAAATATTTTAACCCTTTGAGGGGCGGTGGTATATATTATATACCACCTAATTTTAATCTGATTCGAACCAGAATCTTTTAATTCAATTTTACTATTTAAGCTCTGACGGGAAAAGTTGAAAAATTGCATTTCCTTATTTTGAATAAAATTCTTTAGTAAATACTCGTGTCAATTCGACGTTACAGGAACAAAATTGCTTGCCCCTGAAAGGGTTAACTGAATATAAATATGTGTTTTACATTTGATTAATATAAAAGGGGGCGATGCTATACGTCTATCGTTTCTCACATCTAATTGTGGAATAAATCTAATTTTAACCTACGAGTAATATTTGAAAGGGATTAATCTTTAATTATTTTCAGTTTTCAAATATGAAATATATATATTTTATCTAATTTAAATAACACATAATAATAATTCGCTGGAACTTATTTCAAATAGAATTCTACACATTTTAACGAAAGAAAAAAAAAAAAAAAAAAAAAAAAAAACATATATGTTTCAAACAGGAGCATTTTATTTCAATGGCATATAAAAATAATAAGGTTTTTTTTTTTTTTTTTTTTTTTTTTACACCCACACTTTTTTAACGATAGTCTTCATTTTTCCTCTCAACCTCGTCCCAAATTGATGATAACGATTTCCATTGGCCAAATAATCTACTGTAATCCAATTTAATGATGGATTTACTAGTAAAGCGTAAAAATATAAGAGATGTAGACACGTAGCATCGAAATCATTCGTATTTTCCTTCGTTAAACTTTGAGCCATTTTTTTAATTCGACTCAATACACATTCTCGGTTTTTCATCAAAGGAAATTGTTTATAATCGAAATGGGGGGCGTTATGCCATTGACTACTATGTTCTGCCACAAAATATAAATAACCATACGTACTGACGTTTTTTTTAATTTCATTTATGTGTTGTTTCCCTTCCCTACTAAACGCATCAATGAACTCAGGCGTAACATTGTACATTTTTTTCCATATTACATTCTCTGTTCGAAGTTTTCCAATCTCATACGTTCTTTTCGATAAAACATTTTGGATGAGAGTATCGATGGGTAATTTTGCTTTCCCCAACAATTTTAAATCATAAAATTCTTCCTGTTTAGATTTGCAAGACATGTCTTTGTTATTAATCATCAAAATTTGGCCTTTTTAAATTTTTTATAATCACCCCTTCGTAAAATACGAGGGACGATTCCTGGTCTAACTTCATTCTTTTTTGTGCGGAAGGCTCTTCTACAATACTCGTATAACTAAATGTGTTATTGGATATTTTCATATCCGTTTGGCGCAAGTCTCCAAATTCTTTTTCAAAACAAATAAATAAATCGGTTTCGTGAAAAGAAGTGTTTTTTGTCGTTTTTAAATATTGTCGAACGGCTGATTTGACCTCGTTCATGGTCGTTTGACTACCGGGCTTCAACTGTACATCCATATAAAGTTTAAATTGAACATAGATATCCGCATGGATTAAATATTCCTGTGTAAACTCCACTACACATTGAGGTTCTTCACGATAATGTAGTAAACCGTCCTTGGGGTTAATGTGGTTTTTTAAATGATAATAGAGTATAAAAAAACAACCTTTATAAGATTGTTCTACGACGTATACGTCTTTATTATAGGTGTTTTTTTCCACTTGTAAAGAGGTTTTATTGGGGGCATTGTCCACAAATTCAGCATCAAAGGGTATGGCCACTACGCGGTCTTTAAATGCTTCGGACGCTTTGCATTCGGGATAGTTATTGGTGGTGGCAAACAGTTTAGCGGTTGGAATCCCACCCTTATTTTGTTCATACATGTTCCGAAACGCTACAAATGAATTTCCTGTAATTTGTTTGACGCGATTTTCATCAATACGCTTTTCCAACTCTTCGGTCGTAACCATACGGCACGAAAAGAGGGTCGAGGCTAGTTCGGGTGTCGCATTGCTTGCTGAATGACCGGGACTTAAATTTTCCGATTGAATGGAATGGTAATAGCCTCCGAGCACACGTCCCATCAGCTCAAAGAGTTTGCTTTTCCCATTCCGCGTGAGCCCTTTCCAGACAAAAAATTTGCGCTCGTAATTAGTTCCCACAAAAATGCTCGCCAGTACATCGAGCATATATAACAGTAATTCGTATTCAAACGAGATACATTTACAAAGGTTAACGTAAAAATGCAACATGGAGGTCATCAGTTCATCCGTCGCTTCGGGCAACAGATCCGCTAACGCGTCGATCAAATTATCTGCATGATCGAGAAAGAGAGCTTGTAAATACTTTAAGAAAAAGGATTTGTCGATCAATTTATTGTATAGGGCTTCGAGATGGGGCGCTTGATTACATAACACCATCATCTCTTTTCGAGGGACCCCCAAGTTAATTTTACGATCCGATAAAAATAATTCCGGAACCACACCCCCAATATGCCCGGTTAATAAATCCAATACGCCATCCTGTAAGCGCAAAAACCATTTATGCGTATCCATTTGAATATCTTTTCGTTCCATAGCTGTATCGCTCATGATGGCTGAAACAACCCTGGCTACATTAAATTGACAAATGACTTCTTCATCGGGTCCTCCCAACCCTCCTGATTGTTTGTATTCATTGTAACATTGTTTGACATAACTCCATAAATTTTGTAAATGATCGCCAATTTCTCTTTCTCCATTTAATTCTTGCCACGATTCGGACAAAGCATTCCATATAAAACGGGCAGGTTTTTTTAAGGCATTTTTCAGTTTGAGCACGAGAATCGGTAAGTGCCGCTCCTGCATGTTTCGAATGAGTTCGATCATTTGATCCTGGGTCGTGATAACCAGGATGGCCCGCTGATTATTGGCCACGATGGATTTGAGTTTATCGCGATTGGTTTTGGGTTGTTCATGATACAGGTTGTTAGCGCAAAAATGAAGCGTGTTAATGGTTATCTCAGTGATGGAGTATTGGATAATTTTAGGGGGGATTGCGCCAATTTTATCGAGGAGGGGATGAAATTCGGTATCGAGGAGCGAGTGAAGTTGTGCGACCATATCAACCGAGTTCATATTATAATGTTGACAAAGGGCATAAAACACGGGTAAAAAATAATAACCTTCATTAAATTGCATGATCGTTTTAATGGGATTGGGATTTTCGGCCAATGACATGTGTTCAAATTGAAGTATTTCGTGTAATTCTTTGAAAAGGACGGGAATATGAGAATGGTCAAAAGCAGAAGTCTGACGAAACCGCTTGTACCACATGTCCATAGCATGATTGATGGATGTAAACTCAATCATATTGCAAGCGTTTAATTTTAAATGGTGATAGACTTTGAGTACATTAGAGTTATCAAAGATGAGTTTTTTACACTTACTAATATAACCTTTTTCTTTCGTTTTCTTATATATAAATTCAGCGACATCTTTCCAATCTGAAGAAACATTAGGATGTTTGCCCATACTCGTGGCATATAAAAGAGTGTGGGTGGGAGCATCGACGCGGGAGCATATCACGGGCATCATGAGTTGTTTCAATTCCCCAAGCATCATTTTTAAACTATTCAAATTTAACAAACTTCTGAAAAGGGAATTTTCATTGTTTTTGCGTTTCACAAACTTTTTTTTAAGATCGTTATAATCTTGACTAAATTTAATCAAGTTGAGATGAAAAGTATTGCGTTCGTCCACGTAAACGAGTCGAAGGGGTGTGTAAGGTTTTTTATCGGGTTTCGAGGCACCGGGAAGCATGGCATTCGATAAAATATCTAACTTATAAACATTGTTTCCTAACAAAGCTTGCCGAAACTTATATTGTAAAGATTCGCACAAGAGAATGTAATCGTCATACCCGATTTTAAATTCAGGTAAATGAATATGAATTCCTGTATGATGGGGTCTCAAAGCAATAATGTAAGTAAAATTTTCAACAGAGGGTAAAAAAGTCATTTTGAGGATGGTTTCGATAATGTTAAAAATAGATATGCCCACTTCTTCATGATTTGGATAGTAATCAAAATCCAAAATGACGGCATGGGCACCAACGGATGATAAATCTACCGTATAAGGCGGCGGTTTGGGTATACCAATCCATTCGATTGTAAAATTGGGAAAATCTTTCCCATTGACCCAAAAGATGCCACCGTTGATATCATAAATAATGTAGGCGTCAGGAGGCGCCTCTTCACGATGGTTTATTTTCTTGAGAAAAGAAGATGTATAACTCATAACTTGATTAAAATTTTTTTTAAACACCTAAATATAATATGTATTATGTTAAAAAATAAATAAATAAATAGTAAATAAATAAATAAATAAAAAATAAATTAAATTAAATTAAATTAAATTTATATATATATATATATATATATATATATATATATATATATATATATATATATATATATAAATTTAATTTAATTTAATTTATATATATATTTAATTTTTTTTAGTTACACTTATTAGAATTCTATTTGGAATAGCTTCCAGCGAATTGTTCTTACGTGTAATTGAAATTAAATGAAATATATATGCATATTTATTCCCTATTTGAAAAGTGAAAATAATTATAGAAATATTAATCTCTTTAAAATATTACTCGCAGGTTAAAATTAGATGCACAGTTACGCACAATTTACTCAGCAATGCATAACCATTCATCATAACCATTCTTTATCTTTAGAAACAAAATTCATGTTTGAAAATTGAAAGTAACTTAATATTTTTCAAATATTAATTAGAAGTTAAAACTAGTAAATCTACAGATCAGGAGCCTCAACGTCAGCTCTGAAAGTCAATGTTTTTTTTAATCTCACTTTTCATAATATTTAACATCTTACAATCCGCAAATTAAATTTTTTAAATTACTACATACATATTTATACGCTTTTAAAATAATTTGAAGGTTTCAGAAATTAGAAACGTTTAATTAAACACGGTTTATGCAATAATATTCTGACATTCTTATGAACTTCTTATTCTATGTTTTAGATTTAAAAAATTCATTTCTTCAGGGGGGAAGAGCCCCCCTGAAACACCCCCCCCTAATCTTAACAAATTTATATTCGTGATGTACTATTGATTGTGTGAATGATTCTAGTATATCTTGGATTTCGTTCTACACAGTGGTTTTATTAGAATAAGCAAAAATTTCGAAAATAATTTCATGTTATCCTAATGTCTAAATAGCAATATTTACTTAGACCACGAAACACTCGCATCTGATAAATAGGTTGAATAATATCTCGTGTACAAAAGCAACTTATGGAAATGTAAACTGAATCTTTTCACTTATATCTATTTCAGAAATCTAGTGCTATTGCAACTTTTGTTTCGGAAAACAGTTTTGATGGTCATTCTATAATATTTCTTTTACCTAAGTACATCCTGAAAGACAAAATTGATTGTGTCAAATCATAAAGATCATGTGATCATGTTGTTGAAAGAAGAAAATTATCCAAAAGTAGCCTAATTCATCTATCAGTTGCCGTGTGAGAAAAAATGTGAAATATGTTAATAGATCATGAACATGTAATGAACTGTTGTGGTTGCGGACCAATTTATAGAATAAATTTTACAAACTGGATTTGTATAAAGATAAAGCCAATTTACTTCGGTATGATTTGACTTCGATACTTTATTCACCAAAAAATTTTTAAAAACTTGATTGGGTAAAGCAAAAAAATTAGGATGGAAGGAAAAATCCACGTAATGGCCGTACATGGGCAGGAGTACTAATATCGTCACGTTTTACCAATCTCTTAACTCTGATTAGTTTAAACATTGTCTTTTAAATTATTTTATATTCCTTTTAATCTATTTCATTTTATCAAGTCAACATCATTGGTTACTGCTATTGTCCCATGATTGAAAACACTTTTTTATGAATAGGTGATTCCTCTTCATTTAAAGAAATGTTTCGTCCCCCTCCCCGACGTCTTCATTGTTGCCTGTGTGAAAGACGTCAAGGAGGTTCGGGAATAATACTCCGACGTTGTGGCCACGCGTACCACGCTGGATGTATTTTATATTTAGTTAGAAGATACCTGGAAAGACAATTTAGTATAATATGTATTAATTGCAACACCCCCATTCATTGGCGTGAACTGAGGGCAATTCAAGTGTTACTATTTCACCCCTACACAAGAACTCAGAGGGAATTAACCTCCGAAGAACATGTTCTCGAAGAAAGACTGGAGATAGACATACAGAGAGACAGGAGAGATTCTTTAAATAACGAAAATTGAGGTATCTCTCTCTCTCTCTTTCTATATATATATATTAAAATTTAAAAATCCGACCGCGAGGTATACTGTCCGGTGACAACATCTACACATGACAAAAATTTCTGAGTCCTAGGTGTTATAATTACGGAGAAATCCGCGGGCAGGCAGGCAGGCAGACAGACACTTACTCTTTTATAGATATATATATATATATATATATATATACGAGTGAAAATATTTTTATGTCTAAACCTCAAGTTTGGACTATGACATATAACATGATAAAAGAGTCCCAATCATTAGAAGAGATTGAACTGCAAGAATCAAAAATCCAATTATTAAAAAAGCGTGATATAATACTCAGGTTGGAACATTATTTACCATCTCCACCCCCTCTGTTCGCAGAAGCTGAAATTATATTTTTTGACAAAATTAATTTTAAGTTTGACAAGTTTTAAATAATATTAGATATTTCTTCAAATTCATTACAAGAGCTGCAAACTGTAATAATGTAATATGTAAATAGAACTAAACCACAATAATGTAATACTGTTGTTACATGTATTATCTGTCTGTAAATAAAATGTATTTAAAATCTTCATATTGGATTGAGTTTTTTTTTATTTATTTATTTTATTTTTTTTTTTTTTTTTTAAATTAAAATAAAGCTTTATGAATCTAATTGAAGACATACTTCTAGCAGACGATCGCAACTTAGGATCATTTGGATCTTTCGAAAAAAGTATTGGATATACTACTCTTTTATGCATTACTCCACCCATACTTCTTATACCTTTCCTTTTTATCACTGTCCGTAAAAATATTTATAAACTAACGGTTTTAATTTTTGGATTTTTAATTTTTCTATTCCTGATATTTCGATTTCGATTTTCTTGGATTGTTAAACTTGATCATCAATTGCGGAGATTTTATCATGCATGAATATGAATTTAGATTGGTCGTTGAAAATTCGTCCTCTTTCCTCCCTGTTCTTCAAAATTTAGGATATCCGATAAAAAAACAAATTGTGTATTACTTGAAACCCCACTTTCGATTTCGAAATGGAATTTTTGAAACAAAACGCATCAAATCTACCCATGCAGTTTACCATGATTCATTATGGTTTCGATGGGTTCATTCTATTGAAATACCTTACCCTTGTTGGTCTCGTTCCACCTATCTTACATTTCTCCATAATATTGGAAATTATCAAAATCCCATGACAGTGGAATCTCGACATATGATTATGATCGATTCCAAAGTTCAATTATATACGTTTCAAACATCTGTCCATTCTTATAAACTGGTATTTGAATGGGAATACGGTACATTTTTTAAACCCATGACTTTGTTTAATCCTGTTTTCATACTCAATTCATTGAATCAATATAGAAATTTATACAATTTGTTAAAAAAATATTCCGTACCCTTCTACAAATTAAATGAACATTTAAGTAGAAAACCTGTCATCTGTATTGAGGCGATTCCGGATGGAGGACAATACCTCTATGCTCATAAACTGGACGGGGTATTTGGACTAGTTTATAGTTATTCCGATAAAATTAAAGAAAAATGGGAAGGATATGAATGCGTTGTGCGGAAAAATGAAACCCTTGGTAATGGATTAGTATTTGCTGCAGAACGTTTGGAGAATGGAGATGTCTACTTACTCGACGTTTATCACGTCCGAGGGCATGATACGATCAAATGGTGTAGAAAAGAAATATTAACACAATTTCTAACCAACCTAACTTTGTTGAAAGGTTATTTTGTTCAAACTTATGCTTTTGATAAAGGGTCTTTGAACACAAATCCACCTTTTAAGACGGACGGTTTAATCATTCATGATGTTATGCAAGATATTATTTTCAAATACAAAACGAGTCATTCTATCGATTTAATATATTACCAAGGTTATTTTTATTTACCAAATGGTAGAATCAAATGCTTACAACAAGGTTTAGAAGAAAGTTCTGTCTATGAAATTTCAACTCAAAATGGTCAAGTATTGCGAAAACGAACAGATCGATTTAAAGGAAATACATCTGAGCAGTTGGAAAATGCCTTGAAAAATGGATGGCATGGACCTGATATAGAATCATTACCTATTTTAAAGAAAACTAAGCGAAAATAAAATTTAATATTTTGTATTTTTTTGATAAAATTATAATGAAATTTCCTCAACTGTTCAAATGTATAATACATATATACAGGAGTCGCAGCGTCCTATATATTTTTTAATAATCCCCACCACTATTTTTAAAATATAATATTCACAATATCCTTCTATTGCAAATTTTAAGGAAATCTACCATGATATTTATATTTTAAAAATGTTAAAACGGTTTAATTATAATATACATATGTATATAATATACATATGTATATTATAATTAAACCGTTTTAACATTTTTAAAAAGATGTAAAGTTTCATGCTAACAAAAAGGCACGCGAAAAAATTGACACGTTAGAGTTGGAATTGATTGTAAAAAAAAAAAAAAAAAAAAAAAAAAATAATAATAATAATAATAATAATAATAATTATATATATAATTAATTATTATTATTATTATTATTATTATTATTATTTTAATTATTCTTAACTTAACCATTGTTTTTCTGCAGTGTTCCTTAATATGTTTCTAACGCTTATTATGCAAAGATATAATCCGCATTTAGATCCTATTACAAGGAGATATGTACCCCCCTATATATCCCCCAGACTTGAATCTGAAAAAAAAGAAAATATACCTTTCCTTCGTGGATTGTCAATGAATGTATTCAGAGATGGGTATATTTATAATAGTCCAAGTTCAAACTGGAGAAAAAAGAATGGGCGAACTTATTTTGCAGTACTGAATTATAAAAAAGAATTTGATAAAATAATAGTTAATGCAACTTCTGAGTAAAAATGTATTTAATGTGTGCTTTACATTTGAATATCTAGCAAAATGTTTTGATTTTTTTTATCGAGTGCAAAATATTTTCAGTTTTGTGTAATATTTTTTTAGAGGACAGTCAATTGGATGTTTATTGATTTTTTTTTAAAGTGAGAAAAGCACTATAAATCTCTGTCTGTATACCTATAAAATCATTTTGTTCTGATTGAAGTCAATAGATGGGACCAACCGTTATATTGCGATATTAGTCTAAAGAAGATTTGTGATTGGCACAGCATTGATTCACGCTTAATGCAACCTATTTCGGACTTAGTTGAATCAAAATGTATGTTCATACTATCATTAGCTTCAGAGTTCGAGATATACGGATCAATTGCAAGTAACGCCTTCCAAATTACGAACCGTACTACAAACATTTCAAAATGATTTTCAATTCAGTACTGATGCAGAAACTGAATATCGAAGGACAGATCTATTTTCCACGTCTTCCAAAAATTAAATGGTTAAAAATAATGATGGATTAACGGAATATAAAGCAAAAGTCAGTTTGCAGTTGCCCTTTAAATTTAAATATAGTGTTATCACCCATTCGTTTTCGCCTGAGTGATGAAATCTCTGATAAGCCAGTCTTCCAATCGTCTAAGACTCAGTCTTCCAGTAAACTTACAAATGTAACAACGCAGTGTCGAAAATGATATTAAACATCACGAATAAAGACGTTTTACTAGCAAGTATAACGTATTTTGTTGGAAACTTGCACCTATGTCAGAACCGTGTGTTTTGATCTCTTTTTTGTACTGATTTTTTAGTTGACAATCCGTGATGCGTTACGCCAGCCAATTTATTAAGGCATTTATTAAGGAAAGAAAGAGTTTATTTCTAATAAATTAATCTATGTATACTGACAATGTATAAAGACTCTTAAAATATAATTTGTTTTGTAAAAGAAAATATAAGTGTTATATGTATTATTTATTTATATGCATACTTTTATAATTAAATAATTATTAATAATTTTTAATTATTAATAATATTTATTAATATTTAATAATATTATTAATATGTAATTATTAATATGTAATTATTAATAATATTTATTAATATTTAATAATATTATTAATATTTAATTATTAATAATTTTTAATAATTTTTATAATTAAATTCTACAAAATTGAAGTAAATAGACATTTTTAAAAGTGTTAAAATCTTTTAATTATAACTTAAATATATTTTTATAAATATATGTATACATCCTTTTTTTATTGAATTAAGTTTTTAATAAAATTTTCCGGTGTATTTCCATCCATGATATGTGTATTAAATACAACTAATCCGTCACTCGTTGGACATATTAAAGATTGTTTCACAAAAGAATCTTTAGTCATGCATTCCACTCTCCCTATCAATTTATTTTTAGTTTCTATTTTAGATATGTGGCTTCGACAAGGCGATGTTCTATCATTTGAATCTAAATGTGGATAGGGCCCACATTTGCATTCGTTTCCATTCCAACCCAAAGAAGGTGCTGGATTTATAAGATCTCTTAAACAATAATCTACCGAACATACAAATGGGAAAATAGATATCATTGGGGTATTGTCTAATGATCTAGAATTACACTGACAATTATATCTAAGTTTATTTTGGTAAAGTTCATAATAATTTTCAATGTTGTCCCCCGCATCCTTACCTTCCTTGTAATCATATAACATATTTAAATTATTATCTTGAGCTTCTTCGTTTTGACAAGCTTTTTTTTTTATCCTTTTTAAAAATATCATCATTTATACCGATACACGACCATCCGGCCAAAGTAAAAACATGATACGATGTTTTCAAATTACATTTACCAACGCCTTTAGGTAAACAATATGCTCCTGGAGATAGTTTTTGATTCAAAACATATATCCGTTCATCCTCACTGAGTATTCTAAAAGGTACAAAATCTTTTCCGTTACTACAAAATTTTTCACAGTCACACATTTCATCAGATGGACATTGAAACCCTTGAAGCGCACATGCCGTTTTCGAAATGGGATGGGTCAGAAGCCAGTTCAGTGGTTGATTGCGATCAATAAGATAGGGTTTATAATATAAATTGATAAGAGTTACGAGAACAATTAAAAGCATAATTAAAGAAATGTATTGGTTCTTTAGCATACTGTGCTTTTTATTCTTGGCTTTCAATTTGGAAGTAGCATCCGGACGCCCTTGGCATAGTCATTATGCCTTAATTTGGAAATGGAAAAATTTTATCCTTATTCGCATTTTTCCAAAAAATATTTATGTTTTAATTGACCACAGTATAATTTATAGATATATGGAAGCTTCGACAGAAACCTATATCTCAGCTGTTCGAATGGACACGCAAATGATAACCGAAATTTTAAATTACCGTTATTTCTTAGATTGGATTAGGGAACGCCCTTTTGTGAAATCGTATCCTTCAAAACTTTCGAATGAGATTGACATCTTGAACCACTTGACCCAGACTTTAAATACATAAAAACTTTCTGCTTAAAACAATCATAGGACCCTTTTCCATAAATCTCGATATCTGGGAATTTTTCCTGCAATTCTTCTACTATTTTATTTTCCTGACTCTGATACATCTTGTATAAACAAACAATTTTGATGCCTGTCAGTTCCAAATATAAATGAAAAAATTCCAAACCGATGGAACAAGTTGAATCATGCGTTTCTTTTTTAACACGGAAGGGGTAGTAGGGAAATACAGAAGTGTAAGGTAAATGAAAATGTATTGGAGTGTTTGGAAAGGGTGTTAAGATAACAGCTTTTGCTTTTGGCTTAAGCCGATTCAAGATCGGAGTTGTAGGGTCAAAGGAAAGAAAATCCTTTGACTCTGAATAAGATTGAATTAAATTTAACCAACGTTTTATAAAATATGTAGTCTCTTCGGGTTTATTGTAAGGTCGAAAAAGTTTTAAATAATATTCTTGAATAAGGATTTGTAATCGTTCAAAATCAAACATGGTGTATTAATGTCTCCAAGATTCAAAACTTATTTTATATATATTATTGTTATTATTATTATTATTATTTTATATATATATATATATATATATATATATATATATATATATATATATATATATATATATATATATATATATATTATATAATAATAATAATAATAATAATAATAATAATAATAATATTAATAATAATAATATTAATAATAATATATTTTTTTAATATAGCGTTAAGGATTAGAATTCTACTTGAAATGACTTCTAGCGAATTATTCTTACGTGTAATTGAAACATAGGTGCCAACCTCTCATTAATATTCGTAATATGCGGATTAACTTGACCCAGGTTTAACACGTTTCGCACCAGAATTTTTTTTAAGAAATGAAATAAATTGAATTCCACGTAGAAACCTGAAATTAAATAAATAAAGATTCATCCAATAATTTGTCTCGTTTGAAGCGTTGTTAAACTGGGTCAAATTAACCCGCATATTACGGAATATTAATGAGAGGTTGGCAGCTATGTTGAAATTAAATAAAATGTATACATGTTTATTCCATATTTGGAAAATGAAAATAATTTTGCATATCTAGTTTAGTATCTAGTTTCTGACCAGTTTAACGCTTTTGTTTATGTTGTGGGTAGCATAATACGATATTTTTCCTTCCAGTATACTGTTCAGTTTATTTATAGTTTTCATTCTTTTCTATTTTACTTTTCATTTTGTATAATAAAGTTATGAACTTTAATACGTATGGAACGTATTACGGTAAATTTCACCGGTGTACAGTTTCATCTGTAAAACAAAACGTCATTATATTTGATTTTGGAACTTCTACCTACGAAACTTGGTTTATAACGCGCATGCATCCTCCCGAAAATGTCTTAATCGATTCCGATAAACCTCTTTTATTAGCTTTGAAAGCCTTTTTCAAGTCTGATGTTCCTGCTTCTGTGGTGTCTAATCGAAAATACTCGTGGACTATATGTCTTGGAAGAGAGCGTGTCATTTATCCCGTCGATAAAGACTTTAGTAAAAAAGAAAATACTCTGCAATTTTACGCAACTCCCTATTTTGTTGAAGAAGTAGATGTTGTCAGTAAATTTTTACAAGGTATAATTCGACCAGCGTACGAAAATGTTTTCTTTTATAAAAATACCATTTTATTTCTTGATAATCAAGATTTACCTTATCCGGGTGGGTTTTACTTTAAGCAATGTGAACCATCCTCCTATTATCGAATTTGTTTTTTATCTAACGAACCGACCCAGTACGTTTTGAATCTGGCCGCAGAACGGCAATCTCGACAACGTGTAAAAGACATTGCCTATCTCACACGAGAAGTGAAAGCTGTTCCAAAATTTATAGATTTTAAACCCATTTCAGAATCTGGATCGACGGAGTCTAATATTACCTCTACAGGTATCATCCACAAGACTTTGTGTGCTAGAAAACCTGAGCTTTTAATTCAGGATATATTGACTTCTTACTATAAAAACTTGTCTCGTCAACAGTATGAGACCCCTATAGAATTTAATCATTTGGGATTGTTAATTGAATGGCCCTTCATACTCTCGTTCGAAGGATCAAGACCTTCTGACGATAAAATTGAAAACAAAAAATTTGTAGCCCTTAGCATTGAAGGAGCGCATCCTAGTCGGGTATTGCATGTCAATCGTCCTTACGAACGGTACGTAGAGCACAGTAATATTCCAGCAACTTTATGGACGCCTATTTCTTTCGTTTTGTCAACCCTCCTTACTGATATCAGTATTCGAAAAGTAATAATAGATACAGTAGTTGTAGGTGTGGTTTACAGAGAAACATTCTTTTGTTTCAATCAGCCTTTGTTGGAAGGGACACCGTCAAAGCATCCACTTTTAAATACATATTATATTTTATCCACAGCAACATTTGAACTGAATGAAGACGTAAATATTCGAGTGTTTGAATCTTTTAAATTGAACAATCATTATACGTTGCATCGTGTGAGTGTAAAAGGGTTAACACAAAGTGTCTGGTGTTTAACGAAATCTGCAGAAACAGATCCTTATCCGAAAAAAATTCATTTAACGGGATTGGTAAAACAATGGACTGATTTTTTTATGGAAGTAGGGGAGAGTACCTATAATGTAGATGTAACAGCTGTGCGACTAGCCTTAATGTTGTCTAAACATAGCTTGTGTTTTAATTTAAATGCGGTAGAAAAACCCAATGAAGTGATTAGAGTATCAGATAATGAAGTCAATTTTTACTTGAACGAAAAAGTTGTTCAATTTATAAACGACGCTCGACTATTAAAGAATGAAAAGTTGGAAACAACACGACAACAAGCATGTATAATATCATAAAACATATAGTAGTACAATATATTTTAATAATATATTATAATTCTAAATACATTGAGACAAAATAGTATGAAAATAGTATTTATTAAAACACAGGAATAAATTACATATTTTCATTTTAAATTTTATAATATGTCATTGAAATTACTTTAATAGAAATGAAGTAAAATATATTTTTTTTCTCTTTCAACTTTTCATATATTTACAAAAAAATTCCTCGTGTTTTTTAAATAAAATATTCGACCTTTATATGTAATGTAGTTATTCCTTTTTGTTCACCATATTGAACTTCATAATCTTGAAGACTTAAGATTTGAAACAGAGGTACTTGTTTGCATTTGATACACCAATACGAAGAAAATTGCACGTGATGAAATCGAAAATCATTCACGTTAAAGTAATGTCTTTTAAAGGGACACATGATTTTAAAACTTTTCAAGGATTCTTTCATACATGTTAAACAGATTGAATTATAAGTATTACCATCTGTTACAAAATAATAAAAAATAACCTGATGCGTGTCTTTGATTTGATCAAAACAAAGATCTTCGTTTTGGAACCAGACGACAAATTCTTTCGAAAACCGAATGTCTTTTTGCTTAAAAAGCTCACATAAAATACTAAGATTTGTAATCTTTACAAATCGAGCTCGTATGTCTTGTCGATTCCATTTTGGCATTGGCACGTAGCCTTTTGAGCAAAAAATTCGTTCGAGAACTGTTTGAGGTAATAGAAAATTTAGTTCTTTTAATTTATCAATATCGTTACTCGTCTGTTGAACAATGACTGCTATACACTGATCTTGTAAACTGGGCAACGGCTTTTGAACACAGATGGAACTTCGTCGAATATGATCCAATTGACGATAATGAACCAAGAAAAATTTTTCATGGGTATTTAAAAAATCGTCATATGCAGAAGTACCTCTACAAAAAGGATGAGGTATAAAGCTAAAGAAATTTGTTCTTACAATCTTAACAATTTTACATTTATAAAATGACCATAACAAATAAGGTACACCAAGTTTGTCGCAGATACGTTCTTGAAGTTTGTTAGGTGCATGTATTTGAATCATCTTTCGAGCTATTTTGGAATCATTATTAAATTTAAAAAATAATTCATCGTACTCATTTGGTGAAATTGAATTCATACTGTGTTTTTATAAGTAACAATACATTAATTTCAACAAGTAAAATTGCAGAAGCAATCTGCGGTATGGTTATATTGAATAAATTGTCATTTTATATTTTATAATATATACATACACACAGATATATATATATATATATATATATATATATATATTAAAAATAAATAAATAAATAAATATATATATATATATATATATATTTGTTTATTTATTTTATTTTATTTTTTAATTTTATTTTTTATTTTTTCATGCAGTGCTCGTACTTTGACTTGCATTTTTTTTATCATATGGCCTTAATCGGTACTTATGATAGTTCATCTGTTTTGCTATGTTTTTATGATGTAATTCTATATTCTCTCTAGATTCATTTTCATAGAATGATTGATTTACACTAATTGTCCTTGTGTTATCTTTTTTAATAAAATATCTGAAGTATGTCACTTCTTCCAACAACCCTCTTTTTAACAATACCATATTTGATAATCTGCGCAACATAAGTACAAAAGTTCGGAAATTTTCCATGTAAAAAGATTTTTTCAGATTAACTTCTGTTGAAGTTGACATTTGCCGCAATTCATTGCTTTTTTTTCTACTATTCATAACAAATGGTGATTCGGTTGTTATATTCTCTGATTCACTAATCGTTGAATTAGAAGGTATTGCTAAATGTTCTCCATCCGTGTCCGCCATTTCTTCATCGTTCGTTAAATTCTCCGATTTTATTTCAGGCTCCACCAGATTCGCAAACGGTTGAAGGACAAAGGGATACGCTCGAGTAGATTGCACTTGAGTATCCCATTCTTCATTAGTGGGTAAAATGGGTAATGGATCAACTGAAGTTATTTTTGCACTCAATGTCTCATTAAGCCATTTTTGAAAATTTTTCAGATAGTCTTCAATAGTGTCGCTTTCCATTTCCCCAGTTAAAGGATTTATATAAAACATATCATACTCATTTGAAAACGCTGAATTGGCCACTAAAAAAAGAACTCTTCCTTCATAATTTTGTCTTAGGGTTATTGTTTTGGGTACATTACTTGGTAAAATAGGATTTTTTGAAGTCAATGAGGGCATAATTTTATCAACATAATATTTTTTTAATGCGTCATCATCTACAGTATCGGAAACTGGAATCAATGTATCATCGATGAGGTCATGTAAACGACCATCTTTTCCAGTTTTAAAGACACGAGTATTTTGAGCGGCTAAATTTAAAAACTCTTCATAATCTTTCAATTTTTCCGATTCCTCCCCCATTACTTTGTTTATGCAAATTAAATATAATCTTTTCAACACATGTTATTTCATTTTCCATGGATTCCTTATAATATTAAATGTATTTATATTTGCATTTGTTCTATCCATTTTTACAGCACAGTGACCTTTATTATCGAGAAGCAAACGCTACTATATTTGGTCCTTTAAGTTTGAGTTGTTTTCGAAAACATGACTAAATTTTAAAAAGTATTCATTGTATTCATTTTTCAGTTAAGCTGAATCCGTACTCTATTGTACGATAATTAGCGTATTAAATTCAAACGGGTTGGAAATTCAAGAACAACAAATTTTTTTTATTTTGTGCCTAAACTTTTTTATCATATGGTTTTGGCCTTAATTGGTATTTACGATAATTCATCAATTTTAGTATTTGCTTATGACTTAATTGCATATCGTCTTTAGATTGGTCTTTATAAAATGGTTGATTTATACTAAAACTATTGTTTTCTTGCGTTACAATATGTGTTAAATAAGTCACTTCATCCAACAGTCCTCTTTTTATCAAAACCATATTTGACAATCTGCGCAATATAAGTACGAAAATTCGAAAATTTACTATGTAAAAAGATTTTTCTAGATTAACGTCTGTTGAAACCGACATTTTCCGCAATTCATTGCTTTTTTTTCTGCTACTCATAACAAATGGTGAATTGGTTGTTATAGTGGGAGGTTGGCTAATTGGGAGCGTTGCATTAGGTGGTGTTCCTCCAGTAGGGTCACTTGTACTTTCCCCCGATTCTGTGACATTACTCGTTGTACTCTTTTTTTGTTCTCTCTCGTCTCTTATATGACGCATTATATTTTGCCATTCAGTTGTATTTGGTAAAGTGGGTAATGATACAGTATGTGCTAGGTTAACGTTAATTATCTTTTGAAGATTTTCTGTAAAATTTTTTATATACGCATCCTCAGTGTCTTGCTCTCTCTCATGATTTAAAGGATTTATATATATTATGTTACCACTGTCAGTTTCACGCTTTGATTGGATCACCAAGTCGCGAGCTGTATTAGCATATTTATCTCGTATGTCTGTGGTAGTGGGGAAATCCTTTTTCGATTCATATTTTTCTGTATAATAAGCTACTAAGTCTACGTCTTTCATATTACGAGAATCTGGAATAAGTGTATCATCGATGAGGTCATATAAAACTCCATCTTTTCCCTTTTTAAACACTTGAGTATACAGAGGGGCGAAATTTATAAAGTTTGCGAGTTCCATTACTTAGTTTACGCAAAGTAAGTAAATGTCATCCCTCCAACACATATTATTTCATTCTCCATGGATCCCTTATAATACTAAATTCATTCATTCTCGTATTAGTTTGACCTATCCAGAAAATGTTATTTTTACAGCACAACTGATGAAATATTTATCCCAGCTAGATATTTATAAATCACATCCGTATGCGGAAAAAATAAAAATAAATGATTTTCAACATATAGATTGGACTAAAACGTTGATTGTGTTTAACAGAGATCTCCAACTCTTGTTTGCACCCGACCCTGTACAAAAACTGGTTCGACTGGATCGACGCCTTCATTATAAGGAAGCGTCCGCTACAATATTCGGTCCTTTTAGATTTTTACCTTTTTTGGAGGTGTTTCGGTACCAGTGGTTAGGTATTTTTTTAATGTTCGTTTTTTACACGGCAAACTGGTTAATCGTAACACAGTACAAAGGTTATTCTGTGGCTCTGTCCAATAAGACTTTAAAGCATTCAAGAGATCGGGATCTGTAAATATATGGGATTCGGCATGAGGTATAGGTTGAGTCATCATATCATTGTACGTTTCCTTTGCTTCGTAATACGCATTGCGGGAATAGGTTTCGTCCATAAGGGCTGTGAGCAGCTGATTGCGATCGAACGCATCGTACACGCGATTTTCTAAAAATTGTTGTGGAAAATGGCGACATGTATAATAATCCAAAATCCAAAAATAAGTCATCCAGAAACACACAATCAACAAACGATCGATAAATTCTACACAATCAAATCGAATGCGACTCTTCATGTTATGAAGAAAGGTGGCCAATACAGCAGGGACATCCTCTACTGAGTCAAAAGTCATTGCTTCGTGGATTTTAGCTAGATTGTTGGGCGAAATGCCAATTAAAACGGGTATGAAATCATTTCCAAATAAAATTGAAATGTCTACGAAACGTTCAAGGGGGTATGGTAGCAACGTTGCGAGACGTGTAACATGATAAAAATTTTTGTAGCGATAAATCTGAATCGTTCGATACTTTCGAAGGCGCAAAAATGCCAAAATAAAAACATCTTGATCGACACTCACGATGACGGGATGGTGACAACCGGATAAAGTTTCAGCCAATTGAAAAATTTTATGTTCGCCTTCGCCCGGTACATTACAACCTGCTAAAATAAAAGTGCAGGTGTGATTATACAATTTTAACTTTATCAACAAATAATTTTGAACGCTAATGGTCAAGGTATTATTTCCAAAAAGCATGTATCGGTAAAAAGATTTATCGGAAGTTTTTCTAGATTGACGACGCTCTCTTTGTGTTGCCCATTTCATAGGGACGCCTTCTCCGTCAAACGAGAGGATGATGGTTAAGGGTTTGGAAGCGTGTGGAGAAGCGGTAAAAATATTTAATAGAGCATGGAGCTGATTCCAAACGGATTCGCAAATTTCTCGAAACAATTTAGTTTCAAGTAATTCTAAACTATGTTCGATAGCTACATATAAAAAACTCTGGCCATCGATAAGTAAAGAATCAAAATAAGCAGGTTCGGAGGAAGGAGGTGAGATTGGATCAATTAATTTGCAAAAATTGTTGATACCCATGATGATTATTATTTTAATTAACTAAACATATATAATATTGAAAAAAATAAATAAATAAATAAATAAATAAATAAAAATAAATAAATAAATAAATAAATATATATATATTACTAGGGGGCCTACCCCCTGCGAGCTACGCTCGCCAACCCCCGCTCAGACTTCGAGGCCTCTAAAAACATGACAGCGTGCTTTATTTTAAAATTATTGGTAAATCTGTAATTGGGTTGCCATGCTTTTAACATTTTAATGGGACATTTTTCGATTATCATGGCCTCATACACAGCTGTTGCGAAAACTGACGACTGTTTTCGGGATTGATAAGTAAAATCAATTACTACTTGAAAACCAGCTTGTATAAAATGGTTAGGTTTAAATTGTGACTACCTCTGACTTTTATAACAACAATCTCTATTCTATTCTTCCTTTGCGTTTAAGGATGAGAAAAATTCCA
Source organism: Maratus michaelseni (assembly GCA_963931845.1). Classification (NCBI taxonomy): domain Eukaryota; kingdom Metazoa; phylum Arthropoda; class Arachnida; order Araneae; family Salticidae; genus Maratus; species Maratus michaelseni. Next base: position 286,741,662 of record OZ007587.1, read on the forward strand.
TCTGCTTGTGAATAACATTAAGAACCACGGTATTGAAAAGTACTATGTTATAGACATTTTCAGTAACAGGTTTTAATTTTCTCTCTATTTTAGTGCACCATCATGCATATTTTCATGTTATTTTAAATATGTAAATTATTTTTTTTAATTAATATGTATATACGAATTTTCTAATCATTATTTATCATACAAAATTAATTAAATATTTTGTGCATGCATGCCTGCATTTATTCGGCATCAATTGATGAGATATTTAAACAAATTTGCTATCCGCGGTAATTTTACACCATGTTCTGTCACTTGAATATTGTCCATAAGAAAATCGGGTACTTTTCCATTATAGGATTCTTTGCTTTTAAGTTTGGCGTAATTCGATCTTCAAAAAGGGATAGATTCGTTAATATACATAGATTTGTTGCCAAAAGTTATGAAAATAAACCCAATGAACTTTTGGTGCTTTTCTATTATAGGGGTCTTGACGCTTTTTTAAAAAGCTTGGCGGAAAAAACCAAGCAGGATAGAAAACCAAGCAGGATATTTTATTCTTCCGTTCAGTTGAGCAATTATTATTTTATATATTTGTTTCAAATATCCGAATTAATGATTTTATAAATTCGTTTAGTTAAATTTTACAAAAAAATAAAAAAATGATATCAATAAATAATAATTACTATTAATTCCTTTTCCTCCCTTTCTTTTGCGTTTAACTAAATGACGTCATTTGGACGAATTTATTCAAAATATTTTCAGTTTATAAATTAAATTAAATGCTGACAGACGATTGAATCCTGACGATAGAAATGTGATTTTTTTTTCGAATTTTCCTGAAAAACATAATTTAATCACAATCTTGTCTTCATTATCGATTGAAATAAAAGATAAATTCAATTTCAATTTGAAAATGACGAATAAAAAGAAATCAATAATCCCTATCGGGATCCTTTTCAATTTTTTTCCCTTTTTTGTCACAAAAAAACTGAGTAATTAGCTGCCATCATTACAGAAATGTCATTAAAATTAGAAAAAAATTAATATCTCGAAAACTAATTCCAATTTCAAAATTCTATTACCAGTTTTGACATCCGTGGATTTTTATGAACAATTGGTATTAATTTCACCATCAAGCGTTTAATATTTTATTAAAACTAGCCTTGAAACATAATCAGTCGTTTAATCAGTCGTTTCATAAAATCGTTTCATAAATTCGTTTCATAAAATCGTTTCACAAATTCGTTTCATTAGGATTTTATATATATAGGGTATATATATATATATATATATATATATATATATATTATATATTTATTTACTTATTTATTTTTCATATATGAAATAAATATGTATATATTTCATTTAACTTCAATTATACATAAGAATAATTCGTTGGAAGTTATTGCAAATAGAATTCTAAACAATTTAACGTAAATAATAAATAATTTTTTAAAACATAAATATATTTTTAATAACTGAATATAATTTTCAAATTTTATTTTATCAATAAAATGAGGCAATAATGTAGGTTATTGTTGGAGAAATTTATATATTATATTATTATATAAATACAAAATACCAGTTACCAATACTTTTAAAACATCAGAACAGTTATTAAAATTATTCACAAAAAAAAAAAAAAAAAAAAAAATATAATTTAAGAAATTACAACAACCATTGGGAAAATGAAGCTTAAAGAAAAAAAAAACTGAATTTCAAAATATTTTGCAAACTAAAATCTGAGTCAACAGTTTCAGTCTAAGCTGTTAACTCAGATTTTAATTTGCAAAATATTTTGAAATTCAAAGTTTTTTTTTTTTTTTTTTTTTTTTTTTTTTTTCTTAAAGGGTATTTAGTATAAATTAGTTTCTCTTATAAATACAGTAGCTTCTATAAATCACAGCATCACTATGGATTCTGCTTTACAAGAAGATGTTTTTTGTAAATTTAGTGTAAATTCAAAAGTGGCCGAAAAGATGTTTAAAAAATTCCCACCTAACGTACAGCAACAATATATTTGTGATAGACTTCGTTTACCTTATGTGTTATGGTCTTTTTTTGCATGCAAAAAGGAATCTCTTCAATTCTTTTTGATTCCATTCTCTACCGCATTTCTTCAGGCAATTAGAAATTGTGGATATTTCGATTTTTGTGATATAAATTTAACTGACGATGAAAAAAGTTTTATTTTTTTTCATGAATCAATTGATCAAATTCAACGAGAGTGTTTTTGCATTCAAGATTCTCTCTCTAACCTACAGAACTTATGCTTAAAAACCATTGTCCGAAACACGAATTTACACGTGAATCGACGTGTAAAGGAGAATTTAGCATCTGTTTTACCCCAAACAGTTCTTGAACAACTCCTACTTCGTAAGGGTTGCGTTTCGATGCCAAAATGGGATCCAATAGGCATGAGAGCGCAATTTGTGGATACTTGTGGAGGAGCTGTTTTAAAGAATTTTTTCAAGGAAAAAGACACAGTCCATCCGAAAAATTTTGTAGTGTGGTTCCAGAACGATAATGTTCACCCTATGTTGAGTAATCCTAGTCTAATTTTGATACATATGTGGTTTAAAAATGACAGTAGTTGTTTTAATGTATGTATAAAATGTATTAAATGGTGTTTAGAAGATTCTGTAATTAAAAGTCCGTTTAAACGGCAGTACTTTAAATGTTATCTAATAAATAATTTACATATTGTGCAAGATCCTAGAAACTGGTGTCAACGATGTAAGCAAGTTTCAATGTTTCAAATTTTAACTGTTCAAGATTGTAAAGAGCAATATAATTCTGAAATAAATCCTATTAAAATTGAAGTATTTTTGTAAAAAGAAATAACCTCATATTCCTTGAACAACTCCTTCTTCGGAAGGGTTGCGTTTCGAAATCAAAATGAGATCCGACAGGCATGAGAGCGCAATTTGTGGACACTTGGAAAAGAGTTGTCTTAAAAAAAATTTTCAAGGAAAAAGACACAGCCCATCCAAAAGAGTTTCAGAACGGTTGAATAATCTTAGTCTAATATATGTATATACTAGCGGCCCGCCCTCGCTTTGCTTCGGGTAGTCAAGGATTATTTACGACATCACATTAAAAACCTCAAAAATAACAGTATTTCTCCACTATTTAATGGATGTTATTATACATATAAACCTTCTTCTTGAATCACTCTATCTATTAAAAAAAAACGCATCAAAATCCGTTGCGTAGTTTTAAAGATTTAAGCGTACATAGGGAAGTCAAGGATTATTTACGACATCACATTAAAAACGTCAAAAATAACAGTATTTCTCCACTATTTAATGGATGTTATTATACATATAAACCTTCCTCTTGAATCGCTCTATCTATTAAAAAAACCGCATCAAAATCCGTTGAGTAGTTTTAAAGATTTAAGCGTACATAGGGATATAGGGACAGAAAAAGCGACTTTGTTTTATACTATGTAGTGATGTGTTTTAAGAATGATAGCAGTTGTTTTCATGTATGCATAAAATGTGACTCTGTAATTAAAAGTCCGTTTAAACGGCAATACTTTAAATGTAATCTAAAGAATAATTTACAAAGTGTGCAAGATCTTAGAAACTGGTGTCCACGATGTAAGCAAGTTCCAATGTTTCAAATTTTAACTGTTCAAGATTGTATAAAAAACACAATAATTCTGAAATAAATTCTACTAAAATTCAGATTTTTTACCTAGTTGTAAAATACGATTTTTGGTTTTTTAAGAAAAACCACCATACAGCGAAAGATTTTATAATTAATGAAACAATAACAAGCACCCAAAAATACCATGTTTTGTAAAATGGTTTTAGAATACATGAACCAGTTCGGGTGGAATGGGTAGGAGACACTATTGCCACTGGTTTTGGTAGTTTACTTCCAGGTAATTTAATTTCTATGATAGTTTTATGTTTCAATGCTTGATATTTATAATTTCTTAACTCGGGTTTTGGTGTTACACTAGTATTTTCTACATCTGTAAGATAATCCGATACTTTATTATTTTCTCGAACCAATCTACCCAATATATTGCTACTTGCCACAGCTGTAAAACCTGCTGCCGAACTCATGTGAGGTACACCGTTTACGTCTGGTAAGATAACTTTTAAATCATTCGTTACCGCATATCTTGTTAATAGCCTATCGGTTATAAGTATAGCGGTTCCGTTAGCATGTTTTTCCGGGAGATAAAATTCATTATTAAAAGCATCTTTTGGATAAAATTTAGTATTGCTAGAATATTGGGCATATGTATAGTTGAGAATAATTTCAGATTCTAAGTTGTCGGTTGTGATGGTTTTGGGGTAAAATTCGTTATTGTTTTTATCTTTTGCATACCGTTGAGGTATAGTATGCTGATTATCAACGTCAACTGGACCCATATAAAATTCATTATTATCCTTATCTTTTGGAAACACGGTATCACCATTACTTTTGGAAGCATAATATTTGCAACCATCCAACTTTCGCGCAAACGAGTTATCGGGAGGATAAAATTCATCCTGATTCGCCTTTTGGGCATAATATTGATGACCATCTCTACCGTAACCGATTATCCATTTCCCATTGTCCTGCGGATATATTTCATCGCCTGTAGTTGCATCTCTATCATACCGTGGTTTCCCCAGTTTCGTTAAGGGTAATATAAGTATTTCATCTCTTTTAATAAAACCTAATATATCATTCTTAAATTCGTTTTGATCTTTATCTGTCGGATAATACTCTTGTCCATATTTGTCTTTTGCATATCGATTGTGTTCAACTATTTCAGTATTGATATTGTCCTTTTTGTATATCTCATTATTATCTGGATCTTTATCATATGTTGTCGCCGACATTTGTACTTGTTTCTTGTTAATTCAAGTTCACAACATGTGAACTGTTTATATTCTCCTGTTTTTCATTCTCTATTTCATTCATTGTTGTATGGCTCAAAACTTTTTGTCTTATTATATGGCTAAACCTTATCCTTTTCATTTGAACTTGATTCGTTGGAACCAAGATGTCCAACTTGTGCTTGATGGATTGGTTTGAACAACTTTTATTTGGAGTCCCTCCTTCCACGTCTTCGTTACCGCGCCCACCCCACGAATTGAAAAATCTTCTGCTTCGTATGGAAGCCGAAAACATTCCGTGGTCCCAAATTCTTTTTCAAGGCGGTTTGACCGCTTTTCCCTATCAAGTGCATGGAGATTTAAATTATTTGACAGATTATCTTGAAAAACAATGGCTTTTCCAAATGCCTTTTCACGACCCCGTCCGTTTAAAACGAGAGCGGTGACTAAATTTTGGAACGAACTCCAACGCTTATTATCCAAACGCGATGAGAAAGCAACCCCCGTTTTACCTGCTCCTTCTAAACCAGACGATGATATTTTAAAAGAAATGCTGGAGCCTGGTAATCAGGGTCCTTACCAATTTCAATCTGCCGATTTTTGGGGGAAAGTGGCCCATAGGTTTATTCATCTCCGTCGTCCGGAAACGGTATCCCCTTTACCCCATGCTTCTACCGATCACTTGAAACATGTCTTACAGCTCTATGACATGACCTGCGTCGCTCGTGGACAGATTTTAGATCCGCTGACCCTACACTTGGTCCATCATTCCGAGTATGTGAATGCAGCACATTGGCAAACTTCCAAAACTTTAGAAGCGTTTATGCTAGACCGTCCTTCCCATCCACTAACTCTTTCGGTCCAAGCTTTGTTAAAACGAACGGTCGAGGAAGTACTGCACGGTGAAAAACCTTCCGCTTTTTTGAATCCGTGTCCACGGCTCGATGCGTTATTGCATAACATTCGAGTGGTGCATCAATCTGTACAACAAGTCCCTCATAAAAATGCGCCTCCTAAACTCATTGATATATTTCAAAGGTTATTGGCTCTCAGTTATCAAGATGGGTTATGGGAAAAAGTGGTACCTGCCATTGAACCCGCACAAACGTTAATCGGAACCAGTCTCTTATATTTAACGGAACAAGTGCGTATTGCCGAAAGAGAAAAGCGTCTTTTATGGAAACACGTTATTGAACATGACGAAGAATCTGTTCCAAAGCAGCCACAGCACATTTGCTCGGACTACCTTTATGCCAGCGACAAGGATTGGGTGTCATCTGGAGAGCGGGAACGCCAAACTTTTCAATATTGACCTTATTCGGTATGCCTGCATCGTTTAACACTTGGGGTTGATACGTTTCACCTTTATAACCAAACACAACGTGGGGAATGTGCGAAGAAAGGTATCGAAAACGAAGTTTTAAGAAATCCAACACTTCAGAATAGGGTGTACCCCCTTCCGTGATGACGATCACATCTGGACGAGCGAAAGGAAATAGTTTTCGTATTTTGGAATAATTGATTGGACTTCTGATATGAAAATGGGCACGGACACCGAAAACGTCTTGATAAGCTAATTCTAAAGGGATATACGTGTGTCTTAGAACAACACCTTGCGTATGGACAAGAGCGTGAATCATCTTTTTTTTAGAAATAAAGATGAAAGGTCTTGGATCTTCTACAATCCTCCTTGCTCTCATAATAGTGGTATTATTGATTAGTGTTGGCTTGATGGGTTTTGTCATGTACCATGTATCATTGACTACAAATAATGCAAAAACTTATCAAGAATTATGGAGTAAGAAGAAGTTATATATGATAGCTCCAACAGTGATGAATGTATTAAGCATAGCGCTTATAGGCGTAATGATTGTTATGCGATAAAGTAAGTGGTAATAATGCATTTTAAAATGATATTAGCGACAACTCTACTTGTACTCATTATTGTAGGTTTCATAACATATGGCTACACAACGTACGTGGTGCATAGCAGTAATAACATATCAGCAGGTACCGATGTGTTGAAGAGTCATGGTTTGTTGATATACAGTCAATTAGGTATAATATTACTACAATTTGCGGTTGCTGCACTCAATGTATACAAAGTCTAAAAAAAATTAATCTGTATTAAAATACTGAATTGAAATAAAATAAAAAAGTCCTTCCGGCCTGTACCGGGAGGAAAAGGTAGCTTTCCTATATCTTCGTTTTAAAATTTTAGCTAATGTTACTCGAAAACAGCTAGTTGAAACGTTTACAAAAGATTCGTTAATACTGAATTTGAATAAGAAATTCGCCAAATTATTGAGCAATAGCCAAATTGACTTCATGTATGAAGACTTATTTTGGTCGCCAAATGGTCGCCAATTTTGGCGCTAACTGATATAAATATATAGTTTTATGCGTATGATTGGGAAAATTATTGCAATAATGAAAGAAAATAATTTGCGAGTAATCGCGTTAATGTGCTATTTTGTTTCAAAATGTCAGCCATCTTAGAATTTCAAACTGCTCTATCTCATCCATTTTTAAAGATAGAGGTAAACCAAAAAATGCTCTGGAATCCTTGTGTCAAGACCTAACACGTAATTAAAAATAAATTTGAATTTTTAACTTTTTTGTACATTTATTTTAGTTTTAAATTTTTAAATAGCCGCCATCTTGAAACAAAATGGCGGACCAAGTTGGCCAACGAACTCGGTCGAGACATTGGTTAGCTTAATATACACAATTAGTTTCATGAAAATTGATATATATATATATATATATAGAGAGAGAGAGAGAGAGAGAGAAATAGATATATAGATAGATAGATATATCCATATCTATATATTTGTGTGTGTGTATATATATCTATATATATGTATATATTTATTTATATGGATATATATATATATATATATATATATATATATATATATATATATATATATATATAAATCAACATTTGAACGGAGAGTGGTTTTGGGGTCTGGGGGTCATGATCGGTGAAAATATATCGAAATTTTCCGGAACTGCTTTCTTCCGAACGGCTGCAATAGGTAGCTTTATACTTTTTTGTATTGAAAGCTACCTAATATATAGATATTTATTTGATATTTGAAAATTGAAAGTAATTTAATAAAGATCAATCCCTTTCAAATATTAATCACAGGTTAAAATTAGATTTCGACCGCAGATACATGATTTTAATATTTTAAAGGATTAATATTTGCCTTTCAAATATTAATCGCAAGTTAAATAAGATTTCATTCACTTTTATATGTGGGGAACGATAGTTTATTAATGAACTATAAAATACATATTTATATTCATTTTATAAAATAATATATTTTTAAAAAGTTACATTTTACATAATATCTCAGATTTGGAAGTTTAACAATTAGTTTCTAAACAATTTAACGCTATTAAAAAAAAAAAAATATATATATATATATATATATATATATATATATATATAATTTTTTTTTTTTTTTTTTTTTTTTTTTTTTTTTTTTTTTATATATATATATAACATTAAGTATATAAATAAAAGACTTGGACATTTGAACATTAACATAAACGTTCATGATGATTATTGCAGCGGTTGATGTGAGTGGTTCAATCAACTATGTGCCTGATTATAGTAAAAAAGTATATGAAGTTTTATCTTCACTCGATCCTCCAGTTCGACTGATTCAATGGCATAGTTTTGTTCAAAAGGATAAAACGTATGAGATTATTACTAAAAGCATTGTTCAGTTCATTGGTCGCAATGGCACGACACCTCAGTGTTTTTTGAAGCGTTTACCTACACAAACTCCAATTGAGTTGTACATATTCACAGATGGGCAGATCTGGGACAATGATGTTAAAGAGTGCCGTTCTATTATAGAAAAAAATGATATACTTTTTTCACAAATTCGGCTACATTACATAGGTAATGAAGACGATATGAATTTGAAATTTACCGATGTGTTTGAAGGAATACCACAAACCATTTATTACAACAATGAATATATAGCTTCCGTGAAGCCAGAATTAATCAATTTTGATAATGTTCATTACGATGATATTATGAAAGATAATTCTTTCAAAGCTACCATCATGACTCAAATTAACTCTTCCAACGTGGACAAGGCAGAATTGAAAAATAAAATCGGTTTATTGAGTGCCCGCATTTTAAAAGAGTATTTTGAAGACAAACTGTCCATTACTTCTTTTTTTGATCAACAAGACGTGCAAGGCTGCATCCAGTATGTTAAAAAACATTCGTATTTTGATGCCAAAGCCAGTTTTCAGAGAAAAATTTCGGATATTTTGACTCTATTTGACCAAGATATTGACACTCACTCCTTTAAACTTTATACGCAGACTCCCAAATCCATTTTAAAAGGTCAACAGGACATTGAAGATGATGCCAATGAGAACGAGAAAGAAGAACTGTTGGAATGTAACATCTTATATGAAGAATGTAAGTTACCTTGCATTCCTCTTAAAATTTGTGAAGATGACGTGTGGCCGGACAAACAAACTCTTCGAAATCCCTTTAAGCTTTTGGAATCGGAATTTCTTGTCAAGAGAATCGCCAAACAAATTGAACCTTATGTGATGTGTTACGATAAAACTTACCAGCAACTCGCAAATCCCAATAAATCCCCTTTCTCCAGAGATACTTTGCAAGGTGTGTACCTTCTGCATAATGACAGTATCGATGTGCAAAGTATGATTAAACATAACAACTATGTTTTATCGACGCTCTTTCAAAACAAACTGCCTGGAAAACCTATCCTTTGGCACATGATATTTTTATATATAGCGGCGATGGAGAAATTTAAAGATATTAGGGAAATTTTTCTTAAAGAAATAAAATTCTTGGGCAAACACGCCAACTATTTTATAACGCTATCCCCCCATTTGAATCCACCCATCTTGGGGAGTTTAAACTGTTGTTTTTGGTATATTGCCCATGTCTGTCCTAAAGCGTTTCCCAATAGCAAGAAAAATGTGCTGAGAAAAGTTGATTTTATATCGGGAGTCTTTCTAAAGTTTTATCAAGATGTCTACGAAAAAAATTACACCTATCCTCCAGAAATGCCTTTATGGCAACTGTGGTATACGCTCTATAATGACAAATTGTCGATATTCCCCATGCTAACTCATTATTATCAACATGAAGAAATAAATGATGTGGAAAGTAAATTTAAAATTATTTTGTACAGGGAAATGAAAGAACCCGATTCAGAACCATCTCAACCATATCCATTTTTGTCTCAGTTAAGTTTAAAAAAAGTTTTGGATGTATATAAGGCATTTTTGCAAAATCCAGAATATTATGCCGATTTGAAAGTGGTGAAAGAACAAAACGTTTGTTTATATGACGAAAATGACGAAAAAGGTGAAAATTTATTATTCCATGTTAAAATTAATCCCGTAACGTGCCATCCCTATGTCATTTGTCAAATTACTAGAAAGCATTGGAAAGAATGTATTGGTGAATATGATCCATTGACACAATCTTATCTGAGATTGTTTAAACGATATTGTGAAAAATATCAAGTATATCCCCAGAGTAGTGATGATTTACTCTGTTTTTTGAACGAGTATCTCTATCAACAAAAGGGACAAATGCCAGAAGTGTTTCCTGTAACTGTCAAACAACAACTACAGGAAGTTATGGACATTTTTGAAGAAATTAGAAAATTGTATTCTTGTAAAGATTACTTGATTTGTTCCAATAATTACAATGATGCAGAGAAGCGAATGAAATACGAAATTGCTTAAATTTATTTAAACAATTTATATATTATATTATTTTATATTCAATTTTTTTCATATTTCTGTATATTATATTATGTATTATTATATATTATTATATATATTTTGAAACAATTTCGTTGTTGTATTAAGTATTTATTGTTTTAAAGGGAAATACAGAAGTGTAAAATGAAAAGGTATTGGAGTGTTTGAAAAGAACAGCTTTTAGCTTAAACCGGTTTAAAACCGGAGTTGCAGGATCAAAGGAAAGATAATCTCTTCACGAACGAACCAAATCTAACCAACGTTTTACCAAATAATTTCTTCGAGTTTATTGTAGGGTCAAAAAAGTTTTAAATAATCGTCTTGAATTGAAAATCAAACATGGTGTAAGAATGTCTCCAAGATCCACAACGTATTATATGTATTAAAAATTAATATACAATTACTAGGACAGTACGTTAGCCGAATTTTAATTTGGAAAAATTGTTTCATGTAAAAAAAAGAATGATTCAATCAAATAATGATTACTCAGAAAATACTTTTAAACTCATAACTAAAAGTAGTCAGATAAAAGAACATGACGCTGAGCAAAATGTTAAAGTCGTGACTGATGTATGTGATGAAATGTCGTTACACTCTCTTCTTTGTAATGAATCAGAAGAACCGTCATTAGATTCGTTTGCTTATAATAAAAATGACTCTTTTTTTAAAAGTTTAAAAACTATTGAAATTTTACCGTCATTAGCCTCCATTCTTTCCGACTTTAACGAACTAACAATTCATGCATCCTCTCGTACTCAATCGTGCCATGTATGGGGCAACACAGGGCGTGCTCATTTTAAACCCAGTTTGTTTTTCAAAAGTTTATCTGCCAACGTGAAGATAGATAAATATAAATTACTCAAATTGAAACAAGTGCGAAAGGATTTAAAATTGCATGAACCTCATTCTTGGTATTCAATTAACTTGTTAGTTTCTCTTGCTATTCACGATTATTTTTGCTAATTTAATCCATTTTTTTATTTTAATGTCCCGTATAATGAGGTTGGGTATCAAATGTTTAAATTTTTGAAGTACATCTATAAGATACTTATTTTGACAGATAAGGGCATGTGTTTCATCATCAAATGGTATTCCATGTTCCCCATCATACAAAATACATCGTTTACCCGGTTTCTTCTTTTGAAAGTATTTTGGAAAATACCCTTTTAAAAACCGAATAATGTTAACAATTCTTTTTTTACTTAAAAAAGTAATCCATTTTTTTCTATCGAAACGTTCTTTTCCATCAATAAGTTCTTTTTTTTCAGCATTTAAAGATCCCATATCACATAATACAGGATGATCTTTAGTGTAGACTAATGAAAACAGTTTAATGTCGGGAGTAACCCCTCCCATTCGATAACAAACAGCTACATATATCACAATCATGGCAAAAGTCATTCGTTTAAATGTTCCTCTGTCAATGATAATAGGTGTATATAAATGGAGATTTTGTCGAAACATAGCCACGGTATAACCGGACGACTCCCGAAAGCTACTGGCAAAGGGAAGCACATATTCATCACCCAACAATCGGTTGAGTAAAATCATATCATAAATATGATCCGGTAAGTCACAGGATTTAGTAATAGAGTAAGATTTCCAAATGACGGCGTGGTTTGCAAACAAACAATGAAATCGTTCTTTATCAAAATTATTCAATAACGTTAAACAAGGCTTATTTTTATGAAATATACATTCACTTAAAGAATAATCGGGATATTGTTTTTTAATGTGGCGAATAATACTTTTCACCCGGTCTATATGAGTCATTCTTGGTTCATTCTTTCAGGGCTTCCATTCTTAAAATGTTAAAAGAATAATATCGAAATTGACAAACAAAAGTCCTAAAATGTGAAACAATGAACGTAAAACATTTATATCTTAATTCTAGTATCACTGTTGCATTTGTAAATTTAAATGAAGTGGTTTCAGAAACTCTACTTAAAAGGGTTAATGCAAGAAATGATCGTAGTGGTTTTGGATATGGATGAAACATTGGGTTTTTTTCAAAATGATATCTTTCATGTGCGTCCAAACGTGGATTTCATGATTAAAATGTTACGCTGTATGGACATAGATATCGTTTTATGGAGTTTGGGTGACGATCCCTATGTACAGCGAGTTGTAAATGGATTTTTACCAGGGATTACTGCTTATGCTTATAAAATTTTTGCTCGTAGTGAAGCCAAAATAGCTTATCAATTATATGGGTATTCTAAAGCGGGAACGCACATCCGCCAAATGTACAACGAGGACATTTTTTTAGTGGGTGTGGATGACCAAGTCAGTACCAATATGGATTCTACTTATGATGTTAGAATATATGCCAAACCTTACAAACAACCCGATAAAACAGACCGTATACTAATACACATTTGTGAAGAAATTGTCAAAAATATTAGTTTAGTTAAAGAGCTTACACCGGAAAAGACATGTTAAACAAAGTGTAGAATGGAGTCACCCAAAAAGCGATGGAAGATTGATGATAACAATAAAGATTTGTTTGCAAGGGAATTAGCGTTCAACACTATAATAAATAAACTGAATACGGGAGAGTCTACAATGAAAAATATTTTAACAAACGAGGTAATAGATGCGAATAAGACAATAGATGAACTTAAAATCCTTTACAGAGATGCATTAGGTACGAATAACATATATGACGTCAACAAAATCTTAAACACGGTTTTTTATGGATTTAAAACAACTGAAGATGCAACCCCACAGAGCTATTCGAGAAATTTCGACGATAAAATATTTTTTATGCTCCATTTTCGACACTATTTTCGAATTTTACGAAGACTAGTTTATTTTTCTTATATTCAACAAGGTATGATAGAGGAATGTACTAGATTTGATCTCCAAAAATACAAAATACTTCATAAATATTATGGGTATAGATTGTCACAGGAAGTATCAGATCGTATAGCAAGAGGTATGAATTTAGACGACTATATACAGTACTATAAAAATGACCCTTTTAAAATAAGGCCGGTAGACAGTTCAGAATTGGAAACAGAACCAGGGGAAACAGGTACGGAGTTGTTTGTGGAGGAAGAAATTGTCTAATTTATTTAAAAAAAAAAAAAAATTATCTTTTCCCGTTTTAAATACACGAGTATTTTTAACGGCTCGTCTAAAAATTCTCACCCTTCCAATTTTGGTTCGAAAGAACCATCATTGATTTCTTCTCGCCCCGCCTCCTGGAATCTGGCCAGATCCAATGAGCATACGCTTTAGCTCCACCTCCTGGAATCTAGCCAGATCCAATAGAGCAGTTCACATCACGTGACTTTTACCGGAGAACAATGAAAAAAGCTGTAGGACACACCAATAGAAAAAGCATTGATAAAGGTAACGATAGCTGTCCTACAGCAGCAGCAAAAACCTGTTCGTGATGTCACCTTGCACAGCTCTATGAGCATACGTTTTAGTTCCGCCTTCTGGAATCTGACCAGATCTAATACGTGTTCTTTTTTTACCTCGATTCTCATATATAAATATAAATTCTTTTGATATTCTCGTATTCTCGTCATATGCTCGATTCATATAACCTCTCTAACGATGATATTTGAAATATCCTTTAATTTCTATGTGTTGGTTGGCGTTATCGGAAAAAAGGGGATGTGTACTGGAATGTAGTTTCAGTACTTAATATATTACCCGAAAGTGTATTTACCGTAAGCGAGTCACTCACAACAATCGCCCATGAAGAGTATTTGGAAGATTATCCGTTAGCGAATTTGAAGATGAAAGTTATACCTCACGCCCATTTCATGTGTCTATTAAAAGATTCCCAACACCAAGACTTATTTCGGAATTTGCTTTTTGAAAATTTTTTTGTAACAATTATTAACAACAGATTGTTATATTATTTGACTGTGTGCAACGATGATACCCCCAATGCTAAACAGTATTCAAATTGGATTAATAGTTTAAGAATAAAAATAAAAAATTTGGAAATGATGCCGAACCCCTCTTCCTACGTTATAAGACACAGCTGGAAAATCACCCAGTTTTCACGAAAACAACCTTATAATTTAGAACAAACGGGTATTTCACGCCAAAATTGTCAAAATTCTCCATCGTTAGAAACAGTCACATCTACGCCTGTGTCTTCACCCACTTCAACGGACACGAAGCCTAAAACCTTAAGTTATTCATTCATGTCGCCACTCGGTGCACCTTCAACTTCGGAAATGACACCCGAGACCTTCAGTTATTCCGCACTGTCACCACCCTGTGTACTTCCAAGCGCTTCAAGGAATACTCCTAGACCGTTTAGTTATACACCTTCCTCACCCCCTTCCAGTTCACAAGAAAGAAGGATCCCGCTCCGTTCACCGGCGTCGACAACCCACAGTTCTGCTACTTTTTTTAGAAATAACACCTCTACGCCTGTGTCGCCACACACTTCAACGGAAACAACGAGGCCTAAAATCTTTAGATATTCCCCGATGTCACCACCCTGTGCACCTTCAACTTCAGAAACGACACCCGAGACCTTCAGTTATTCTCCATTGTCACCATCCTGCGTATTTCCAAGCTCTACGCCGATGTCGTCTACCTTTCCACCAAGACCTCCAAGGATCCCGCTCCGTTCACCGGCGTCGACAATCCACGATGCTTCAAGTTTTAGAAATGGCACTTCTACGCCTGTGTCGCCACCCTGTGCACCTTCAACTTCGGAAACGACACCCGAGAGCTTCAGCTATTCTCCACCCTGTGTATTTCCAAGCTCTACGCCAATGTCGTCTACCTTTACACCAAGACCTCCAGCACCTCCAAGGATCCCGTTCCGTTCACCGGCGTCGACAACCCACGGTTCTAAAAACATCATGCCTACCTTTCCACCAAGACCACTGTCTCCTTCTCCAAGGATCCCGTTCCGTTCACCAGCGTCGATCGGTGTTGTACATCCGCACAGCTGGCGGACATTACTACCTGAACATACATCAATCTCAATAGATCGTACCAGTCCCCACCATAGCAATTCTTCAATCCCATCATTATCGCCAAGACCCCCTTCCTCAGCTCATACCAGATCCGGTACGCCGACGGTTGAATGGTCGGAGCATTCACCCAGGGAATCTCCCAACCCACTCCCCCCACAGGAGGAAACTTTAAACTTGACTCGACATGGTATTCATATTTGGCTGGATAGACTACCAGCGAACATAATTTACATAATGTATGCTAATCATTCCCAAATCTTTATACCAAGAGACAGATAAATCAGAGACATTTATTTTTCTTCTGAGGATTATAGATCCATATGGAAGGGCAGAAAAATGGGCCGAATGAAATTGGAACACATTTAAAACTTTCAGTCGAAAATATTTTTTTTAAAAATAATAATGAATTATTTTAAATGTGTAGTGTAATATAAGTATCATGTAAATAAGTGTAGAATAATAAGCAGAGTTTCCAAGTCTCCGGCTTTTTGGACACCAGTATTTTAGTACAGAAAATGTTTTATGTAATCGGAACATTCTGAGATTTAAAAGAACAACATTTTCTCTAAGATAATACTGGTGTTCAAAAAGCCGGAGACTTGGCAAGTCTGAATAAGTAAATGTTGAATGTATTATAAGTAAATACATGCAAATATTTTTTATTCATTAATTTAGAATTCTATTTGAAATGACGTCCAGCATTTTTATGTGTAATTGAAATAAAATTAAATATATGTATATTTATTTCATGCTTGAAATATAATATGAAATAAATATGTATATATTTTATATTTGAAAATTGAAATAATTCAATATTTCTATTTTTTATTTTATTAATGAAATTAATTTAGAATTCTATTTGAAATGACGTCCAGCATTCTTATGTGTAATTGAAATAAAATTAAATATATGTATATTTATTTCATGCTTGAAATATAATATGAAATAAATATGTATCTATTTTATATTTGAAAATTGAAATAATTCAATATTTCTATTTTTTATTTTATTAATGAAATGTGACACATTTATATTTAGTTCCAGAAGTATAACATACATTTAATTTCCAAACAGTTTAATGTTACAAAAATTAATGTTAAACTGTTTAAAAATTAAATGCTAAACTTTTGGATCTAAGATATGAAGACAATTGAAATGATGATATGAAAGCTATATATTTTAAGTAAGAATATTTTTTTTAGTATATTAAGAATATTTTAAAGATTGAGTAAATCCATTATTTAATTTGTTAAAATTTTTAATTTCAATACTTGCGTAAGAAGCAAAGTTCTACTACACATATTTATTAATAGAGATCTACAATAAATAACATTATTTAAGAAACATTTATGTTAAGAGCTCATACATGTAAAATCTACTAAACATTTCTAATACATCGAGATTACATTTAATGTTCTATAGGATCAAATTACCTTATGTTTGATTCGCACCAATGCCTTCCATTTATGACATGTCTTCATAGCAATAGTCACAAATTTTCATCAATTTCTCATTAAATTTTCAATCAATTTTACAGATTTTGAAATTAAATGTTATAACTCTCGAGTCTATCGTACCATCCATTTCTTAGGAGTATTTTGGTCGAAACAGTTCAATAGTTTTATTTTCATTTTGATGACTTCTTGTGCTATGTTAGAGTTACTTACTCGACTACTTTTGTGCGCACTGTTTACTCTATTACAAATTGTAAATCCATTTTGATTAATGCAAATGACCGCTACAATCTTATGCGAATAAATATTATGTCCTGGTTCGGGTGTCTCACTATGGATGATGGGATCGAATGGAATTCGCAACGTATGAGCAATGGTTGTATTTTGCGTCCCACGTATGACATATTTTTCGCTAATATAGAGTATTTCTAGTACATCGAGATTACATTTAATGTTCTATGGGATCAAATATTACCTTATATTGGTAATTCATTCCGACGGATGCCTTCCATTTATGACATGATTTTTTATGACAATAGTCACAAATGTTTATTTTCATTGGCTTCATTAAATTTACTTCCAGATTTTGAAATTCTGATTTATAGCTCTCGTGTACATCCATCCATTTCTTATGAGTGTTTTCGTCGAAACAATTCAAAAGTTTTATTTTCATTTTGATGACTTCTTGTGCTATTTCAGAGTTACTTAGTCGGCTATTTTTGTACACACTGTTTACCCCATTACAAATTGTAAATCCATTTTGATTAATGCAAATGACCGCTGTAATCTTATGCGAATAAATATTATGTCCTGGTTCAAGTGTCTCACTATGGACGATGGGATCGAATGGAATTCGCAACGTATGAGCAATGGCGGTATTTGCGTCCCACTTATGACATTTTATTTGTTTACAAAATGTACAGTGCATTTTCGGAAAAGGTTGCACTTTTTCCACACGTAGATTTTTGAATTTGTATTTAGAATCCCTTTGCATCGATTTCCATTTATTAAGTGTATAGTTGTCGCAACAGTAGAGTTGTTTAACTTTCATGTCTCTTACGTTTTTCACCACATCCCACGGTCCCAAATCTTCCGTAATACTGTTTACTCCATTACAAAGAGTGAAACCATGATCTCCAATTGAAAGTACAGCCACGATCCTTTTGTGACGGTAAATGATAACCCTAGGTGCGGGAGCTGGGGCTGGATCGGGAATAGCTGGAAGATTGACTACAACAACTGATGTTTTTTTAATTTCAAGGTTTTTTTGAGCCAGTTTTTTGGCCAAAAGTTGCATGGAGTTCCCTATTGTAATTTTAAAGTTGGAAGGTTTTCTTTTCAAACTATAATTGGAGGGATGAGGAACAGTTGGAGTTAGAGTAGTAGCACCTTTTTGCTTTTTCTGTTTTTCTTCAGCAAAATTTTCAGTATAACGCACAAAGTGTTCACAGGTATTGAATCTTTGATATTTTTTTGCATACGAATCCATAAAAAATATTTTTTCCACATTATAAAAAAAATTAATTTTTTGGCTCAATGCCAAATATTAGTTTTATAAACAGTTGATAAATATAAGCTAACATATATAAAAAAAAAAAAAAAAAAAAAAAAAGTTATGCACACACACACACACACACATATTATATATATATGTATGTGTGTGTATGTGTATAACTTTATTTTTATTATTTTTTTATTTTTTTTTATTTATCATTACAAAATTCTTCATTTATATTCCAATCGACACAGAATATTTTTGGATTCGAACAGTGTAAGGTAGATTTTCCACACAATATTTCGACTGTACTTTGATGAATTTTAACCAATTCGTTTGAACTGATTAAAATAGTACCTTTTGGACCTACTGCATAATATAATTGAGAATTTCTCGGTCGACTCACAAACACTTCTAAACATTCTTTTTGCCCTTGTCTTCTGAAACGGGACCATTTAACACAATCTAACCACATATTTGGTTCTATAATTTTCTCGACTTGTAAAATAGTGATTGGTTGAATGTGTTCGGAGCAAGATTCTTCTTTATTTTCTTTTCCTATATACAGCGTATATAAATCCAATAGATACGTTTTAGGAAGCCTACCACAACAAAAAATTTTATATTCAGCACGGTTTCCTTTGGGAGTAATCATAATTAAAGTAATTAATTTCATCGTGCAAAACGGGCAACCATGCAAACTGAATCCACCCCAATCAAATTCGATGAGGTTGGGCTCCGTAAACATTTCTTGACTCTCACAAACACCCAAAAAGAGTTTGTCAAACTTGTAGTGAAGTGGAGTAAAAAACCGCGCAAAATGCTTGTGGTGGTTTCAGGTGGACCGGGGACCGGTAAAAGTTACGTTGTAAGAAAAACTTTAGATTGCTTAAAAGTGAAACAGTTGAGAATGAGCTATACGGCTCGAAGCGCGGTCGCTATTGGTGGTCAAACGATTCATTCCGCAATCAATCTCAATTTTAGAGGACTTTGTCTCGATTTAGAAAAACAATTGTCCGAAGAAAAAGATTTGGTGACAGCGATCAAAGCGAGCGATGACATTGTAGAGGAATTCAGTTATGCTGAATATCCATTAGTTGTTGTCATTGATGAAGTATCAATGGTCAACGGTTGGCTCATGTATTGGATCATTCGATTTTTTATGGACAGAACAAATCAACCCCTTTTATTCATTACTATTGGAGATCGTCATCAATTGAATCCTGTGAAATCTATTCATAATTTATTTTCATTCACGTTTTCTGAAGGAATATGGGTGGTTCGAATAATTCATTTAAAAGAAAGTAAACGGTTTCTTCCTGAATACGAAAAAATTATTAATACATTGCGTACGTTTGTGGATAACGCGAATGAATCGGGTTTGTTTACTTTTATATGTCAACATTTTCCAATTCAAGAACGCATTGAAGGAAATCTGTTGTCCCAAGCGAATCGAGCAATGGCTTCTAAAAATGACAGGGTGATTGCGTTTAATACATATTACATAAAAAATATGGTAAAGGGTCCGGAAATTAAAATTGAAGAAAATTTGATTTTGAAACATGGATGCATTGTATTTGTAACTAAGAATGGATGTTCGTCGGTTTCAAATGGTACGGAACTCGAGTTTATTTGTTATAATAAACGGAGAGAGCGTATCATTTGTAAAAATCCAAAAACGAGGGAAGAGGTTGTCATTCGAAAAGATGCTTTCAAACAGTTTCCTGTTGTTTTAGGTTTTGCAGCGACCATTCACAAGTTTCAAGGGGATACTATAGACAATTCGAAAATTGTAATTCATTTTGATGGAAACAGAAATTTAAACATGGCATACACTGCTCTGAGTCGAGTGAGGGATATAAATCAAATATTGGCAATTGCTTTGTAAAATAATTATATATATATATATATATAAAAATAATATATATATATACATATATATATATATATATTATTTATATATATATCAGGCATGAGATTCTTCCGCGGTTTTCCGCGGATCCGCGGATTTCCGCTATTTTGCTGTTTTGTCAATCTCATCCCTTAGGGATGAGATTCTTCCGCGGTTTTCCGCTTTTTTGCTTTTTTGTCAATCTCATCCCTGATATATATATATATATATTATTATTATTATTAAATGTTATATTTATATTAAAAGTATATAAGTATATTTTGCTAAATTACACAAGATTACAAGTAAATAAAATTCTATATTTTCCTAAACAGAACTGATACATCTCTTGGAGTAGTGTCTCTTAATAATGGATGTCTTCTATTACAGTGACTTGTCATTAGGCTGCACAATTTGTTAGGAAGCCTATATGAATGAAATGGTTCATGATCCAAATTTATAAATTTTATTTTAATAGGAGGTTTATTATACTCTAGTACATTGTTTTCTGGTCGAGTTAGAAAAGGATTTCTTATAGCACGATATGGGCTTGGGCTTCTGCTTCTACTTCTGCTTTGATTTCCACCGCGACCACTCCGACCCCCACGTCTACCTCTACCCCTAGGGCTACCTCCACCCCTAGGGCTACCTCCACCCCTAGGGCTACCTCCACCCCTAGGGCTACCTCCACCTCTAGAGGTACCCGCACTTCTCCTACCTCTAAAGCTACCTACACCACTAGGACTACCCCTACCTCTAAAGCGACCTACACCACTAGGACTACCCTTACCTCTAAAGCTACTTACACCACTAGGTCCAGCTACTGGACTTGAATGACTAATTCTTAAACTTTTTGTACTAGATCGACTTGTACTTTTAGACGAATTTCCGCTTGTACTAGATCGACTTCGACTTGTACTTTTAGACGAATTTCCGCTTGTACTAGATCGACTTCGACTTGTACTTTTAGACGAATTTCCACTTGCACTTTTAGACGAATTTCCACTTCTACTTTTAGAACGACTTCCGCTTCTACTTTTAGAACGACTTCCGCTCCTACTTTTAGAACGACTTCCGCTGCTGCTTGCAGAGCGAATAGTGGTTCTACTTTTAGATCGACTCCCGCTGCTACTTTTAAATGGACTTCCGCTTCTACTTTTAGATCGACTCCCGCTGCTACTTTTAAATGGACTTCCGCTTCTACTTTTAGATCGACTCCCGCTTCTACTATTACATCGACTTCCGCTTCTACTTTTAGATCGATTTCTTCTTACACTGAGAGACCGACTTCTTATACTGAGAGACCGACTTCTTATACTGAGAGGTCGACTTTTCTTTGCACTGGGAGATCGACTTCTCCTTACACTGAGAGATCGACTTCTCTTTGCACTCTTAGATTCACTTTTTACATTGGGAGATCGACTTCGTGTTGGACTCGCGGGAGGGCTTCTTATTGAGATTACCGAGAATCTTTTCATAAGACTCGTAGAGTGTTTTCTTTCTCGATTGACAGAACGACTTTTTCTGAGACGTATTGGGGGAGTGTTGATACTACTAAATTGAAAACAGAGTTTTTTGGGTACACGTCTTTTCCTAGGCAAGCTGCTTTTTGGACTTGTTAGTGGAAGGCCCTGGGAACGAGTCCTTATCGGACTCCTTGGGGGACTTCGGCGTTTACTGGGGCCAGCAACTGGACTTCGGGGTCTACTGGGACCCGCGATGGCAGCACACACCTGTATCTTTTTAGGACTCGTGTCTGCCCTTTTACTGCGTATCTTACTCACGTTCCACTGAATTCCAGTTGGGCCAGTAACAGCGCGTTTTTTAGGTCGACCTTTCTTTTTTCGAGGTGTACTTTGAGCAAAATCGTTTGGAGCCCCTCCATATAAATCTGGAAAGTTGGAAGCCAACACTTCTTCCGCTAATATTCTCTCTGAATTTGGTGAATAATACATCTTGTTTTTAAGGGGGAATCCAAAGGACATTTTTTGTTACGGGTAAAACATCGTGCATGGCAGCGGCTTTGCAACCATCTTCGATGGTTTTGGGAGCCACAAATTTCATTCCTCCAAAATCGGATACTTTTAAATCAAACGTTCTATCTATTGTCCCGGACGTATAAAAAGGAAGAAGGGACAAGATGGTGCGATGGTCTTTCACGTTACCGTGCTCAAATGTTCGGCAAAAAAGAGCATCGATCACTTTTTGGGTAAATCGAATAAATGCCTGACGATTATTATCTGAAAAACAAGTCACCCACCGATGAATCCTTGTCTGGTGCTCCAACAAATAGTCAAAGGTATCCCAAAAGGCTAAGTACATGGGCAAGGTTTCCTTATTGTAATGAGTCAAGTCTACAATGACGTATGTATTGGGTTCTTTGGGAGCCGCAGCGATTCTCTTAGAAATGGTCAAAACATTCGTATGATCAATTTGCACAAGACCTACGTTTCGAGTCTGAATAGGAAAATCTTGCTTAGAAAGGAGTTCTTTAGTTCCGGTGGCATTCATTCCGTGAAAAAAACAAACATTAATCCATCGCTCTCCGTTGGGTAATTTAAAGGTGTAATGGGAGGTGAATACCACGGCTCGAGTGGCTAATACAGGTTTTTCAACCAAACGTAAAGACATAGGTTCGAGATAAATGAGTAAGTCGCATTGATGAATGGGTTCAGTAGGTCGTTGAACTTGAATACGATTGTCTTTAGATGAGAAAGAACAAATCGTGGAAACAAAAGTAACTCGTATGGAAGGTATAGTTATCAAATTTTCGAATAAAAGATGTGGATAGCGACCCAAATTTCCAAATACGATACTACGTTCCTGACTTAGGATAAACTTAAATAAGTCTTGGAGGGTTTGCATGATGCTTGTTTAAAGGCAAAATAAGATAATAATGGAGGAGGAAGATTCAGGTTGGGTTGAAGAAGAAATTGCTAAGGCATTACTTTCGGAAAAGTACGAAGTATTTCAGCATTATTTTGTCGACTTGAGTGAAGAAAAACATCCCGATTCCGTAAAAGAAGAACAGGCAAAAACACTATTTGAAAAATATCGTTATCCCGAAACCTTTGAAAATTTTGTAACAAAATTTCAAGCATGGTGTAATGAAAAAAAGGCAAAAAGACTTCAAACGAGCGAAGCGTGCTCTCAAGCCACTGAATGTCATTCCGTTCAAACCGAACCTTCTAGTTTCGTGGAAACAACCCCTACGGTTGCCATTGATGAAAATCAAATTTTCCATTGGAGTCCGATAGTTCACCGTAGAGTGACAGTCGTTCCTCCATTTAGAAAAAGAAAAAGATGTAAAGAAGAATTTAATTCAGTAGAATTTTTACTGCAGAAAAAGAAAACTGACGACGTCTTTTCTTTAAAATTTCAATCGGATGAAGATGTACAAGAAGAGTTGTTGGCAGTGCAAACTACAGAAAAGAAAAAAATGAGTTTACTAGCTGATGGAGTTTTGAGAAAAATTGCAGAACAAATTGAATTAGTAAATCAAATGTATGACTATCGATTGTTAGATATTTATTACGAGCGTTAAAAAATAGAGGAAAACTCCAAAATATTTAAAAAAATTTTTTTTTTTCTTCTTAGTGAATTTTATCGTAATAAATATTCAAAATTACATAGTCATACATTTCATTTAATGCTTCCAAATGTTCTGACATTCTTCTTAAATCTGTCCTAGCTTGTAAATCTAATCTTTTCTTGTTCAAAGAATTATTTATTTCATCCAATTCGTTTTCTATATCGTCATCGGATTGAAATTCTAAAAAACAATAATTTTGGTTCTTTCTTTTATCTTTTAAGAATTTTAAGGGATTAAATTCCTCTTTACTTTTTTTATTTTTAAAAGAACATGTATTTATCGTTTGACGAGCCATAGAATTGACAATTAAATTATTGCAATTTTCTCTTTGCGGAACGGTTTGAATGGAAACATTTTCAGAGTTTCTATAATCTGATTTTAATTGTTCAGCAAAATTTATATTTGCATATATTTGTAACATAAATATATCAAAATCTTTAGAACTATATTTACTAAATATTTCTTTTGCTTGTTCGCGTATTTCGGAATTAAAATCTTTGTTCACCAATGAGGACACGTCAAAAAATTTTCGTAATATATCTCCATCTTCTTGAAGTAAATTATTTAAAATGACTATGTCATTAGAATCCATATTCTTAATCTTATTCGTTATCAAATTATGTCTTTTCATAGTGAACATCTAAAATCTGATAATTATATATTCTATTTAAATTTTCTAAATGTTCCGCTATTTTTCTCAAAACTCCGTCAGCTAATAAATTTAATCTCTTTTTGTCCGTAAAAGAATTTATTATAGTCATTTCTTCTTGTACTTCTTCATCTGATTGAAATGTTAAAGAATAAAAATCATGGTTTAATTTTCTATCTATTAGAAATTTTAGGGGATCAAATTCTTCTTTCCGTCTTTTATTCCTAAAGGAAGGATTGATATTTACGGTTCTTCGAGCCATAGGATCAAAAATCCAATCGCTACAGGGTTCCTCTTCAGGTACATCTGAAGTTTGAGTTAAAACATATCGACGATTCAAAAATTTTCGTGGTAAGAGACGTGAATTTTCGTAAGATGTATTTATATTTATATCGCTCGAATTTCCAGGCATTGTGTCATTCATTATCTTAATTTTTAGAGAGGCATTTATAAGAAATAAGTTTTTAACCCACAGACCAAGTTAAAGTAGTTTATCATCAAAATAATGAATACAGTAATATTTTGTATAAAATTTAAGCAATAAATTAAATTTAATGTTTCAATAGGTTTTAAATATACAACTAAATAATTCTTAAGTGAGATTGAAATAAAATAAAATACAACAATTATGCACTGAAAAATACAATTGACACTATCCTAAATTATATATATTATCATCCGTTGAACGTTATACATGTAAATGTTCTTCAAAGATCAATTTTTCCAACTTAGAGGAAATCTGTAACTTTGCCATTAGTTGATTGTTTTCTAATTCGTCTTCACTGGAAGGATTGATATTTACGGTTTTTCGAGCCATGAGATCGAAAATCCAATCCCTACAAGGAACCTCTTCAGATGCATCTGAAGTCGAAACACATCGACGATTCAATAATTTTTGTGGTAATCAGAGATCATTTTTTCAAACTTGCAAGTCTGCAACTTTGACAGTAGTTGATTGTTTACTAATTCGTCTTCACTTGAGGTTAGTGACACCATTTCGTCTAGATCGACCATGAGCAGAGCCACTCGACATTGTGGGCTGGTTAGAAAATGTGTGAATCGGGAAACATAATTGTGGGCTTTCCAGTTTCCTAAAGTTACACCACACCAATAACAGGTTACAAAATCATGGACGTGCCTAAAAAAGAAACCACATTGGAAAACCTCCCTTATCCAACGAGTGTTGTGAGGCCATGGTTTCGGAACTGGGACATCCGCTTTGTCGGGAAAAAAAAGATTTATAGCGCTTCTCTGAACTTTCCATCTCGGGATATCCCGGAATACAGAGAGAATCGGTTTTGGCCAAGGGTACATTCTCAAACTCGCGTACGATCCATGATCGAATATCACGACCGGAAGCTTCAGCTTCCGATCGTCCTTTCAACAAAGGACAGCTATAAGGCATAACTATTCCTAATTTACTAAGACTGTTGTTCTGATCTTTACGTTTCATGTCAATCCAATTTGAACAGGTTTCGTGTTCTTTGATCAGGTAATCTGTATATTGACACTCTTTCAATTTAAACTTTTTCTCGATTTTGGAACAGAATTCTATTTCCTGAAAAGGACAAAAAGCACAACAAATCGCTCTCGCACGAGGATTATAGTACAAGCCTTCTTTAGCCACATGATGCTCGTGATCTCCTGGATATAAGATCGACTGGTTGGGAATCCAATGAAAACTTCGTATACGAACTACTTCCAATCTTGGATCCTCTTGTATTAACCTATGCAACGGATGTTCATAGAGAGGAATGTTTTCACAGGAGTCTTCAGATTTTCTCATATATGGACATTTAGATTTTTCAATATGTAGGAGGTTTTGATTTTCAAAAAATTTTTCTTGATCGGAAGGAACTGTCGAACTCAGTGAAAAGCTGAAATTGCAGAAAGCACATCGGAATTCTGACGCGTTATTGTCTCAATAGAAACCCTTATAGGCAAAATTGGCTGGAGAACCGATAAACTCAAGTTTTTCAAGTCTGGGAGCGTGCAGATGAAAACTCTGCAGACGATTGTATTCAGAATTCATGATGTAAAATCTTCAATCATATATGTGTTATTTTCAATTCAGCATTCATTATATATAGTCACACACAGTACTTTTTTTTTTTTTTTTTTTTTTTTTTTACTACGATTTTTTTTTTTTTTTTTTACTGCGATTTTATTTTTTATTTATTTATTTATTTATTTATTTTTTTACTGCGATTTTTCTAAGTAAACATTCAATATATGATAGCTATACAACCTATTTAATATTTCTAAATATTCGGACATCTTTTCCAATGCTTTTTTAGCCAACTTATTTGTTTCTTTATCTCCTGGGCAACCATTTATTATAAACAATTCGTCTTCTATTTCCTGCATTTGAAAGTCTAGAAAAATATAGTTTTTATTCAGTTGTTTTTCCTTTAAAAAATTTAAAACATCAAATTCTTCTGTATGTTTTTTTTTCTTAAAAGAAGAAATCTTACTTATTGAGTCAGAAATTAAATTGCTGTAAGCTTGCTCCGAAGTCCATGACTCCTGAGAACTCGCTGGTTCTTGAGAAGTTGTAGGTTCTTGAACAGTATTTGTAGGAGAAGACGTCTCTTCTTCACAAACATTATTTTCCACTTGTAAATTTTCGTCAAAAGTAGTTTGGGTAGAATTATTTGCATTGGTTTCTATGCAAAATTCATCGTTTTGTTCTACAATCAGATTTCGATATTTCTGCATAAAACTCTCAAAGGTTTGAGTACTATATAGTTTAAATATATCTTCGGCCTTTTTACGCGTTTCCACAGTTGGATTTGGAATTACACCAACATCGTTAAAATATTGGCTAAATATATCAGGATATAATTTTGTCAACACATTCATAATTGAAACATCTATATTATTCATCGTCTTATTTTGCAACATGGATATTCTAAACATCATACGACAAAAGGCATTTAGACCCATTACTAGGTCAGAATTAGTTAATGGAAACCCCCTTCATATTTCAGTCACATTTGAAGATGATTCTGTTGTGGTTTATAAGGATAATGTTGCTCTCCGTATGTGGGCTGTTAGCATTCAAAATTTAGATTTTAAACCTATACTGGGGAATACGGACCACTGTATTGAATCCCCTTTAGGTTTTTTTAATTTATTGGGATTTCGTTCAGGAGATGCAATTTTATTTCGAGATGCCAAAAAAGTAGAAGAACCTATTTTATTTTCATAGCTTTGATTAAATTATCCATTTGGAGACAAGCGTAACGACACTTGAGGTACTTAAAAATAGATATAGCTAATAGTGCGACGAATATAACGAGGGTAAGAACTATAAAATGACTTCGATAGCATGTATTGGTTTTGGATTCAAAAGTCAAAACACCTATTGAATAGAGTAACCCCCCAGCTAACGACATTAAGGCAAAAGGTTCTAATTGTCCGACTTTTATCATTTTAAAGATTACTTTTGGCCACATACAGTTGTCTGTGTACTTGATTCCAAAACTCATCATGCAGGATTAGAGAGTTATCTAAATGTGTCGCAAATGAATCATAATTTGGAAACAGCTGGGCAAAACTGTGTACACTTTTTTGCATATTAGTTAAAGGGTGTTCATGGAGCCAGCTGTGAATTATTTTCCAAGCATGCGACCATGTAGGAAACATTTTATTTATATGATATGTGACGGCTCCCACTCCCAGTAAATCTTCCAAAAATTGTACAACACTTGTGTAAACTTTATGAGCAATAATTTCTGCATTCATTTAGCTTTATTACCCTAAACAAAGATGATTCAACAAACAAATACATTTTAAAGTACATGTGATTCATAACACTTCGTTTTGTTAATACTATTGCAACTCCTTTAATGGTAGAATTAGTTGGATTAGTAAGGAAATGGATAAAGTTATTATAATTTAAATTTGAGTTAAATTCAGAATATAAAAACGGAATTTGTATATTGGCAAAAAAAAAAAAAAAAAAAAAAAAAAATCGCTCCCTTTTTTTCCGCTGAGATATAATATAAAAGGAATCCGATTTTCAGCTAAAATATCATTTGCAACCTTACTGCAGACTTTCTTCTACTTCATTCGAATTTATCATGGAAACGCTGCATGTTTACAATGCTATTAATAAAAGTTTGGTGAAATTCGTACCTGGAGATCCTTACGACGTTAAGATATACTGCTGTGGACCAACTGTTTCTGACCTACCTCATCTCGGACATGCGAGAACGTATGTGTTTATGGATGTCATCCGCAGAATTTTGCGTTACCATTTCGGTTTCGGCGTAAGAACCGTAATGAATATCACGGATTTAAACGATGATATTCTTAAAATGGATGATAATAGTCAGGTCCGACAATACGAGAAAGCATTTTTTACAACGATGGACCTATTGAATGTGACAAGACCCGATTTCTCGCCACGTGTGACCGACAACTTGTATGCGGCAAACCATTTATCGAAAACATGTGTTTCGAAAGAAATCGGGTATTATTCACGCAATTTTGAAAATACCTACTTCAGTACGATAGCCTATTTGAATAAATTTCATCGCGTGTTTCCTCAAACACTGAAGCAGGACGATCAATTTGAAAAGGAGAAACGGAAGCTGGACGATCAATTTGAAAAGGAGAAACGAGACAAGCCATCTAAAAAGGAAAAACAGGAGCCTTCTCTTCAATTACAGGAAAGGGATAGCAACCCCCAAAAGGAAAAATGGGATCCTAGAGATTTTGCGATCTTCAAACAGAGAGCATGGACCGATAGCGAAGGAAATTCACAGACGAAAATGGCTGGGTGGCATACCGGATGTGCGACTATTGCGTGTTTTCATTTCCCCAACTACGTGGATATTTTATTGGGTGGAATTGATTTGCAATTTACACATCATGAAAATCAAATCGCTCTAGCCCGTGCATTTTTGGATAAAAAAGACTGGGCACGGTACTGTTTGTATGTGGGTCACCTTGAAATTGACGGACAAAAAATGTCCAAAACGCTGAAAAATTTTACAAAAGTGGAGGAGATGATGGAGAAAGGATTCTCCCCCTTAGCTATTCGCTACATGTTTATGAAGTTTCCATACAACAAAAGAATGTCGTTTCACAAAGATGAGGTGGAAAAGGCTCAGAAATCATATGATAATTTCATGAATCATATTCAACGATTGAAAAGCCGGTTAATTGAATTAAAACCGAAGGAGATTAACCAAGATTTTGATAGCAAAGTGATGGATCAAGTGAGTTCTCAAAAGGAAGTGATGGAACTCAATAGAGTGAAAAAAGAAATTGATGGTTATTTAAAGGAAAATTTTAATGTGCCAAAAGCTGTAGAAGTACTTGAAGACTATGTGCAGGGAATATCAGGTATCCTGAACCACCTATCTTACGAATGGCTTCACTATAGCTTACAGTATATCTTATGGATGGCCGATACATGTTTTGGACTGATGCCGAAATCCCCGGATTTGGCAAAGGCCTCAGATAGGTTATACGTTATTCTTAAAACATTTAGAGCTCACGTTCGAGATGAGGCTTTAATGAAAGGTACGAATGATACACTTCGGGAATCTTTGTTAAAAATGTGTGATATAGTAAGAGAAGAGATGCAGGAAACAGGGTATACTATCGAAGATGAAAAAGCAGAAAGTGTCGAAAGAAAAATTTAAAAAGAATAAATCACCCGTGGGCACTACTCAGGCATGAGATTCTTCCGCGGTTTTCCGCTATTTTGCTTTTTTGTGAGATTCTTCCGCTATTTTGCTTTTTTGTGAGATTCTTCCGCTATTTTGCTTTTTTGTCAATCTCATCCCTAACTACTGATGCGAAAGCTGTTGAATTTATAAAGTATCCTTTTTGAATAATGGTTTTTCAAATGTATAATTTTGAAATATATATGGTCATTTAATAAATATGTTGTGTATCGATTTTACCTTTTTATCTTTTGTATGTTTAAAAAAGAAAAACCATGTACTGAATCCATAAAATTCGCAGCTGAAAGGAAATTTTCTATTTTCCTCAACCGATTTTTACTCTGAGAATTCGATAAAAAATTTTCTGTTAAAAAGTTTGATAGAACCGTAAAAAAATACATTTTAAAAGATATTTATCCAATAAATATTTAACCTTAACTTTTATATATACATTATCTAAACTTTATAAAAATTTTAGAAAAACGATGTAATGTTATCGTTAAACCATAATTCTACAAAAAATCTTAGTTAAGAACACTTGCTATTTTCCTCAACAGATTTTAACTCAGAATGGCTTTGAGAAACACACTTATCATAGAACAATAAAGACTATTTCATATACAGAATTTTACATTTCCCTATACATGGACATGTTAAATAATAGATCTTTTATTTCGTTGAAAAGAGTCCAATATTGGTAAACAAACCATCGCAAAAATACGGGCTGAAGGAAATTGTTTCCAATTTCCTTCAGCCCGTATTTTTGCTCTTCTACGCTGGTGGCAATCAGCATTCGAAGGTTATTTGGAGGGAAGGTATAAGATCTACGAAACGTTTTCTTTTTAATTTATAAGTTGGGCCATAATTCTTTTGTAAAATATAAATCCAGGTCAGGAATTGTTGACCTACATATTTTTCACAGTGTACGATACGAGATCGTATGCCATCAAATGGCTCATCAAGGACATGGCCTGTTTGAAATAAATTTTGAAGATAGAAAGAAGGAGGTGTACTGATCTGTTCTAATACTTCCAACAGATGATTGTACATTATCATCGAAAAAGACGCTGGAACACTAGACATAATAGGACTATAAATTATAAGAGAATGTAGGTCGCAACTCTTGGACCACAGGCCATTGTCCTTTCTAACTAAACGAATAACATCTCGTACAGAAAAATAAATTTCGCCATCGTAGTCTGAAATCAATCCGAAGAGTGAAAAACTTTGATTTCGAAACGTATAAGCTAGTTCGAAAAAAGTCATCCTGAAAGCTAATATGAAGAGAAACTTTGGGTTCTTGTATTTATACATTTACATTAAGCGAGGGGCGGTGCGAAAGTGTGCACCGAGAGGGATTGACTGATACTAAAACCCGCCTTATAACCTGTAAGAATTTCCAAGGTTAAAAACTTATTGGAAGGGAGGAATAGCCAGTTGAAATAGAAAATTTTTTAAAAAATTGTACTTTTTCAAGATTGTCTTACAATTTAATTGTTCAAAACTAAAGTGTCATTTAACCGTTCAAAAATAGTGTAAAATAATAATTTTTTATATTAATTATTTAACCGTTCAAAAATAGTGTAAAATAATAATTTTTTATAAATTCAATATTGCATATTCATCGTAGACGCGTGTAAATATTTAGTTTATCTGTTTGAAGAATTACTACATTTGAAAAAAGTTACATAATGTTGGGGAAAAGAGCACCACTCGTGGTATATATTTAGAGGTTTATTCATTTCAAAGATAGGGTCTCGCTATCTTTGAAAGGCACGAAGCATTGTGATTGGCTCAGTATAAACCGCCTACAAAAGTCGGGTATAAATAGAAAGGAATAGTTTACACGGGTTTATTTTCCACTGTCACTGATTTCAACATGTCGTTTGTTGCTATGTATAATATTCCCGGTAAACCTTCACAATTTCTTGAGCTTACTGGGATTATTGGTAAAGATGGTCTTGTGTATTGGCTCGCTGCAGATGTGGTGGCCATTTTGCATGCTTCCAAAAATTTTGCAAGCCGAAATACGCAACTCTGTGTACAGGATGTCACCGGTCATTTATTGAATGTCAAACTTGGATTTTTGAGAAAGAGGATCTTTGCACACGAAAAGATGCTTGATTTGTTGAAAAGGTCAACGTGCGATATCGTTCAAGCTTTTGCTACATACCTAAACTCCTCCCAGACCCCAATTAAAATTGTAATTCAACAGGATGTGACAAAAATACAAAATCCTTCGAGGATCATGTTTCTGGACCAATTTATGGATGAAACGGATCAACATTTTGGCGTGTGGTTTCATTTTTTCAAGGAAGAAGGGAAAAACAATCTGTATATTATTAAAACAGAATCAGCAGAATCAGAAAATGTCGTTAAAATTGTCACCGAATACGCAGAAACGGAAACAGAAGGGCCCCCTTTTCCCAAAAAGATTGTCTACTGCTATGGAGGACGTTCGATGACGTATACCCCAAACTGCTAAAAACTGTAAAAATTGTTTCTTTCTTCATTAAGTTGATTTTTAAAAAATCAATGTTTGAAGAGCAGAAAAATGGGCTGAAGGAATTGGATAAATCCAATTCCTTCAGCCCATTTTTTTGCGACAAAAAGTTCACCAAGATTGGTAAACTTTTACTTAAAAAAAAAAAAAAAAAAAAAAAAATAATTTCCATGTTCAAATGCATTTAAAAATTTAAAGCGAAGTTTCATGAAGATGAAATAAGTATATCATTGTTTTAAAAAAGAAAATGTTACACACTATTAGTAAACATTTTACGCTTAAATATAAAAAGATGTGGGCTATCGTTCCTCACATATAAGAGTGGAGGAAATTTAATTTTAACCTGCGATTAATATTTGAAAGGAATGAATCTTTATTAATTTACTTTCAATTTTCAATCATGAAATATTTACATTAAATTACAAAAAAATAATTACCATTAACAAGTTACTTTGCAAGCTTTCAAAATATTTTACAAACTGAAATCGAAGTTAACAGACACCAGTTTAATAATTCATAAAAACGAATTAGTTTAATAATTTAACGATTATAATAACACTTAGTTACACTCAAATAGAACTCTAAACAGTTTTGACGCTTTTTAGGTGCGTTCGTAATTATATAAATACGTAGCACCTATTGTCGTCGCTTGGTCCGTCCGTCCGCATATAACAACGCAAAAACTACCCAACCGAATGGTTTAAAATTTAAGATATATTATCTTTGCAGAATTTTGTCGAGACATTTCAAATTTTATTAAAATCGAATCAAAACTTTAGGAGATATTAATAAAAATATTTATTAAGAAATTTGAATTTTTTTTTTAAATCGGTGCTTTTTTGTTATAGGAGCTTCAGAAGTTTCATCGTCAAGCGACCGAGATACTTATTTTATGACAGAAATTAATCTGCAGACGATATAATTCATTTCACAGAATTAAAAATCATCTAGATCTGAATATTAATATAACTAGCTATAGTACGAACGCACCTCATTTGTCACGTTTGACGTACAATTTCCAACTTGTTTTTATAAATTAGATGCTAAACTTTACATTTCAATTACACATAGGAAGAATACGCTGGAAATTGTTTAAAATAGAATTTTAAACGGTTTAATGCGCTAAAAAAAAAAAAAAAAAAAAAAAAAATGTGTAATTCTCTATATGCACGGTAATATTTCTTTTTCCACTATTTTCCTTTTATTATTGTATTATGCTAAAGCCAAAATTAATCGTCTCATTGGGCTCTTGTGATTGGGCTCCAACTCGCTGGAGTCATATTTCTAATTTATATTTTAAAAATATTCTTCTAACGTCCTTTTTGGATCCAAAGCCTTCCGTCTCAAAATCCAAAGAATCATTTTCTTTTTTCAAGTTACCCGACTTGGTCATTCAAATTATTTTAAGAAACTATGTTCCAGTATCGGATAAAGCATGTGCCCTCTCGCAGATACCGGAATTTAAACCCTATCTTGCATTAAACAATGTGTGGTTCCCATCCACTCTCAATATGTTTCGTCTAGTACGGGCTATCAAACCTGGTTGGTATATACATTCCGAGAATTTATTAAAACGATACCATGTCACCGTGGATTATTTTGATTTCACAGTAACCATTCATATATATAACACGGACTATAAACGTTTGAAAATTCCCATAGAAATTGATCACTATCGACAAACGCTTTCCCAATTACACCACACTTTCAGTGTATTTGGCAAGCAGTTGATCTCCATTAGCGAAAACGATGTTCTGGTGTATTGTTACGAAATTGAATCTGGAAATGAAGCCTATCTTTGGATTTTCCGACCGCAAAAACTGGTTACTATATCACAGTTTCCATGGGTCGAAATGCCAACGGTAGAAAAGTTTCCACTCGTAAACAAGTATCCTGGCGTGCATGCACTCGTAAACAATCAATGTGTGATATGCAATTACCCATTACGCGGCTGTCAATTAAGATTAACATTGATGGATGATTTTACGGTCGTCTCCCAGTGCATCAGAAATAAAAAAATGATTGATGTTTCCTATCTTCCAAAATTTAATGTAACACTATCCCCTTTGTCTTTCCCTATTTGTAACGAGACTTTTTCAAATAACCAACCTTCAGAATGTAAAACCTGTATAAATCATCCAAATTCTATCCACGCAAGAATTAAACATACCTATGTGAATCAGGATAAGGACACGGTAACGCTTATTGAAACTGGATACTTTGAAACATTGAGGCAAGCTGTCTGGAGGGCTAATTTTAAAAAAACACTATACATGTATAGTAATATTAAAATTATTCCTTCAAATTTAGTGTAACTTTAGCCCATTTTTCCAATATTGGTACTTCCCAACCTTGGCACTTACATCTATCACGTGATCATCATCCCGTTCTCTTCTATAAAAGACACTGGTCTTGTGAAACATTCAGTAAGAGACGCGAGATGTTGTTCAAGTTACACCTTTTTGATGGCTGTCCCGTCCTTGTAGGGATCGGAAACAACGGAAAAATTTACTATCACGCGAAAGACGTGGCGATTGCAGTGAGGAAAACTCACCGCAGAGGCAGATGGGTGGAAAAGGTCGCCAGCTGCAAGCTGGGCGATATCTTACCAGAAATTACCCATAGCCTGACTCGGGAGAATTGGGTGATAGAGCACCATGCTTTAGTGAACGTCATGGAAAAAGAGAAAGGCCCCGAGGCCAGAAAACTGTATTTGTTTTTAATGATTGGTTACGTGGTGCCAACGAGTATTCTCGATGGCAAACCGCAGTTAAAACAGAGTACATTTCCAACAGGTATTTTTTATCCCTATTGGATCGATAATATGAAAAACCATTTGAAACGGACTGGTAATCTTTATCATGCTGCTTTGAAAAAAAGCAACGTTTAAAAAATGCAAAAAATGGGCCCTTTTTTTTTTTTTTTTAAGGCTTATATACATATATAGAATAGGTGGTCGTATAGCTTTTACATTTCATCAATGTTTTGATTAACATCTCTACTCTTTCTATCTTTTCAACGTACTGTATTTTAAAAATTATCTTTCAATGACCTCTTGCATAACGCCTCATGAATTCAAAAAAATTTTAAGCCGTCCCGCATCAAGGCCTATCCAAGGAATCCAAACTGCTTCCGATTCTGAATCAGAAAAAGATTCTTTCTTTTTCTTCCAGTTGCCCGAGTTGGTTATCGAGAAAATTTTAAAAGAGTATGTCCCCGCCACGGACAAAGCGGGTACTCTGTCTTTGATACCTGAATTCAAGCCTTACATCGCACTGAAAAGCATGTGGTTTCAACCGGCATTTGAGTTGTTCGAAGCAATAGGTTCGGTAAAATCAGGATGGTACATCAATTGTAATAATTTATATATGATTTTTTATTTTTCTGTAAACTATTCTAATGTAACCATGATGACTCTTTATGAATTTTACATAAAAAAAGAAATAAAACTAAAAAACATACCTATTCAAAGGAAAATGTATGATGCTCACGTGAATACGGCTTTAAATTGGATTCATTACTCGGGCAATCTCACTTTGATCAAGATTTCAGACACTACTGTGCGTAGCCGGAGAAAAACTATAACTATTTTATGAAACCCTGTTTTGTACATATTCTATATAGTATTTTAAAATTTAGTTTAGTTAGAAAACGCATAACACAATTGAAAATACATCTTCAGAAAATTCTAACCAATGGGCAGAAATGTACTTGAATTATTTTGTAAAGACCAGTATATTACCTACAGGTTTGTATACACGCCAAATATTAAGCTACAATTTAAGTTAGGCAAAGATACATATAAAACTACTGAAATCACGTTTCCAGGAACTACTTTTCAAAGGTAGTCAAGTATCAAGTTCCTTGCATATCCGTGTATATGATTTAATTTATATTTTAGAAACTTCTCTTAGTAATCTAAATACTATATTTGTGCATGAAAATGCATAGTTCAAATTAAAACGCATACTTAATATACCTTTTGAAAATCACAATATTAAGTCTTAAGAATTATTTTGCTTAGCCCTGTATAGTATTAATAGAATTTATACACACCACGTAGTATGCAAAAATTTAGTCAAATTTAAAAACACATAACTGAAAACGCACTTCCAGCAATAATTTCTAATAGAGAATACTTCCCTATTATGTGTCCCTGTGAATTAGGCGTGTCAAACACGTGGCCCGCCGACATCTTATCTGTGGCCCGCGAAGCCTTTGGCATTTTACTTGTGTTTAATTAAGTTATCAGAGTTGTTTCAGTTGTTTAGCTAATTCAGAATTCTACCACTATTTTTGAATACTAATATTTGTTTTATTTACTTTGTCATTAAATAAGAAGAATATTTCTCTTCAGAATGTGGCAGCATTCAGAATTTAAAAAATGTCGCCCATCTGGCAACAGTGATGCATGTTGACAGATATAACTCAATTTTACATTTTAGCAAAAAAAAAAAAAAAAAAAAAAAAAAAAAAAGTTGATACAAAGATAAGTAATTGTTGGAACGTACAGTGCGGAATCTCGAGTGTCTGATAATTTAAAGAATTGTTAAATTTGTGAGCATTTTACTTATAAATTTTATTTTATTTATATGTCGAAACTAATACTTTATGTAACTTACTCTTTTCGATTTGACATCCCTTTAAAAAATAAAATGTTTTTATTAAATACTAAGAAATTATTAAAATTTATAAAATTCGGCGTTAGTTAAGAACAGTTAAAAAAAAAAAAATATATATATATATATATATATATATATATATATATATATATAATTAAAAAATGTGTAAAAAATGTTAAGCAGCTTTAAGGAAGTCACTTTGAAAGTGAAACAAATTATCACTTTTGTGCTTGACAGAAAACACTGAATATGCCATCCAGGTTTTTCACTTGGGCTTTAGTCGAACGTATGGATTTTATAGATTTAAATTCTTTAATTACTATTATCATTACTTATGTTAGTAAGGTACTACTTAGATTGTGTCATCGTTAATGAATCCTGCGTGATCTTTTTATCTTTGCTTTCATTTATTATTGATATGCAAATATATGTTAAAACTCTTTACCACTATGAATAAATATTATTACCTGATGATGAACATCGCAGTTTTTTTAAAGATGATTTACAATGCAATTATATTCAAAGGAAAACTGGAATTTTATGCTTTATTCTTAAAAGTGAATCAAAGTGACAATTACATTTGCTTTAACAAAGTAATTACTGTCGTTTTTACATTACATGTCCCGCGAGTCAAAATCATTCACTACAAAAATAAAAAAATGGTGTATAGAGCATCATTAAAAAAATTGAAAATACTATAAGTATAAATGCTATTGCTAGAAAGATTCATATATAGCCCGATATATGTATATAAAATCCGGAAATGTGCTTATAAGCTTATATTATATTCGTACGTATATGCTTAATCATCACCAATCTAAAAAATATCTTGGAAATATGGGTAATGAAGATAAACAGATCTACTTTTTTATAGATATTTGGCGGCTTTCCATTATAAATATTTAACCGTTAATTTCGAATTGTTAAACAAGGTTACAATTTTCATTTTAAGTCGACTAAGTATGAATGAGGATTATTAAAAAACCACCAATAAACAAAGTACTTGTAGTTTTCATTTGAAATTACAACGCACTTGAGTAAACTTTAACTTCAAAACAAATTTCATAATGCTATCTTGTTATTAGATAGTATAAACGTTTTCAAATAGAATTTATTGCTTTGATAAAACAATTTTCAAAAAGAAAATATATTTCATTTGAAATAATGTTACCAGGTATTATTGCAAAAATCATCAGAGTGGGAATTTTTATATATTTAAAAATGAAATCAAACGTAAGATTTTTTAATTTCAAGAAATATGAAAATCAGTTTAATCTATTTACTTCACTTTTAATGATTAATATTGAATTCCATATTACAGCGAAAATATATGAATATAAAGTTTTACGATTTCTGTAATCATTCATCAATCGACCGACAGAATCGCATAGTGTGCAATTAGGCATATTTTAGCTACATTCGGTAGCGCATTTTTTTACATCTTTGTTAAGTGGCCAAATTTTTGTTATTTTTCAAATTAAATAAACACAACTTGAACCAGAAAATGTATTTAATAAATGAAATCAAATAAGTAGCGCATAGACACAAGACACATTTTATTAAATAAATTTTCTTATTCAAAATATGTTAATTTTTTATCTGTACATGAATTATAACTTCTACATATTTCATTTTCAGGGTCGAATTCATTTCACTAAAAATGTGACTTGACTAAGTGTCGAGACCTGATATTTGATTTTGAGAAGTGGTTTTGATTTAACTTATTAGATGCGGAGAACGGAATGTGATTTTAGAAGTTGAATTTGTTTGACATCCACATTTAACTGTGGAGAAAGGAATGAAACCCGATATATTAGATTTTGAGAAGGGAGTATGTTTTAATTTATGAGATGCTGAGAATTTAATATGATCTGACAACACACTTTCATTATTTTAATGTCGAGAACGGACTGAGACCTGTTATATTTGATTTTAAAGAGGGGTTCAATGTATTACATACAGAGAACGGACAAGTTGAATTTGGAAACATAATTATCTAATCTCTGTGAAATCTACAAGTATAATATTCTTTTAATTTCGACACGAGTCGGAAATCGAACTCGGAACCTCTGAATGAAAGACATAAGTATAACTGGATTTCAATATATAGAGTTTAACTTTTAGAGTATAGTTACTAATTTGCAGTAGACTCATTTCTTTTTGCAAGATCTGATGTATTGAAATGCAGTGTAGAAAATTAGGATGAAATCTGGCAACGTGGATTTATATGAATATAATTATCTGATCTGTGTGGAAATGACATTTTAACTTGAGTTGGGAATCGAACCCGGGACCTTTGGGTGGAAGACACGTGCTTTACTGACCATGCCATAGAAACTACACTTTAATAATTTTAATTATATATATATCTCTATAAATATATATATATATATATTTATTTATATGCAGCATGCAAGTCTTTAGCCTTGCAGCCTGTCTCCATTAGTTGTGCTTTTTCTGTTTTAGAATTTTACTTGAAATAAGTTCCAGCGAATTATTCTTATGTGTAATTGAAATTAAATGAAATATATACATATTTATTTCTTATTTAAAATATGAAAATAATTTTATAAATATTAATCCCTTTCAAATATTATTAGCAGGTTGAAATTAGATTTACTCCACAGCTGTGTGTGAGGCACAACATTGAGTGTGAAACAACATTGCTGCTTACAAAAATTGCTGTATTGTATCTAAATCAATACATATATAATTAATATACAATATATATGAACATAAAACGTGCAGCGTACACTCAAAATATATTTCTAGTAAGTCACATTACATTTTTGTTAAAGTCAACAACATTTAAGATACTGAAATCATATACAAGACAATGAACAACTACCAAACAGTACTTAAGTTGTCCAAATTATAACTAAATTTTTAAGCACTCACTGTTTCATTACTTTCGTTTACAATGTTTAAATTTTTATCTTGATATTTTTGCGTTAAAATGTACTAAATCTGTCAATATAAAGGAAGATGTAATATGGATTGTCTGTTTTTTGCTTTTTTAAATTGTAGTTGTAATTTTTTTAAATCCTCCATCCATTCTTTGAAGAATTTACCTTGAAAAGGTGGACCCTCCGTGAAATATGGAATGAAGCTAACTTTCCTTCCCAATAAAATGCGGTCATATTTGAGTAGATTGTATAATTTTTCTCCGTTAGGTAGTAATTTTTCAAGAACATTCAATAGAGCATTATATTCTATGACCCATTTGTCCTGACTAATACTGTGACAATTGGAGATAACTTCTCCCATCTTACAACTAGAAATTTCTTCAATCCATCCAGGAAGGTTAATTCGTTGTAACAGATTAGCAATGTCTTCTACATAAAAATAAATTTTAAAATTATTATTTCCGATTGCCCCCATAATATAATTAATAGAAGTACCTTCGGGTACTAATAGTTTAAAAAACATTTTAATTAAGAAATTAAGCTAAAGAGCGACACTAAAAACTTCTACTTAAGTTTGAATTGAGTTGATATGTCGTGAAATTCACGCAAATAAATGCCAGATTTAAAGCTTACGCGAGAAACAAGGTCCAGAAGATCCGATTTTTTTTTTTTTTTTTTTTTTTTTTTTTTAACATTAAGTTAAACATCTAAACGAAATTTACAGTGCTGATGCACGTATTTATTACTATTTTAAATGCTACAATACTTATATCATAAAAGTTATACAAATATATTTTGAATACAACTTATCTCTATCCTATAAATTTAGTTGCATAAGTGTAAACACCAGTTCAGTTTATTGAATTTTAAATCTACAAAAAGGACACGTGTTGGTTCTCTGAAACCAGTTTTTTATGCAATCTTCATGATACATATGTGTACATGGTAATTGCATAATATTTCCCTCTACTTGAAACTTCTCTAAGCAAATCGTACATTTATCACGCTCAACCAACTGGTCAGCATTCACTTTTATGATAGGTAAATTTGTAATGACGCTATTGGGAACAGGCTCTATGACATCTGATTCATTATCACTTGAACTCATTAAGAGTCTCTGGACTCTCGAAGAGAAGATTGGATGTTTTTCGATTAAAACTGTTGCTATTTTTGATATCATAAAATTACGACTAAGTATATCATCATTGAGTTCATCAATATCAATAATTTGATTACATCGAGGGCAGTCATTCTGTTCTGTACACCAATTTTCTAGACAGGTTTCATGATAATAATGATTGCAGGGTAATAATTTAACATCTTCCAGTGGATTAAACGTAACTTCACACAGGAAACATGTATCAATTTCAGCAAGTCGTGTATCATCTAATTTTATTGTAGGCAAAGTATTTTGCGCTTCGGTTCGAACAGCATTAGCTTGCAATAAATAAAGCATTATATTTAACAAAATATTTGGTGTAGAGTTAAAGTCTTCCAATATAGTATTAAATTTTTGTCTCTGCGGATATCTTAATAAAACTTTGGTTATTGCTTTTGCAGCAAAGCACTGAAATGAATATTCATATATTAGGAACGATTCATATTCTTCTAAAGCGGCGTAATACTCTTCAATATCAAACAATTCAATATCAGAACTGTCACTATCATATTCTTCATCAGACATTTCAATTACACACACATCAGTCATTTTGATAAACACTGCAAATCGGAACGGGATATTTTTTATATAGATTATAATACCACTAAAAAAAAAAAAAAAAAAAAAAAAAAAAAAAAAAAAAAAATTATTTATTTATTTATTTATTTATTTATTTATTTTAAATTTTAACATACTACATATAATTCTTATGTGCATTTGAAATAAGATGAAATATATATATATATATATATATATATATTTATTTATTTCACGTTAGAAAATTCAGAATATTTTAATAAAGATTAATCCCTTTCAAATCTTTATTAAAATTAAAATTAAATATTTTCCCCTCTTATATGTGAGGAACGATAGCTTGTAGCAATTTTAATTTTTATTCTTGTATACAAATTTACAAAACATATTCATATATTCATACATATTTTTTAAAACATTTTAATACATTGAATAAGTTAAATATCTTCCCTTGTTATATGTGAGGAACGATAGCTTGTAGCAATTTTATTTTTTAACATTTTCCAACCTAGTTGAAAAGTGTTTATGACTTCGGTTTGTCTGGCGTCTGCCGTCTTCCCGTGCTCTAACTCCCGTAAAAATGCTCGGAT
Source organism: Maratus michaelseni (assembly GCA_963931845.1). Classification (NCBI taxonomy): domain Eukaryota; kingdom Metazoa; phylum Arthropoda; class Arachnida; order Araneae; family Salticidae; genus Maratus; species Maratus michaelseni. Next base: position 286,784,309 of record OZ007587.1, read on the forward strand.
TGCCCTGAAATTTTTATATGATATTGTCGTTATCTATAGCATGTTCCCTATTTCAACGGAAGTGTGTAGCACTTATAGTTTTTTTACGGGGACACTCAAAAGTATTCCGTTACATTACGGTCTATGGGGAAAAATCATTTGCGGTTTATTTTAATGATGTTACATAATTTCAAACACATTGTAATTGATATATATTACTAAGGTGCATTTCAAGAAGCTTAATATGGAATAGGGTGCGCATAGCACTTATATTTACTTTACAGGGACAGTCAAAAGAATTCCGTTACATTACGTCTATGGAGAAAAATCGTCTGCGGTTTATTTAAATAATGTTTCACTATTTTAAACGCATTGAAATTTATTTATATATCATTAAGGTGCATTACAAGAGGCTCACTACAGAATATTGTGTGTATAGTAGTCATCGTTCATTGACAGGGACACACAAAAGAATTCTCTATCGTCTTTTAACGATAATTCCTGGAAGTGCATTTTAAGTTGCTGAACGCGATTTTAAATTGAACTCACTTTTTGTGTATTACGTGGTGTGTATAAATTGTGTAGCTCATATACAGGGAAATACAAAAGTTCGCGAACACGTTTCTGTTTATTGACAGAAACTCGAGAAGGAGAATTTTAAACTGTGCTACGCGTTTCTTAACTGAACTAAAATTTAGCATCCTGTAGTATATTACATCTGCAGTATATCTATATATCATATACAGGGCTGAATAAAAGTATTCGGATATTTTTCCGAATATTGTATATATTGGAATTTCCTGAAATTATGTTTTTAAATATGTTATGCGTTTTCCAAATTGTTTACTTAGATGTTATCTTTCAGCTTATTAAACAGTATGATTTGTAAAATTATTTCAGGCATGAGATTCTTCCGCGGTTTTCCGCGGATCCGTGGATTTCCGCTATTTTGCTGTTTTGTCAATCTCATCCTTAGGGATGAGATTCTTCCGCGGTTTTCCGCTGATCCGCGGTTTTCCGCTTTTTTGCTTTTTTGTCAATCTCATCCCTGTTATTTTGGAGGCGTTGGAAAGTGTTACATAATCTATGCTTGACGCATGATTTTTCGTTTTTGTTTATTCTTGTATACAAATTTACAAAACATATTCATATATTTTTTAAAACATTTTAATACATTGAATAAGTTATATTATAGTCTAAGAAGTTTAACATTTAATTCATTATCCTAGTAATTAAGATGAAGCATCAAACATATCAAACGTTATATCAAGCGCATCTTGGAAATGTTAACCTTAAAGACCTCCTCGAAGCACGCGCTCAAGAAACAGATCCCTTCTATCATAATGTAATCGATTTAATGCTTGAAAAAAAATACATTATTGTCAATTGGAATATTGATATTTTCACCGAGAAATTTCGCGCCAGTTCTCCTCGTGAACAGTTGGATGAAACCGTTTTTGCTTTCCTACTTCGAATCGTTGTTATCAACAAAGAAGAACGCTATCTACGTATTTTTAAAAAACCCGAATCTTTTGAAGGTCTCATGGCTTGGGAATCTATTTTACGTAGGTTAATTTTATGTTCCTTTGCTCTTCTTTACAATGTGCGATGGACAGCCGAATCCATTTTTACCTATCTGGAACCCACCGTCATAGAGCTCTTAAGTGGAGGGCAAGCTTTTGTTTTACGCAAACTCATGAAATCGTTAAACATTCCTTTAGCTCGTGAATCCCCTTATCAAGCTGAACTTCACTTTGAAAAATTAAATTTGTTACATGTAGGTCAATACAGTTCGTTTTACTGGCGATATCTGCATTGGATGGCAGAAGCTTACCAAATGCGTACAGATACAGAAATGTTGTTTTACAAAAATCTATGGCTCGAGCTGTTAAACGGATCCCTTTATCGAACCCTGCGTTGTGGAATATGTATGTATCATTTTCGAAACATGTTAAACGAACTCAAACCTCAATTAATGGATCCGAAATCAAATTTTCCAAAACTTTGGGTAACTATACATAATCGGGTTCACGCTTTAAGACGAGAACAGTATCCGCTTTTAAAAGAACCCGATTATACGGAGTCTGAATATAAAGACGACCGTGACTTTATGCTCCAAGCTTTATCTCCATAATAAGAACTTTTTCCCACGGCAGGTTTTCGAAGAGGATTGAGTAGAAGTTGTTTAAAGATGGTCGGTGTGACTGCTTTACGTTCACCTACAGAAAGGGCATCTGTATCTCCGATAGTATGCCGACGATAAGAAAACCACCACCAAACTAGAGAAATGTCTTCGTCAATAGCATCTACAATATATTCTGTTTTCTCGTATTGGTTTAATATAGAATTGTACATTAAACCCCCATATTTACCATGATAAAAGTGTGGAGTAATGAGGACAAAATTGGCAGTTGAGTCATTAGATAGGGGATTAATATCAGAAATATCCATATTTTGAAAGTGTGTAATTAAATCTTCAACTGTGTCAAACGGTATATAAACGTAAGTCATAGTATTATGATGCAGTTGACTAGTTATAACATTAAAAAGAAAAACACAACTGTATCAAACGGTATATAAATGTAAGACATGGTATTAAGATACAAATAAAAGTATCAAGTAAAAAAAAAAAAAAATATATATATATATATATATATATATATATATATATATATATTTTTTTTTTTTTTTTTTTTTTTTTTTTTTAGGTTATGGTTCCAAACGGATGCATAGTTACACTTGCATGACGAATCCAATCCGTAACATTTACTTCTTCAAAAAATTGAAATAGCATGTTTGACACATTGATAAATATTGCGTTTTCATACCCATGAAATATATCCATACATTTTGATGTAAATTTGCCTGCTGTAATAAGACATTCTAAAACAATACATTGATATGGCATTGGTAGTATTCCCACTAAACCTAGTTCATTGCGAAGTATAATAAATTCGCCGAATTCAACTGTCATTTTGACTATATCTTGCAATTTGTGCTTTAGTTGAGGGCAAATATCCGTTAAATTATAAATATTATCTACTGTAACATTCAACTTATATGGATGTTTCTTATAAAATAATTTTTGTATCTGTGAAAGTGTAGAATACATTTGCCATTCTATTTCAACCATTCCTCCGTAATCAATTGGATTAAAAAACAAAGGTTTATCAACATGATTATTTGTAAGATAGATGGATTCTCTGAGAAGATGTTGAAAAATGAGATCGATTTTTAATGATTTGCCAATATGGCAAATGTCCATATGACAAAATGAACAAGGAAAATTTGGTAACCGTGCCATTTCTTGTATAATGCTTCTAAAACTGTTTAAGTAATTTATTATAATTAAAAATAAATAAATAAAATAAAAAAAATATAAAAATAATAATAAATAAATAAAAAACACACAAGTGGTTTTGGGGACTATGCTAAAAAACATAGCTAATTTATTATAAAATAATATTATATTGTATACAGTACTAGTGCTAAAAAACATAGCTAATTTATTATTACAGGGATGAGATTGACAATAAAGCAAAAAAGCGGAAAAGCGCGGATCAGCGGAAAACCGCGAAAGAATCTCATCCCTAAGGGATGAGATTGACAAAACAGCAAAATAGCGGAAATCCACGGATCCGCGGAAAACCGCATTATAAAATAATATTATATTATATACAGTATTATAATATGTATAGTATTATAGTATATATAGTATAATATTTCATTAGTAACAGCATATGCAGTCGGGGATTCATTCCAACAGTCGGGGAGAAAGGGAGAAAAGAAACTTACGTACCGGCTCCGATATTTAGAAACCCGACGATAAAAAGTTTAGAAAGGAATCTATGTCTTCTTGCAATACAGGGCTAAAATTTGTCATCCCATGTACGTAATTGAATCTTTGATCTTCATAGTTGGGAAAGTGCATTTCCCTTGTTTCAACAGCTGTCGACGAAACATTTACAAAGTAATTTTCAAAGTCCTGATCCGTCACTTGAAGGTTTTGTTGGGGTAGTTCGTTATTCGTCAACGCTTGCACAACAATGGACGATTGTAGGTTTTCCAAATGTGCGGGATTGAATCTTTGATCTTCATAGTTGGGAAAGTGCATTTCCCTTGTTTCAACAGCTGTCGACGAAACATTTACAAAATAATTTCCAAAATCCTCCTCCGGTACTTGAAGGTTTTGTTGGGGTATTTCGTTATTTATTGAAGCTTGCACAACAATGGATGGCGATTGTAGGTTTTCCAAATGTGCGGGATTGAATCCTGGATATAGATAATTTTGAAATGATATTTCACTTGTTCCAATAGCTGGCAACGAAAAACCTCCTAAGTCATTTGCGAAGTTCTGCTCCGGTACTGAAAGTTGTTGGGGTGGTTTGTCATTTAAATTTTGTACAATATTGTCAAACTCGTTAGTTGATTCGGATTGTAAGTCCTGCTCCGGTTCTGGAAGTTGTTGGGGTGGTTTATCTGTTTCAAATATATTTTGTGCTTTCACTTCCTTCACAATAATTATGTCTGGTGAAGTAGCTGGCGAAGGAGCTATTTCTTCAATACGTGGTGCAGGCGTTACTGGTTCATAATTTGTTGTCACAGTTTCAGAGTAAGTGAAGGTTGGATAATTGTACATTGTTAAATCCAGTGGTTGCTCGTTTTCATTTGCATAAAAAAAAGTTAGTGGTAGCTTCGGGTCACTATATGAAGTCTGTTTTATTTGCCCATAGCGTTGAACAAAGTCCGGATTTGCCATGTAAATATTTTTTTGTGAAGGGTCAGGGCAATAAAAAATATTTTTAAATATAGTTATAGGAGTTTCCGTCGTAGATGTAGCGGGATGGACAATTTGAAGATCTGAGCAAGGTCTTGGGTCCTCTTGACTGACCTTTGAAGAAGACATTTGAGTGTCTACATCCATGCTGGTGTAAGATGGGGACCCGTGAGATAAAGGTCTTGGGTCTTGTTGAATCAGTTGCGAAGAAAATATTTCTCTGTCCAACTCCATGTTGGTGCAAGATGAAGAACCGTGAGGTAAGTCGTCATATTGATTCACCGATTCAATCATTGGTGTTTCTGGCACTAGATAGATGGGATCTTTGGGATCTTTGGGATCTTTGGGATCTATGGGATCTTTCGGATCTTTGGGTTTTATTTTTAATACATCTATAGCTGCATAGTCAACATTATTTTCTACAATGTGTAATGTGAAAAAAGTTCTTTCACAACATTGTAAAATGTAGTATATGTCGCTCTTAATTTTATAAATTTCATTCGTCGGTAATTTAATTTCCTGGAACATGTACCGATGTTCCGTTTTAAATGTTTTTAGAATGTTTTTCAGTTTTCGTTCTGGGTTTTCCTTTTTCAGTTTTGTTTCTAAGTTGTTTTTATTTTCTTCATCTAAATAATAAAAATTAATTGGTACAGAATCCACTTTCAAGAGATGATATGTGCCAGGCTTCACATGTCTTAGGCCGAATGTGAAATGTTTTTTAACGAGAAAATTATTATTGTCCCATTTAAAACAGGTTCGGTGGTCTGTGTTGTGTTGGTGAATAACTTTTTTTTTTAAACTGTTCACTGTTTTGTCCCAATTTAGAGATTTAAATTTATTATTTAACCTTTTAACTGTATCATTAAAATGTTTGGAATTGGGACCTGTGGGACGATAATAAATTTTATCGGTTTTCTCCTCCAAATAGATTATAAAAACATATATTTTTTTACTATTACCATCAACGGTTGATATTTTGGGTATTTTAATGTCTTTTTTTGTACGTGAGATGATATTAGGGAAGACGTCAGTTTTTGGTGTTTTTTCCATGTTCTTCAAACACAATGTACTCGCCTTTCACGCAGAAAATGTGCCAGTGAGGCTAAAGTTATTCTTTTAGTTTTAGGAAATTCTTACAACATCTGTCAAACTTTTCATATGGCACCACCACGCAAGAAAAAATGTCTACAAAACATGACCAACGTGAAGCAAGACTTGTTGCAGATACTGTTAGAAAAGCCAGCCAATCTAAAAAACAACGTGAAGTAAGACTTGCTGCTGATACTGTTAGTATATCAACATTCAGAGGCAGAGAATGTGAAGAAAGCCACCGGCGAAGTATACTTGGTGATTGGATCGATAAAGAAAATTTGGTTTTTGCATATGATGAGACAATTCACTACAATGAAGATCCACTTCTCTATATCGGAAGAATGACTGTGACCTGTAATTTCTGCCAAGCATTGAAATGGAAAGGAGAAACACCTGGGATGTACTGCAGTAATGGGAAAGTTCAGTTACCCCTGTTAATTGATCCCCCAGAGCCGCTGATGACATTTTTAACAGCTGATTCGACAGAAGCAAGACACTTTCGAAGCAACATCAGAAAATATAACTCATGATTCCAGATGACATCATTTGGATCCAAAACAGCAATCAAAGAAAGGGGTTTCATGCCCACCTTCAAAGTCCAAGGTCAAGTATAACAACGAATTGGCAGTTTACAGCCACTTCCTGATGAAGAGCCATGGTGTTAGATCAGAGGCTCGCTCACAAAGTGATTAGTTGAAGGATAAAGAGTCCTATTTATACTGTAAGGTTGTGGGACGGGCTTATTTTTGTAAAGGATGATTGGTTCGAAGATTTCTGGTCATCTTCCCATCAGAAAATCGATCCGATTCAATTGACGTCATACCCAGTAACCATGCCAACACAGCGGAGAGCGATGTTTGTATATGTAATGCGTGTATTGATTTAACAATTTTGAGAAAGTAGACTAAAAGTTAAGTTTTCTGAAAAAGGATTTTTTCCACGTACAAAGAATTAAAATTTACGAAATATAGCAATTATAATATTTTATTCCGACTTACATATATTTTTAAGCGTGTTATACTAAAACATACATGATAAACATATAAAATTAAAATAAAATATTAATTTAAAGAGCAACTGCGTATAGAAAAAAGTTAAAAATTATGCGTATAGAATAGATTTTCCACAAAAATAAAATCCTAATACATTTACCTTTCACTTAAAATATATGCAAAACAACATTTCAATACAAACTATATAATTTCAAAAGTTTCATATTTAAATTTTGTAAAAAAAAAATTCCAGATTTGTAATTTTTTTTTTTTATTTATTTATTTATTTATTTATTTATTTTTTTATTCCAACGTTGATTATTTTAATATACATTATGTATATAAAATTTATATATTTAACCATATATATTATCTATTTAAAGTTTACATATTTAACCTACCAACGTTGATAAAAATGATTATCGAAAATTTTCATGAATTCAATACTTTCTTTTTGTAAAGATAGAAGAAAGTAAAAATCATTAAATGATCCTTAAAAATCTTTTAAAACGCAACTCCACTATTATGATAGGGTAATAAAAAAATAGTTATTAATTAATTAGTTAGTAATTAATAATCATTAGTTCTTGACATACAGTGCCCATAAAATTTTTGTCACATACAGATATTTTCTAAAAATGGAATACTTCTTTTGTAAAGATAGAAGAAAGTAAATATCATTAAATGATCCTTAAATTTTAAGGATCATTTAATGATATTTACTTTCTTCTATCTTTACAAAAAAGTATTCCATTTTTAGAAAATATCATGGTAGATTTCTTTAAAATTTGCAATAGAAGGATATTGTGAATATTATATTTTAAAAATAGTGGTGGGGATTATTAAAAAATATATAGGACGCTGCGACCCCTGTTAAAATCTTGTAATACAACGCAATCCCACTATTATGATAGAGTAATAAAATGTAGTTAAAAAATATGTTATTTCGTTATTATAAAAATACAAATTTTGTTTGAAAATGAAATTTTATAAATAATGACCATTATGCAAGATATGCAAAAACAATTAATATTTAAGGCATGGAAAGATTAATGTTTTTGAAGATTATAAAATTTTCGATATATTCACTTATTCCAGACACTAAAAAACATCATTTTTTTTATTAGAAGTAAGTCTTAGCGGATTAATATTCTTGGCTATTTTTGTTTATTACTTAAAGTAGTGATTAGAATTTTTTTTCGGTGGCTTAATACATGTTGTGGAACATCATTTAACGCTTTCTTCAGCGTTTCATCAGTATAATTTTTATAATCACGACTACCTACAGAATATTTATACTTACGAAGTATTATTATTACACAAGCCAATATACAACTAGTCGGATGTATCAATCCCAAAACTTTCTTCTATCTCACACAAGTTTCGCATACACTAAAAAGAATCAGCATCAATTTATATCAAGGTCAAACTGAAACTCAAGTTTCGTTAAATTCCGTGCATTAGTTCTTGAGATATGACTATCGCTAAAATCGTGTAAATCCTGCAAAATGTTGCATAGCAGAGCCACGTGTGGGACGATTGTTACCAAAAACTAATCAGCACCCATTTATATCAGAAACTAACCGAATATAAAGTTTTATTAAATTCCGAACATTAGTTTTTGAGATAGAGCGCCCACAAAATTTTTGTCACATACAAACAGACAGACATTTTCTACAAATAATCAAATTGTGTTCAGGACCTTCTAAAACGTATAAATCCGTTGAAAATTTTCATGAATCCAATACTTTCTTCTTATAAACATAGCTGCCAACTTTTACGTTTTTTTCTACCACTAAAATTTTATAGTAAAATGTACCTTATTAAACTGCCGAAACATGTCATTCAATAATACAACATTTTCTATTAATTTTTAATGGTAGCAAAAAAGCGTAAAAATTGGCAACTATGCTTATAAAGATAGAAGAAAGTAAAAATAGCAGAGAACAAAATTTATTATATTGGGTTAAAAGATTGTAGTTGGGATTCTTTTACGAATGTCAAACGCTTTAACTCTTTCAGGGGAAAAATGCTTTCAGTACTAATATGTTTAAATAAATGACTAGCCCCCTATATTTCACACATATATTAAATGGAAAAGATTTTAGTAAAATTCAGGTGCCAGTATGGCGTTTGGGAATTAAAATTATGTGGTTTCATAAACCTCTGAAAGAGTTAAATTATTGTTACGCATTTCACGTCGTAAAAATCAATACGCTCTTTTCTTATATTTAAATTAAAAAAATATTAAAGATTTTCCGTATTAAGTTAATACTAAATTAAGTAAAAAGATTTGGAAATGGACCATGGTTTTTTAAGGTTTTTTAATAAGCATTAAATTGTTTAGAAACTAGTTGCTAAACTTCTAAATTTACACAGTTCAACACTGCTAAAATAAATAAATAAATAAATAAATAAATAAATAAATAAATAAATAAATAAATAAAAAAAAAATTATATATATATAATTTTATTTATTTATTTTTTTTTATTTTTTTTTTTTAATGTATTCTTTACATTACATGTAACATTTTAAAAATTCAAACTTCAAAGAGTAGTTTTATTAAATTTACAACACAAAATATGTTTATAATATTGGAAACTTTTCTAATTATAACTGAATCATAGTTGGTAAAAGTTCACTTTTCCGGCATTTTGATTGAATCTAATATAAGCCCTTGAAGGTTACTTTGACCTTGTTTCTCGAGTATATAAAGAAACGTCAACATTTACAATTTCCCAGTAATACCCAGATAACAGGAGTTCCGAGGACGTGTTTTTCCCGTCCTCTCGTGGGACGAAATTTTAATTATTATGTTTTCGATAAAATGTCTTCAAATTTTATATTTAAAAAATATTTTATGCAGAGTGAACGGCAGAATTTTCAAGAACCTGTAACATCCAAGACTGAGATAGTCAGAACTGAATTTATTTTACGAAATATTTTTTCGTATATGTTAAACAATATATATTTTTTTAATACAATCTGTGCCGAAAATAAAAAAGAGAAGGATATATTAGACCGTTTTAAAGCATCACTCAAGAGGTTTGGAGATCAATATGGAGAAACTGTAAGAAATCAGTGTTTGAATATACCTACACTAAATGAAAACAATGTCGACTTGATTTTAACTACATGTGGAAATGAACAATTTTCAGAAGGCATAACTTGGAGCCAAATTATAGCTTTTGTGTATTTCGTCGGAGAATTAACTCTTCTGGTGATTAGAAAAGACTTATCCAATTCGCTTGTGGAAAGGATATTTGAATGTTTCTCCAAATTCGTAAAAGAAAAATTGACATTGTGGATTCAGGATCATAACGGATGGGAAGGTTTATGTATGAAAAAAGAGGATGTCTTAGTGTTATCGAAACCCTCTAAAAATCAATCTTTAATACATATATTAGTGAAATTTGTGGGTACTGTAAGTCACATAAAAAATATTTTAAATGGAAATATCTTTTGAGAATTCAAATTTTACGCTTTAGAAAACTAAGGTCAAAATTAATGTCATTTACATTTTAAATAACATCATGAATTATAACTATCTGAATATGTTTAAAAAGATTCCCATTAAGAATTCTCTCAAATCTATTAGTTCTTGCATAGTCAACTGTATATCGATCTAAATTTATCGATCCAACTCATGCGTGCATTGCTTCTCTTTTCCTGTCACCCAATATACTATCCGCAACGGCGTGGTTGATGCAGTTCTATCCGCAAAGGCGTGGCTGATGCAGTTCTGTCCGCAAAGGTGTGGCTGATGCAGCTCTATCCGCAAAGGCGTGGCTAATGCAGTTTCATCTGCAAAGGCGTGGCTGATGCAGTTTCACCTGCAAAGGCGTACCTAATGCGGTCTGCGCAATCTTGCATCATTTCTGCCTATATAAATGGAACGTTTACGATAAGACATTTTTCGCTCTTCCTTTTTCCGAAAATGACTGTAAACCCATTTAATATTGCCAATACAGAATTAAATTTCAGTATCCTAGAGGACTGTTATAACAGTCCAACAATTTTTGACGAGGAAACTGTCATCTCCAAACAGTGCAATATGGATTTACAACCTCCGTATTCTACGAAACTTGTAGAAGAGTTTCGCCTACCGACCATGATGGAATATTTTTTTAAAAATAATAAGTGGGCAGAAGAGCCAGAAGTACAACATTTAAAAGACTTCAAATCTCAACGTCAGCAGGAGCCAGATGAGGAAGTTTTATTTTTAGAGGAAATCCCTGCTCTAAAAAAGCCCAGTGAAACACCGCCAGTGTTGCCCGTCGCAGTTTACCAGGCAGTGGAGCCCGTTCCTGAAATACATTCTAATGAAATTTTTTTTATAAAAGAAATACCGGCATCTCCAAAGAAACCCAGTGAAACACCGCCAATGGTCGTCGCAGTTTACTCGCAAGTGGAGCCCATTCCTGAAACATCGCCAGTGGAGCCCAGTGCTTCGAAATTAAGGAACTGTGAATCCGATCCCATTCCTGTGGAGAAAAACAGTGCTCTAACCGAACTGCTGACCGCCTCCGTTCCCAAGGATTTTCAAGCCCAGCCCATTGCAGCTTCCCCACAAGTGGATCCCATTCCTGAAACACCGTTACCCAGTGCTTCGAATTCTGTGGTGGAAAACAGTGCTGTAACCAAACTGCTGACCGCCTCCGGTCCCAAGGATTATCAAGCCCAGCCCGTTGCAGTTTCCCCACCAGTGGAGCCCAGTGCTTCGAAATTAAGGAACATTCCTGTGGCGGAAAACGGAGCGCTAACCAAACTGCTGACAGACTCCGTTTCCAAGGATTATCAAGCCCAGCCCGTTGCAATTGCTTCATTTAAAATACCCATCGTTCCCAAATTATTAAAAAAAAACACCAGTGCCTTCTATGGAAAAAATAATAAATCCCACTATAAATTCGGACAATCTCCACCTTATCCGAAGCCTTTCACGATCCCGATGTTATCATACCGATTAAAGACTGTGCCGCCATCAGAACTTCAGATTCCGAACCCTACCAACGTGGAAAGCGCCAAACCTTTAATTTCAAAACCCACTGTTTCGTTGATTAATCCTTTTCGTAAAATAATTGAAGAGACTACATTTGCCTCACCTACAGTAGAGGGGTCATCCATACCTTTGTTAAAGCCCTCAAGGATCCGATCCAATACAATTAAGAAGGGTGTTACAACTGAAAAGCCTAAGACGAGGCCTGAGAAACGACGTAAATCTGATAAGAATCCAGCTGTGATGCAATTACCATTATCACAAGTAAAAAAAGCTTCTTTACTGCCTAGTGCAGAAATAGTAGTAAAGCTCTCAAGGAGCTCCACTGCAGTTCCCACTACAACTAAGAAGCGAGTTAAAAGTAAAAAGCTATTAAATATTGAAAACACAGTGACTAACTCTGTGCGATCATCTAAAGTCGAAAAAGAGACTTCATTACCACCTAGTGAAAAAATAGTTACATCTGAGAATTCTTCATTAAACAAAAACTGTGATAATCAACCTGCTTCGGGTAAGCGATCCCCATCATTACATAAGATAAAAAGACCTGTTGATTCCCTTGAAAATTTTTGGAAATCATATGATAATTTTAAAAAAGTGAATCGCGAAAGACGGCATAAAAAATTAAAGAACTTTCGGTGGCCTGTGCCAGACTCAAAAAATCAATTACAGGTTTCTGAAACATGTAAAACAGACAATGATGATTGTGACATTTTAATTTTAGATACGGCGGGCGAAAGCGACATTGAAGACTATTCAGATGAACCTATTTCGCCCAAATCCATTTTTTAAATGAGTAATAGTTTTATTTGAAACCAATGTACATATGTAAAAATTATTAAATATGTGTTTTAACATTTTAAAATTTATTTTACAGTTTTATATTCTTTAGATCATGTTTTCATATTTAATTTATAGATAAAAATTAATTTATCATATAAAACATTTTTTGCATTTTTAAAATCCAAAATATTCAATCTGTTATTTGCTGAACTTACCGTGATTGTTATATAAACTACGTTCTTGAAAAATAAAACTGTTAAACACTGTCTTCATCATGCTAACGATTGCTGTTGGTGTTTGAAGAGCAAAAAAATGAGTCGAAGGAAAAATTGGTAAAATTCAATTTTTCCTTCGACTCATTTTTTTGCGATGAAGGGTTTACCAAGATTGGGAACATTTTTCGTGTTTTAAAAGAAATATTTCTTTTATTTCTGAAAGGACATAATTTAAAAACAGCTTTTTTCTGCAAACTTTATTTAGATGGAATCCCACATTTTTCAAACTCTCTCGCATCCAAACTCTAAAAGGTTTTTTCCTTCCTAGTTTAATTTACTTTGATTTCTTACAATTCATAGTTTTTTTTAACCTCTACCTACTTTTTTTTTTTTTTTTTTTTTTTTTTTTGCATTCAATATGTCTTTTTCATGCTGATTTAGCAGTTTAAATTACGCATTGTCATTGGTCGAGTGCAGACCGTTGAGTATTATAAATAGAGAGAAATGTTTAACGCGAGTTAATTTATGTTACTTTCTCAGTTTCAAAATGTCGTTTGTCATCGTTTATAACATTCCCGGTAATTGCCCAATACCCTATCATAAGCTTACTGGGATTATTGGTCAAGATGGATCTTTATATTGGTTGACCTCGGATGTTGGGAAAGTTTTAGGTGTTGCTCCTTCTACTGCAGCAAACTGGAGTGAAGAAAGGATAAAAGATGTCACAGGTCCTTTGGACAATGTGCCACCATCGTTTTTAAAAAGGCACATCATTTCGCATGAAAGACTGACTAAATTATTAAAAAATGCAAAACGGCGTACGGTTCAAGATTTTGAAAAAAAATTAAACAGTTCAGACACCAAAATTGGGGTTAATCCTGATGGTGATCCCAAATGTATACAAAATCCCACTTATGTTGTCATCTTGGATGACCCTACTGAAGCCGACTCAACTCATTTTGCGGTTTGGTTGGAATTTTATAAAGAAACCGTGTTGAACGAATTGTATAACAAGATTCCGGTACTAGATGACGAGTTTGTACGATCATTTTGCAAGTATGCTGAAGATCCAGAGCAAAAAGTAGTAGTCACAAAACCCTTCCCTCAAAAAATTTTCTATCGTTACAAAGGACATGTTGTAACTTACGTTCCGGAAAAACTTTAAACTTTTTCTTCATTATGCTATTGGCGTTTGAAGAGCAAAAAAATGGACCGAAGGAAGTTGGATTTATCCAACTTCCTTCGGTCCATTTTTTTGCGAAAAAAAGTTTACCAAGATTGGAAATATTTCTCAGTATTTCCACTGTTTTTATTTTAATATACATATGTATGTAAAACTTAGTTTAACACATTTTATTTTTTTAAAAAACACTAAGGGGCTCTGCCCCCTACGAGCTACGCTCGCCAACCCCCGTTCTGACACCACAAACTGTAAAAACACTCTGATTTTATCAACCTTAAAACGATTGCGGAAGATTGAATTATAATTAAACGACCTTGTGTAATCGGCTGCTCGCTGTAATATCTGCTATAATCGGGTTTCCATTCATTTTTCTTTGACCACGCTGTTTTAAAATTTGCAATAATTGATAAAATATTTTGTCGAAATAAATCAATATTACTCTACTTAATGCTTTGAAAACGCAGAATAATTTAATTTATCTTTTTAATATTCACGCGCAAGCATATTTTTTATTCCGTCATTTTCTACATTTATTGCTTTTAACACGTGATCATTTAATTATTATTTTAAAGTTTTATTTCTGTTTTTAATAGTCTAGTGTAAATACATTTCTTAATTGAAAGGGAATATTATTACGTGCGCTATTTTACAAATTGGCAACGATTCAAATAATGGAATTTATGAAATATGAAATGAAATAAATATCAAAATAATGAAATTTTTGAATAAAAAATGAAAAAATAATTGCAGTCTGCACACCCCATCTTGTAAACTATATATCCTTACAAATTATGTTTAAATTCCTGTGCATAGTTTTCATTTCTATAAAACTTTTATAAGAAAACTGTTTTGACCAACTTTGATTTTAAATATCTCTTAAAATAATTCTTCGATTTAAAAACTGTCTACTTCAGCGTGTTTATCGAACATTTCTTTATAAAACCACCAATTTTTAAATTTTTATTTACAATAGTTTTCTGGATATTAGTCCAGAAAGACTTCAAGGCACAAAATCTTAATTGACAGCGGCGGTTACTTTTTTTTAATATAGAGAGATATATAATAGTACATATGTATATTACCTGTATATAATCCGTCCCGAGCTTCCTCTCGGTGATTCTGACCCGACCTTTTCAGTAAGGGAGGTGACCGGAAGCCGAGCATTGCGCGGAAGCTTCGTCGGGTTTCTCCGAATCGGCCCGTTCATTCGGGAAGAAGACCGGGTGCCCGACACATGAAGCTGAAGTCGACACGAGGGAAGCAGCAGCCGACGAATCCGATTCCTTGTCGTGGTGGGACGGCTTAAAGGCGGTGTCTGTCTAGCCGGAGTGCGACTCCCTCCTCCAATATTGGTGCGGTCTTCGTGTTCCAGGAGGAAGGCCGATGCCGACCCTTGAGAGTCCTATGTGTAGAACAAACCCGTGTCGTAGTTGCCGAGAGGCTTCAGGTTCACGGGGGGCCCAGGAAGCCCGTTCCGCGGGACACTCGGGACGACAGAGGTGGCGAAAGGACATCGCGTAGACCAATCCCTCGTGCCCGGAGCATAGAGCTGCCGGGGGGTGACGCGAGGGCAAAGGTTCACTAAATCGGATCGGGCGGTTGCAAACTTTGTCTATGAGGAGACGAGAGCGCAGGCAGGATCTGTTGAGCACGACACGCATGGTTCCTAGTGAAGAACTTTGCGACCGAAACAGGAGTGGTGCCCTGTAGGTCGCCTTGCGAGTCCTCTGCGGCAGGATCAGTTGGGAGTCGCCTTCGAGGCCTGGTTCGAGATTGCCCGGCCAGAACGAGCAACGACACGGGAGCACGGCCTCAGCCTGCGATAAGTGTCTTGCAAGGTTTCTGGGCGGGAGGGGACTTTCTCGAGATAGGGCCACGGAGTGCGGACCGGAGGCTCGTCGGTAAAACGGCGATGTCTGGGCTCGAAATCAAATCATGGGCCGAAACCTAGTCCAGCACGTCTTCTGTGCAGCCAGGAACTTCCACGTCTGGCAGGCGGACGAGTGGCTCGTCTCCTAAGCTTCAACCGATACTAACCTCGATCGGGCCCGCCTCTTTGGCGCGTTTGGAGGAGCTTTCCGCGACCTCCAGAGTCCGATAGCGGCCTCTTGATTCCTTCTTGTTGTGTTTTTAGATTTTTATTTGTTTGTGCATGTTTTTGTGATATGTTTTACTGTGATATATGCTTGTCGCCATACTCGGTGTGGCGGGTGTCCCATGATAGGGATTCAGTCGCTGGTTTACTGGCTAGTTCTGCCTAGTCGGGTTCAAACTCGCGCCGTCCACCGAGGGCAACCGAGCCGAGTCTCGTCTATGGGACAGAGACCGATTTTCCCCGTGGTCTCGGGTCGGCCAGGGGCACCTTCCGACACACGTAGTGTCGCCCGCGGAAGAAGAGACTAGTGGCTTGTTCTTCCATACATTCCATGATCGGACTCTGCGGGAAAGCAAGGGCCGTAGGGATGCCGAACACCAGGTGGATGACCCGACTCCCTTATGGGTGTTCGGCGATGAAGCCGTTCGACAGTCTCTACGGCTCATCAGGTGTCACGTGGGGAAGTATCCTTTGATGGTGGGAACTTCCGCCGAATCGTAGCGACCTCTGTCGTCGACTCTGGGGCAAAAAGATGAGGAGGCGTCGCTGGAACGCGAACCCTCTGAATCGATCGTAGCGACCTGGCGAGACAAAGTCATGGTCTGCGTTATAAATCCCTCAGGATTTGGGCACGATGAGGAGTGGGCTCGCTCGGCGCCGTGAGGGCGCCGACGGCGCCTATTAGTTTTACCTGTATATAATATGTAAAATTTTCTATCATTACAAAGGACAGTTCCGAAAAAACTTTAAACTTTTTCTTCATTATGCTATTGGAATTCAAAAGCGAAAAAAGGTTACCAAGATTGGAAATGTTTTTTAGTATTTCCACTGTATGTAAAACTTTTAAAATATTTTATTTTTTTATAACATATATAATATAATATTTATGTATATAACCTGTATATAGGTATATAAGTATTTAATGTCCATATAGTTTTGCTATAAATAAAATAATTGTTTTATTAAGTTCCAATCTTTTACAATCTTAAACCGTAATATATTTTTTTCATAAATTTTATCCAAGATTGGCGCAGTCACCTTCGCAAAAAAATGAGGCTGGAAGGAAAAGAACACTGAAACTAAATTTCAATGTCTTTCCCTTCCAACCTCATTTTTTTGCTTCACCTAAGCAAGTTTTTAAAAAACTTTTGGTGAATAAGGTATCGAAGGTACATCATACCGAAGTAAATTGGCTTTATGATACCAAATCCAGTCTGTAAAATTCATTCCATAAAATTGTCCGCAACCACAACAGTTCATTACATGTTCATGATTTATTATATTTACATATTTTACATTTTTCTTCCCACTCAACAACCGGTAGACGAATTTGGCTTCTTTTGGATAGTTTCTTTCTGCTTTCAACAACGTAATCACATCATCATAGTGAATCATCATGAAATGGTTTTTGTTCGAATTTGTTTCTATGCTAATATCCACATAAAGACAATATTTCTTTTTTTCACACCACTTTAAAACATATTTCTTATTCAAAATGCAACCGATATTGTACAACGAGAAATAGAGGGCTCCGTCTTTTCCAATAGTACCAAGAAGATTATCTATTCGGAAATCTGAAAGGTAAAGTCCGATTCTGAAATCTGGAGGATACAAAGTAGGTGAAGGGTTCCGTTCGAATTTGAGTGTCCAGTATATAGTGATAGGTGCGATTGAAAATAAAATATTTCTGTGACATCTTATCCAAACTGTAAAAGCAATTCCGCGGTAATATATACAATTGCAGCAAATTAACACATGCTCATTATACATCATTTTTTCAAAGTGCACAGTTTTACCTCCTACTAACAGTTCATAGACGTAACGGGCTTCTCTCTTATCAGCCACTTTTCTTTTTAATAATAAAGTTAAAGAATGATTTGTAATCATCGGACAGCGTTCTCTGTTTACATCCGTTGTGTTTCCAATATCCCTATAGCGACACGTCATGATTTTTTCACTCCAGCTGTAGGCATCCTTTTTACGCAAAATACAACCAATATCGTAACTGGAAAAATAGAGTGTTCCATCGTGTCCAATAGTTCCAAAAAGAGAGTCTATTCGAAAATTTGAAACGAAGAGTTTGAGTCTAAAATCACGAGCATATAGGGTATTCATGGTAAAGGATTGGTTATGCCATCTGAAGAATGTACAGCAGTCACAATAAGCTCGTTTCAACGAGTGAAAGGTTTTATACCCTCGTAGGCGGGAGAGTGAGGTGGGAAGGATGGCTCTTTATTACGTAACCGGGAATGAGATTGACAAAAAAGCGGAAGAATCTCATGCCTGTACGTAACTGAATGCGTCATTATGACGTGGGAGATAAATTTAGATACGTGTTGTAGAAACAATTTTCGAATCCAATCATGTTGAAAATATAAAATTGCTTTTCATAAATAATTACTAATGGAAAATCTTTAAAATTTAATAACTTTTTTATTTGGGAAGGAGCTATTTTCAACATTTAAAAAAGATTATTCCTTTGAACGATACTCTATATTGAAAAACTATTTTCTCTTTTCGGACTTTAAAAATGAATTTTTAAAAAGTAAACTTTACCAATGTTGGTAACTATTGAATTACAAAAAAAATTGGGGTTGAAAATACTTGGATTCCAAGTATTTTCAACCCCAATTTTTTTTGCACTTCAGTACCCATTGGGCTTAAGAAGTATTCATAATCGGATTCCTTTTAGTTGTGTTTTTTTTTTGGAGATTTAGAAGTCTGAGTTTGTGTCCAAAGCTTTTGTTGTTGATTTTGCAGCCATATTTGAAATACCATTCCTTCCGGGGATTTACACTCTAATAGTTGAGGCACACCTTCTCTATAGTTCATGACTTTAACACGTCCATACCGAAAAGTATAATGGAGATCAAATTCGGTTTCCACATAGAACAGGTTTATCAAAGCGTTCAACTCAATGACCCAGGATTCAGGTCTTCTCAATGTTTGGTTACTACAAATATCTTTTAGTTGACATGTAGCATTGACAAGTTCCCAAACACTGTCTTTATTCAAAACCACAATTAGATCCGACATGTAAAAATATATTTTAAAATTGTGTCCCACAACACCCGTGAAACGATAGGTCCGAAAATTTCGCATCAGAAAAAAATGGAACGAAGCCATCTCGAAAACTCATCTAAGGAGCAGCACGACTTGCTCTTTTAAGCTACGTCTACTCGTAGGCGTGGGGAATGATCCAATGGAAAAATGGATCCGAAAAATGGGGCGGGTTGTATGATTCAAACTGGGTAAAGTTCAATATATATATTTAGAGATTCCTTATTCATCAAACGTTTAAGCTGGGATTTATTCAATTTTAAGCTAGTCTTTATTTAAAAGATCATATATAAGTTAGGTAGTAACCTATGGCAACTTGGAACCTATAATATTTTGTACTTTAACATCACTCAATATATAAAGGTTACATTTATTCATAAGATCAACATTTTATTTAAAGAAAATCAGTTTTAATCTTGGTAAATCAATGACTAACAATTAGCAAAAAGATAAACAGTTTATAGTTTAGAGAATGTTTTATACCATAGTTAACAATCATTTTTAGGAAAAGGGTTCATCAAGAATTGTCTTTTGTTTCTCTAACTCTTCCAAAAACGATCAATGAAATTATCATCTATAATCGGATTCTGATGATACAATTTGTTTAACACGAACAATTTGTAACATTTCAACCAGATAGAAAAATAGGGAATATCATTATCTGTGGAAGAATACAGGATTATGACCCAAGGCAGAGTTTTGTACGTATTCTGGATAACATCCAGAGTTTATCTCAATTCAGGTCTTTGTACAGTTTAATTTTTTTTTCAAAATCTCAAAGAGTATCGCATTTAGCCCGTCTCCACCGCCGATCGACGATTGGGATTTTTACGCTTTCTGATTATTTGTAAAATCCAACGCTTTTTAAGTCATTTACGGTATTTTGGAGGATTATGAAGATATAAGAAGATATGACACAAGAAATTAATATATATTATTAGATTACATAGAAATATTAGATCATATAGAGATTAGATTATATAGAAATTAATTAGATTATATTACTATAATATTTATTATATTTACAGTTATAAATTAATTAGATTATATAGAAATTAATAGATATTATATAAGAAACCAAGTTCAACCAGAAATAACATCAGAAGCGTTCGGTTTAACAACTAATCAGAAAGCATGATAATCGCAATCGTCTATCGGCGGTGGACAGGGAAATTATGCTTTAGCTTTTTGAAATAAGTCGATCAGATGTTCATGTACAACGATGCGTTTTCCTAAAAAAAATCTGCTGTTGTTTTGTCCAAGGAACTTATGACATCTTGTACTTTAACATCACTCAATACATAAGGGTTACTGATATTCAAGACTTGATTAGTTTTTGGTGAAATTCGCCCAGCAGGTGGCGCTGCTATGCTCCAGTATTCGCAATAGCTCTATCTAAAGAACTAATGAGTTTATTTTCATCAAAATTCAGGTTCAGTTAAACCCAGACATAAATAGACACTGATTAAAGTTTAGTGTAGATATCCCAACAGGTGACGTTCCTATAATACATTTTTTCTATTTTTATGATTTTTGAAATAGAAGAAAGTTTTGGGATTGGCACATCCGACTAGTTAAGTTTATCGCGATTATTTTTTTGCAATTTTTACGCGTTTTGCGGCGATTTTTCTTACATTCGTAAAGGAAATCTGATTTAAATCTTTGAACACAATATAGTAAGTTTTATCGTCAACAATTTTTGAATTTTTCGCGAAATTTTTTATGGAATTTTTTTAACGTTTTGTGAAGATATTTTTATATTCGTAAAAAGAATCCGGATTCAATAATGCTATCGTTCTTCACATATAACAGTTTATAAAATCTAATAATTTTAATAATAAATCGCGTTAAACTGTTTAGTTTGTTAAACACTAAATATACAGTTGTTATATTTAATTAATATTTTATTATTCATATACAAAAATACGTATAAATATTAACATATATATTATTTTTTATTATTTACAAAAACAATTATCAAACACTTTTTTGAAATTGACGACACAATTGATCTACATTTTGTGAAATTTGTTGCTGCATAGTACATCCTACTGTTCCGAATGGATTCATAACATTACTAACATGAAGAATCCATGATGTAATATTAGTTTTTTCAAAAAAATTGAGTAACGTATCCAATACATTGTTAAAAATCTCTAAATCATAATTTTGAAATTTATTCATAATTTCTACAGAACATTTTCCTGCAACAATGAGACTTTGTAAAACGAAACATTGATATGGCATCGCTAAAATACCTGCTAATGTTAGTTCATAACGAAGAATATTAAATTCACCGAGTAGAATTCCTTCATATAATCTTTGTTTTAATGCAGGACAAATATCTATAAAATCATTGACATTGTCAAAACTAAAGTTTAATTTTTTGGGATGTTTGTAAAAGAAGCGTTCTAACATTCTAGAAATTGTACAATACATATTTCGTTCTAAATTATTCATTATAAGATAGTTTGGCATAGGTTTATCTTGAACTCCATTTACGAGATAGATAGATTCCGTCAACAAATTTTCAAAAATGTAATGTAGGTTCAATGGTACATTGATATGACAAGAGTCATAATGACAATTTTTGCATGGAAAATCAGGTAAACAAGCCATTGTATTAATTGTTTGGAGCCCAAATGATATATATATATATATTATTTTATTTATTTATTTATTTATTTATTATTATTATATATATTTTTTTATATATAAACTATTTTAAATCAATGCATACATAGTTTAACACACAAGTTATATGTAATAATAATAATAATAATTATAAAACTGTAGAGATTTTTTCTTATTTATTTTCGACATTTGTTGTCTTCACTATTGAAGAATTATTTAATAATATTGTTCTGTGATTTCTGATCCAGTTAGTGAATGGCATTCCTGTGAATTTTGCACATGGACAATACTTTAATACATGCTCATTAAAAATGATTCCTTCATATTTAATATTGATATATCCTCGCAGTAATTGATAAAATAAACGTCCATCTGTTCTACTTTTTATTTCATTTTTTAATATACATATTAAAGGAAAAAATCTAATCATAGGATTTTTCCCTTTAATTGTATCCATTTCCAATGTAATGTCTTCAAATCTACAACTCATCTTTTCAGCAGCCCACTTAACAATATCATTTTTCTTCAATATACGACCAATACCCAATGCTTCAAAATAAAGTCGACCATCTTTCCCTATAACTCCAAATATATAATTTAGTTGATTATCAGAAAAAACCTTAATTCTAAATCTCGAAGGATACATTAGTAATATTAATTAATCAGTTTAGAAAAAGCTGTTAACTGAACAGCTATTCTTAAAGTAAAATGTATATATAAATCTAAATATATATATATATATATATATATATATATATATATATATATATATATATATACATACATACATATATAAAATGTTAGAATTCTATTTGAAATAATAACTTCCAGTGATTTTTTTTTTTTTTTTTTTTTTTTTTAAAGCTTTAATCTGTTTAGAATTCTATTTGAAATAACTTCAGGCAATTTATTTTAACTTGCAATTTTACTTCCATTCGTTCTAACCTCATTTCTCGGCGTAACTTGCTGTATATATATTTTTTTGCACGTCTTATATCTATGATATTTTCAAGTTATTCTTATCGCCATAATGGATAGTTTAGAGAAGCATATCAGGTACCATGACATTCAGTCTACAGCGTTTTCTGGAGAATATATCATTATTGAAAAAATTCATGGCTCTAATTTTAGTATAGGTTATATCAGAAATGCACTTAGACTTCAGAAAAGGAATCATATAATCAATGAGCATTCTAAGGATTTTGGTATACATAAAATTATAAAACCGTTGATACAAATTGTGGAAAAATTAAAAGGTGTCTTAAACTACAATTTTTTAATTTACGGGGAGATCTTTGGTGAAACCGTAACAATGATAAAGTATTATGATCCTGTATCTGCTACTGTATTTGGAAGTAAAGAAGTGTTTTTCAGAGCTTTTGATCTTTACAATGCTGATCAAAAAATGTTTTTAAAATACAGTGACGCTATTGTGTTATTTGAACAAATTGGATTACCTTGCTTACCGATTTTAACTATAAATGACAAAAGTATAGACAACTTGAAAGTCATAGTGGAAAAGTATAAAAGTGCTTTTTCTGAGCAGTTTGTGGAAGGGTTTGTATTAAAAAAGGATGAAAATGAAATATCAGTCTCGAGAAATATTTTTAAGATAAAGAGAAAAGAATTTGGGGAATGTAAAGGTCCATTATTAAACAAAAAAATAATAAAATCTTATATAAATTATAATCGATACATTTCAGCGTATTCAAAAATTGGTGATGATTTAGAGAAAATCAAAGAAGAAATGATACGGGACTCATTAAAAGATATAATGTTAACAATTAGGGATGAAGTAAAAGAAGAAATCGAAGGAAATTATCCAAGATTTCACAAAAAATTTCAAAAGTATCAAGAAAAGAAAGACATTGACAAAGACACTGTAACGCGTATTGAGACTATTTTCAGTGAAAAGGAAACATGTTAGTTTTGCAGACTATAAAAGTTTAGCAACAAAAAGTCGTCTATTGTAGCATATTACTGTAATCTGTTAATATTTTTTACGAATTTATTGTAATATGTCATTATAAATTAAAATTCACTATTCATTTAAAATTTTCATGTGTAACTAAAAACTTAACATCTATTTGTCAGATTCATGCGATTTCTTCATGTACTTAGAAACCTTTTCTTTTGAGGAATTCTTTTTCCGTTTGATCGAAATACGCTCATCATTCATGTGACCGTAACCCACTAATTCATTCATTAAGTCCGTAACTATTAAATCATCGTTTTCTACACGAGGAAGAGGATTACCATATGTTCTGGGGTATTTTGAAATACTTTAATTTTCTGCGGCCAGTGATTGCACGTACGCCTTGTTTCAAAATATTTAATTCTTTTATTTATTTGTAATTTCGATGCAAGAATAGAAGGAGTCATACAAACGTATGGCGTGCACCGTATGTTCATTTTGGGTCTGTTTCTCTGAGGTTCAACCCCCTGATGAATAGTTCGACTATCCCATAAAACTAATGAACCTGCTTTTGCTTTAACACAAATATCGGAAAAGGGACCTAACTTTTTTATGTAAAATTTTTTTTGTTTGGGACTTAATAAATGCCAATCAGAAGGGTCTTTAATTTGAAATCTTTCTTGAAATTGTCTATGCAATTTATGACTGCCTTTAATCACCCTTAATGTCGCATCTTTTTCAGAGACATCATAAATATTTACCAAACCCTGTACACATTCAAAATCATTGCGCCGAAAACATTGATCACTATGAAACCATTCTTTTCCACGATACCAACCTCGTTTTGTAATTTCACATGGAAGACTGACGCTGATTCCATCAAAACTTGTGAATAATTTGTCATTCTTCCATATCGATGCAAATTTTTTAATCACATTTGCATTTTGCCTAACGTACCATGATAAGGGGTTATGTCCAAAGTCCCAATGTTGGAATAACATTCCGTGTTTAGGAAACAGCTTAAAAAGAGATGCATAAGTATTTTTTTTATTTTTTTCAACAGGTTTATCCAAATGTTTAGTTTTATAATTTAACCATTCCCACATCATTTCTCTAAGTTTAATTATTTCATTTTTATTTAATACATTTGGAACAACCTCAACACCATGTTCTTCCAAAGTATAATTTTCACAATTGTCGTAAATCAACATGTTTAATGATCGTGTACTTGCTTAAACAGTATATATACAGGCATGAGATTCTTCCGCGGTTTTCCGCGGATTTCCGCTATTTTGCTGTTTTGTCAATCTCATCCTTAGGGATGAGATTCTTCCGCTGATCCGCGGTTTTCCGCTTTTTTGCTTTTTTGTCAATCTCATCCCTGTATATAATAAATAAATAAATATATATTATATATATTTATTATATATATATTTATTTATTTATTTATTTATTTTTATTTTTATTTATTTATTTTTTTATAATTCAAGTTTTGCGTATTTACATGATCTTCTTAACATTTCGAATGTCACATTTTTTTTTACCTATCCAAGAATGACAAGCTTTTTTCCATTGAAGTAAATAAGTTTGATGTTTTTTTGGAAATAGTATTCGAATTAATTCATATTCTTCTAAAATTTTTAAATCTTGCAAATATTTACGTCTTTTTATCCTATCTCGATTAAACCAGCCTAATAGGTCTTGCATTTTTAATGTGGTAGTCATCAACATATATATAATTAAACACAATTCATCAATCGTTTTTCGGCAACGAGCCCTATCATAAATTATTTGTAATTCATTTAAAGTAAACATTACGTCTTGGTTTCATTTAACATTTCTATGGATTTTATAGCAGAGCGTTTGATACATTTGGTAGAGAGTAAACGTCCCGATCTGTACAAAGCCATTTTACGAAAAATACGCCCTTACAGTCTCCATTCTGTTTTAAAAATATTTGAATGTCATTTACGTAATATACCAGATTTATCTATTTTTAATGAAAATATTGATGTCGTTCCGGAATTTGTATGGACCGTAATTAAACATATGACATTACCTGAACCCGGCGATGCGTTTGGAATTAAGGTTATATGTCGTGTTACGAAATCCGATACTCAGGGAGCTTTAGACAGTAAACACATTTCTGCAATTACTAATTCACCAAGTCTTGAGTTTCATGTTGAAAAAGACATTTTAGATGAATTGGCGCTTTTTTCAAATCATATTCAAATTTTTGAATTATCTAATAGGCATAAATACGCAACAGTTTTTATAAGTGACGATACCACTTTATCCTATTTAATGCAACAGTTACGGAATGCTTGTATCCTAGAAAGAGGAGGAGAATTTAATAAAGGGAAAAATTGCAAAGGTTTTTATAGGTATTTGGCTTCGTTTAAATATATTTTAGTAGAAGATCGAGGTTCCGTTAAAATACTTTACAAATCCCTTAATGATTTATATTTTATTCTGAGATGTGTACCTTTAAAACTAATTACAGCTTTCTCGGATATTCGCTGTCTATTTAAAAAATGTGGGATTACATGCACTTTTTTTAACATGGTACAAGTCACGAGACGACAACTTTTTGTAAATGATGGATCCAAATACGAAAAAGATGTCATTACTCTATTAACGTTTATGTTTTCCCGCGGAGAACTCTTACCCATGAACAGAGAAGGTTTAGCCAAAAATAAAGACAGACCGCCTATTGATGTATTAAGTTTTGAAGCAATGAAACGAAATTGTTCTCGGTTAGCTACAGGTCCGTGTAGGGGAGTGTGGCATGAGGTAGTATCGTCTTTGGAACGCATATATACTGGCGTACAGTTTAACGAAGGAACAGGAGGACCCTTTGAGATACATAACGATAAAAGATTTTCAAAAGAATCTACACATGTTCCTATCTCGCGCGAAAGAATGATAGATAAAAGATTTTCAAAAGAATCTACACATGTTCCTATCTCGCGCGAAAGAATGATAGAAAAATAGAAAAAAAAATAATAATAAAAAAAATAATAATAAATAAATAAATAAATAAATAAATAAAAAATACTTCTATGATTTCAACGATACTCCACAGCATTTGGTTTTTTATTTCACTATTTAAATATATCCATATTATGTTTAAGACATAGCGTTTCCCTTTTTTATTTTTAATCAAATGTAAAACACATTTATATTCAGTTTGAAATATTTTAATATTTCAAAAAAGTTTATTCCATATCCATTTTACACTATATCTTAAATTTAGAAGTTTCACAATTAATTTCTAAAATTATTCTTATGCGTAATTGTTTGAAAATTGAAGGTAATTTAATAAAGTATAGCTGCAAACTTTTACGTTTTTTCCTACCACTAAAATTTACTATAAAATTTTACCTTGTTATTAAATTGTCGAATTTTATCATTAAATAATTCAATATTTTCTATTAATTTTTAATGATAGCAAAAAAGCGTAAAAGTTGGCAGCTATGAATAAAGATTAATCGCTTTCAAATATTAATCGCAGGTTAAAATTAAATTTTCCTCACAGTTATATGTGAAGAACGATAACAACTTTTTTCATTTTTATTTTATTAATCAAATGTAAAACACAAACATTAAACAAAGTAACGATGGCAAAGGAATGTGCGACTTTAGCAGATTTGTATAAATGGTGTTTAAAAGAACATTATAAATGAAATGAACATCATCCGGAGCATTTTATGAAACCAGATTATGAAATGTCTCAAATTGCGCGAATAGAACTCACGTGTGATTTATTGGGATCCATTTTGGGTGTATTTAGAAAAAACGATATAATGGCGTCGTTATCCGAATGTAGATTTGTAATTGAAAATCAAAACTGGCATAATTGGAAATATGCTATAAAAGAAATTTTGCCAGCTCCATCGAATACTGCACCTGATTCTGGTAAAAGATGGAAAAAATTCCCGGAAGAGGAAAAAGAAAAATTGAACGAGTTATTTGAAAAATTTAAAAATGGCGTATGTATTAAATGTGTACATACTGATCTGACAAAATTGGAGTCTGTTCAATATTATTTAAAAGATCTCGAACAACATAAAAAAGCTGTATTTGAAGTTTGGAAACAAATTCCAGAATTTAACGTATGTGGTTCAAGATACAGGATAGAACATCATGATGACGACAAATATCAGACCATAATGATTTTAGGGTATACAGCTGAGTGGTGTTTTAAAGAGTAAATTAAAAATTTCATAAATCGTTACGAAAAGTTATATTTACTTAATATATATATATATAAAATAATATAATATATAATATAATAAATACTTTTTTTTTTTTTTTCAATAATAAACTGTTATATAACTTATTTACTATAATTATGACTTATTCTCTTTTAAATCCTATGTTTCTTTCACACAATGGAGGATTACATTCCTTGTGATTTTTGTCTAGAAATATTTCAGACTGCCCAAGAATTTGATTCTCATTTTTCTGAAAATCATGACTTAGATCTATCATTTTGTGTACTTTGTAAAGCGAAATTTCCTTCAGGTACTAGAAGAATACATTTCGAAGAACATATAAATAAAAAATGTAACTCATACAATAGACTCAATTACAAACTGTATAGTTTATCGATACCACTCGCAAAAAATATAAAACCTTCAATCAATAACAAAAAAACAAATTATTGGATATATGTAAAAGGTCAAAGATATTTTTTAGAACGTGATGATGAATTGCTTTCAAAAACAAATACAAAGAAAAATAAATTATTACATTCTTTGAATAGTATTCCGAACATACATCCTTTCGAAAATTCCCCTATTGTACATTATTCGAAATCTTTAAAATTGGTGATTAACGAAAACAATAAATCAACAAATTTTTCGCCGAAACCGGAAGAAAATGAGTCACGAGATATAATTACGTTAATATGAAAGTGAACGTAAATTTTATATTTAAGAAAAAAAAAAAAAAAATCTTGTACTGAGGAATCATTTTTAGGCCATCTTTTAAATGATTTCAATCGCATAGCTGCATCAGCCATTCGAAAATTACAAGGAAACTTGCCCGGTTCATTCAGATTTGCGATCGCGGTCTCCACGCAACGCTCACTATGAGCCTTTATAGCGCTTTCCGGTATTTTCTTTGATTCGGGTATCATTTTTTACAGTAAATGCACAAAGATATATTTTCACATTGATCAAAAATAAACATACAATCTGGTTGTTCGTTCAAATGTCTCTCTCGCCGATATCACACTCTCCCATTTGATTAGCTGCACCAGCAACATGCCAACATATTCCTATAGCCCGTATAATAGAGACCTGTTGTCACCTCTAAAAAAGTCCCCGGCCAATCATTAAAAGTGGATCGTCGGCTCAGTAAATAAACCATTTTGGGATTATGAGGCTTTGGAAACAATAGAACACATTGTGGTAAATGGCGTTTCATACAGGACACGGTTTCGTTACAAAGAAGCACTGCATTTTTGATGAAAAAGGTTTGATGAAGAAAGCTTATTTTCGCAGACTAAAAGTATTGAGATTCGGAGACAAAATTCATTTTTGAAAAAAAAATTATATTATATTATATTATATTATATATATGTATATATATAATATAATATAATATAATATAATATAATATAATATAATATATTTTTTATATATAAAAAAAATTATATTATATTATATTATATATATATATATATATATATATATATATATATATATATATAATTTTTTTAAGGCGTTAAATTGTTTAGAAACTAAATGCTACACTTCTGGTCCTAGGATAACAAGTAAAATATAACTTTTTAAACATATTAAAATATTTTAAACTGAATACATATAAATATGTGTTTTACTATCGATTAATAAACTCACATATAACTGTGGAGTAAATCTCATTTTTAACTTGCGATTAATATTTGAAAGGGATTAATATTTATAAAATTATTTTCAGTTTTCAAAAATGAAGCTAACATGTAAAACGTTCTTCTATTTTTTGAAGAAAAATCAACACCCTGTGTCGCGCACATTTTTATTCATGAGTAAAAATAAAGTGTGGAATTTGTTTCTTACATTACCATGGCTTTTCGATTACGTCTTTCTCAATATAGTAGGCCAATATTAGGTTATGTCACATACCGCGGCGATGTTTTTTTTAGCGCCGTGAACATTGCCGAGTACCTACAAGAGAGCCACTTACAAGGGAACCGAGTGCTAGCCAATGCCTCTTCCCGGTTAGGAGCCATATCCCACAATTGTCCATTGCACATGCGGAACTGGCTCATGATCGAAATGTTTCATTTGTTGCACCTTTTAGATAGAATGCATTGGGGAGACGTTTTATTGGGGTTTTTTCGATACGGTAAGGTAAAAATTTTTAACAGAGGTCGCATCCCGCTCATCGTCCAACATACTACCACAGGGGTGAGTTTTAGGTTTTGGTTGCGACACTTTATAGACAGAGTCGTTCGCCAACGGCCTGCTGGACTTCGAATTTAAACTATTGAACCGTACCCCTGATCCCAGTCTCTCGTAGAATGGAACGATTGAAAGAAAACGCATTGACATTTAACCTTTTAGAGTCCACCAGCTGAAGATCCAAATTACGAGACCAAACACTATCCACATGAAAAAGAAGGGAGTGTGTTTGGAGGTTCGACCCGACGTGACCGTGGGATGAGGAAGGGGGGGCGGTTTTACTGTGGGTAAGACTGGAGAAGAGGGATTCACCTGAGAAAGGATGTTGGGTTTAGGGAGAGGAAGCGGTGATGCCAGGGGTAACACTGGAAAAGAAGGTGGATTCGCTTTCGGAAGGATGTTTGATGGAGCCCTCTCAGACGGGTGCGTAGTAGGAACGTTTTTGGGCAGCATGGGAACTGTGGGAATCCCATTGCAGTAAGGAAATTGAAGCGACCATTGTCCGGTAGGAAGACATTTCACATTTACCGTTCGATCCTGATCACACTGAACTATCACGAAATTATTCAATGGGATGGCGGATACTGAACTAGGCATGGAGGGACAAGGTAATTGACCACATTCCACGTTTTCGCCACTCCACGTGCCATCGGCTTGGCACACTCTTTTGGTCTCTCCTTGAAGCATGATATAATTGCGATCGCATTGAAACGTTGCCACGGATCCAAACACCCGATCGTAGTAGGTCATGGATCCATGGAGGGGCGCTTTCAATGGGGGGCATTGAACAGGTAGGCAGGTCACACGAGACGGGACTGGAAACCAATTACCGGAAGCCATGCAGTAGTACTCTTGGACCGGTTGGTTCAATTCATAACCCTCATCGCACACATAGGTAAAAAAATTAGGGAAAAAATACTGTCTCGAACTGACATGACCATGTACGGGAATAAAAGGTTCCGTACATTGAACCGGATTACAATGGATTGAAGAGGGCTCCCACATCAAGAGACCATTTTTGAAAACCACGGTTGAAGTGGAAGTGGTAGGAACATGATAACCTAAAGTACACTGGAGAACGGCTGTATCCCCGATATGGTAAGGGGCAGAGGAACGGGAACCGATAAATCTACCCCCATTACCCGTTTCGGGTAATGTATTCAATTCGGAGATTGGTTGGCAATGGATTTCAGCTGGTTCCCAGGTCAACTGTTCGTTTTTGGAAACTACTCGGGAAAAGGATGAGTCAGGGTGTTTGTAACCTATCCCACACTTCAGGAGAGCTTCATCCCCGAGACGATAAGGGGCTGGATGGGTGGAAATAAATATACCCCCACTTCCAGTTTTAGGGAATACATGTAACTCTAATACTACATGGGACATGCTTTGTACTTAGAGAGTGGAATTCCCAAAGGGAACATTTCTAGCATGTTTTGATAAAGAATGAGACACGTTACGGATATACATTTATTTTGATCAACAAAAAGATAACATGAAATAGGTGTAACAATAGTACAAGCATAGGAGTTATTAAATAAGTTTTATAGATATTTACATGTTTTTTGTTAAGTGACTAAACAAACAAACTAAATACTCATCATTATAAAAATTCGTTTCTATCACCGATGCCTTTTGTTTTTGAATGTCTGTGTAGGAAACTTTGTTCTCTGGGTGAATAATGCGGGGACCTTCTTCACAGTCGCATTCCAACATTTCAGAGGAAGATAAAGGTAAAATCTGACCCATTTCAGCACAGAGTGGAAAGTACAAAGGGGATATGACTCTGTCAAGATTGCCACAATCGTCTTCAGAGTTGACATTCGCAGGAATTAGGCATTGCAATAAGAGTGTCAAATCTTCCTGGAGGGTGAGTAGAAGAGCGTGACGGTGAATACGTTTATTCAACAGAGAACACCGATTGTTGATTATTTTGATATTCTTTAAAAGGTAGTTACTAGGTTACGATTAAATTAAAGAGGAAAATAAAAATAAATACATTTTAAAATTTGCAAAAAATGATAGAATAAAATGCATTATATTATTAGAACAGATGTATAAAATTGAACCAAACATTGTACACCTAATTTAAAAAATCTGACGAATGTATTAACAAAATTTCAAATAAATTTGAATAATTTAAGACCTGACTTGATAAATTTTAGCCTTCATAACTTACACAATTAAAATACATTAATCAAATGCGCCATTTTATTTCAATGGATGAACATTTTCAAAATCGTCTGAATTCCCATAGGAAAGCATTATGACCTAAAAAGAAATGTTTTATATTTTCCGAACGAATGAACCAAACGTAACTAAAAACTATACAGCTAATTCCGGGTACCTCACCAATATACCTACCAAAAATCAAACGAATCGGATCATTTTTGCGGCAGTTATCGCGGAACAGACAGACAGACAAACAGACAGAGAGAAACCAAAAACTTTTCGGGTCTCCACAGTGAGCCTCAACTGACGTTTCGGCAATTAGATTTCCTCCACAGTCATATGAGGAACGATAACCCACAGCTTTTTCTATTTTTATTGTATTAATAAATGTAAAACACATCTATATATTCAGTTTAAAATATTTTAATATTTTTAAAAAGTTGCAAAAAAATACACCAAAGGTAAAATTGGAATTTTTCCAATTTTACTGTTTGCATATATTTTGCTTCCCCAAACATCTGACATTCAAACGAAATGAGTTTAAACATAAAAAGAGAAAAATTCTTTTATTTTTTACATTTTTTTTTACATGTGTAAAAAGGATTACCCTCTGACAAAAGTCTTTTGAGTATCGGGTCACTTCTCATACTTTGTACAATCGGGAATGTGTATTCCAGTTTGTAGTTTGCGTGGTATAGTGTCTCGCAGGTAACACGTTCTTCGGAGTTGTCTAACGAAAATTTCTGGTACGCGATGAATGGAATGGGTTCGCCTTCGGGCTTAGTTAAAAATCGGCAATCTTCCGAGACGTCGTACGTAAAGGGAGTCAGTTTCTGGATGCGGGTTTGACAGCGGCAGCGTATGATTGCGGCAAGGATACATTGCACGACGAGTGTTTTGTTTGGTTTCAGCAACAAGGAGAAATGCTGAGAGAAGGGCCACTGGGAATGCACAAAGTACGTCACGTTTTCTTCAATAGTGTGTTGGGTACGGTCGAAGAAGCGCATGTTGTGCACTTTGAAGTGAAAGGAATAGTCCACCATGATGAGACCGTACCCTTCGAAATGATAAGTGAGCAACTGCATGTCGTCCATCCATTGATATTTGTCTAAAAAATTATCCATCAACTGGGTCGTTTCCGCAATCGTGTTGCAAGTTCGAGATGCGCAAGAATTGGGTGCGTAACTGCTCGTAAGCTTCTCCACGTGGAAATGGCGAATGGAAATCTGCAGGGTGGTCTCATCGATCTGCATAAAGAAGCGATGTCCCCAGTTTTTCCGTAACGCGTACCACCCAGTCCGGAGGAGGCTGACGTAGTTCAGGTACTCAAACGAAAAGGGTAGTAGGTACTCCAGGAAAGAGGCACGGTGCTCGAGGAGCTCTCGAAATTCTGGCATTTTCCTGAGGACGCAAATTTTGTCCTGGAGAGGAACGTGTCGTAAAATTTTCTGTAACACGTCTGGATGTAACTCTAGCAAGTTGAGGGTAGGTTTTGTGATGGGAGCGACGGCACGAAAACTTGAAGCAACAGACATCTTTGACATCAACAGCGGTCGAAATGAAGAATGCACGAGTTTATTTCTCTCCGTGTTCGTCTGGTCTGGCTAGAAGGGTGGAGTTGCAACACAGCCAGTCATGCGTTAAAAAAATAAAAAAAATAAAAAAAAATAAAAAATAAATAAAAATAAAAAAAAATAAAAATAAAATAAAAATAAAATAAAAATAAAATAAAAATAAAATAAATAACTAAATATATATATATATATATATATATATATATATATATATATATATATATATATATATATATATATATATAGGTAGTTAATATAATTATTATATTAATATTATTTAGGGCTAAATAAAATGAATATACACATATTCATTTCATGTATTAAAACTGAAAATAATTTCAAACATTAATGTATTGTTTAATCAATTTGCATGTACTTTATAAACCACTTCAATGTCTAACAAGTGAAGCAAAAGTTCTCGAATCATGGACGAAATATTCTTTTTATAAATCAGGCGTTGGGCACACTTAAATGTTCTATTTATTCCAAGGTTGGTTTCATAAAAGAAACGAAGAAAGTCGCATGAATAACATATAATTTTTGTTTACCTGTTTAAAAGTAATCCAACGTTGGCTCATAGAGCACCGCAAAAAAATGGGGTTGAAAATACTTGGATTCCAAGTATTTTCAACCCCATTTTTTTGCACTTCAACACCCATTCGGGCTTGAGAAGTCGTTTCAAAATAAGTCTTTTAGAGGCAGGATTTCGTTATTCACTTTGTTCATCAGGAAAGATTGAGGAGGGGTATGTAGGTGCCATCGCATGGAGTGTCATCGCGCATTTTATCATCCAATCAGGCTTTAGAAGACTTTGTTCATGATGGATGTCTTCGATCCAACTTCGGAAAGGTTTTCCTTCTTGCCGGGAGCATTCTTTAAGGTATATGGTTCTGGTCGCAGCCGTTCTTTCAAATATAAAAAAATTAACATGTCGTTGCACCAGTAAGTCGTATAAATTTAAATCCGCTTCGTACTGGGGAAGTGTTTTAATCCGTTTCTCCAATAACAGTAGAAGAGCACTTAGTTCAATCATCCATTCGGATTCTTGTAATTTTTCGCAGTCGGGCATAATATCTTTCAGTTGGCAGTTCCCTATCTCCTGAGACCAACGCATGATATTGTGTTGCCCTAACGCAAGGGCCACATCGGGCGATGAGAAATAAGTTTTGCCATTGCGGGCCACCACTCCAAAAATATTCCAGAAACAACGGCGTTGGAGGAAAAGTAAACGGAAGAGCATCTTTAAAAGCTGAAGTATCAGTACCAAAATACAAGAAACACTCTAATTGAAATATCCGAGCTCCGCGCTTTTTATACACAGGGAAAGAGATACGCCTCCAGGGTTCTTGGAGGAGGGGTTTATTTGTTGGAAGCACCTACGATTGATTCGTTTGCCTCTCAAATGTTATAGGATTTCTTTCTTAGTCTTTTAATAAAGAAACCTCATTTTAAACATACACATACCACGATAAATTATTTCTTAAAATGATAGTTTTTATTTGCATTGTAACAATAAAAACAAATTAGGAAAACTTATTTAACAGGTTCTAACGTAATAAATCTAATGGTGTCTTGTAATGAAAACTGAGTGAATAAGAGTTGAAAGAAAGACTCAAAAGAAAGACTGATCGCAAATTAATTTTTTTAAGAAAAATTTTACCAAGATTGGTAAATCCTTTATCGCAAAAAAATGGGTTGAAGAAAATTGGATAAATCCAATTTTCTTCAACCCATTTTTTGCTCTTCAAAAACTGTTTTTTTAATAAAAAATCAGTATGATGAAGAAATATTTTCCAATCTTTGGGGAATATACATGATAGATTTTCCATTCAGTATGTATTTAATCTTTTGAGGAAAAGGTTTGGGGGTTCAACCAACCATTCATTTGTTTTTTGTTCTGCATATTTACTAAATGTTTTGATGAAATCATTGGCTAAATTCTCCTTATATACATATTCATGACATTTTGCTTGTAAAATTCGTACCACACATATAAATAGTAATCTTTATCCGTAGGTTGATCCGGAATTAAAATCCTCGCTGAATTTTTCATTTGTTTGATTGGATGTTCCATAACAATTTTTATTTGGGTCTCAGGTGAATTTAATTTTTTGTTAAAAGCTTGAGCTGTTCTATTGTAAGAATTTTCCAAGTACTTCATTAGCCTGTTGTGCGGCATAATTTTCATGTTCAAAAATTTGTCAGAGATTGGTAAATTGCCGATGACATCCCTTATTCGGAGAATTTACCCATTGCATCTGCTATAACCCAAAACTTTTGCCACATCAGTATGAAGCCGCTATCTTTACCAATAATTAGTATTTGAAACTCTAATGAAAGATCACCGGCAGTGGAAAATGAACTTTCTCAAACCATTCATTTTTATTTATATTCGTATGTTTTAGAGGGGATTATACTGAACCAATGAAATTATTCCATGCTAAAATAGTAGACTAAAAGTGGCATTCTTTATTCATACTAAATTTGACAAAGTTAAATAAATGAAACATTTGTAATGGAAAGAAATATGGATTAATGAAAGCATACAATTATCAATTTTAACATATATTTTTTGAGGACAGGGAACTGTTTCTTACCCCTTTTGAATGGTATAAAAGGACAACATATTTTTTCATAAAAGCAAAATTTATTTGAACTCATTATTTTACATACACTCACAACTAAAACATTAGAATTTAAAAGTTTTTTTTATGATTGTACAGTTTTTAAAATTTTTACATCTTCATCATTAGATGATTCGAAATTCAAATTCATTCTGTTAGAATATTTTATACACCAACCTTTTTCATCAAAAATCATTTCCATTTTCATTTCTGGTGGTTGTTTTCTAATCATTAGATAACAGTTGATAATCTGAGACAGTTCAGCATACCAATTAAATTTTTGAGCTTCTTCTTCTAATTGATGTGTAGTCATTCGCGTGAGCTTTTTGTAAACTATTTGCGCTTGTGTATGGGGGTTTAAAGTGTCCAGGGTATTTGAAAATTCCATGTTTCAAACCTCTTGTCTACAGACTGGACAGAAGTTTTGTTCCTGAAACCATCGCTTTATGCATATTTCATGAAAATAGTGATTACAAGAAAGAAACAGTGCTTTGTCTTTACATTTAAATGTTTCAAGACAAATTGGACATCCATCATTTTTAAATTCCCATTTGGAATCTAATTTTACAATGCGAAAAGAATTTATAACACTTTCTGGGACAGGATGTTTTTCTGGAAGAGGGTTGTTTATCGTTTCTAAAAACTCGAGTACCGATGCTGGTAGCTCGAATTGTAAATAAAAATCATGGTTGTTCATTAATGATTGCAGGGATAAACCTAATAGTCTAGCATATGATAAATGTATTGTCATATCCGTATCCATTAAGTTATCCAAATTTATATTTTCCATTTCCACAAAGTCAGTTAGGTCTACATCAGTTGAAAAATCAGAAAAACTTTCATGTGGTTCCAATTGAATGGACGGATCTACTTGAAATATAATTTCTATATCTGTATTATTGACGTCTGGATCCATCAATATGGAAGCAACAGATACTAAGGATTCGAGCAAGGTGTCTTCTAAAAAGTTCATGTTGTAATAAGATTTTATAACTTGACTTTAAACTTTTTTTTTTTTTTAATGCTCAATGTACGATGTTTGGACTGCTCTTCGTTTCCAACCATAGTAAGCTTTT
The DNA here is from genome assembly GCA_963931845.1 of Maratus michaelseni. NCBI lineage: Eukaryota > Metazoa > Arthropoda > Arachnida > Araneae > Salticidae > Maratus > Maratus michaelseni. The sequence continues at coordinate 286,821,887 of OZ007587.1, forward strand.
ACTAGCGGACAAGTTTTTCGACCGCATTCCTTGCATGGATAATTTAAGTTAATATCATGTATTATCTTTATCGGATATTGAACTTGTTCCTTTAACCATTTACCCGTTTTCGAACCCATAGCTGTTAATACAATACCAGATTCTTTTACTTGTGGTAGCCATTCATTTGGATTTCCATCAAAATAACCACTGTCGGCTACAACACATCCATTTATTGGATTATTGTGTACATCAAATTCCACAGATATAAACATTTCTTGTGTACGTGGAGAAACCAAATTTAAAGTAACCAATCCATGATTAACAGGTACTCCTCTTTTTCGTTTTAAGCAGGTACGCCAAGCGAGAAATGCTATGGTTAATAATCATCTTCTATTTTGACATTCCCAGCATGGAAATTTCAAAAAACTCTTTTCATATAATATTGTACTAGCCAAGTTTTTATTTTTCAAAAATGTATACGCATCTTGATCGACGGCAACTAATTCATGATGGGGAGAAAGTTCAAAATTAGCTGGATTAGAAAACACACAAAATTCGGAATCGTAAACAACAACAATTTCAACCGGTACAGAGTTTTTATTTCGTACTGCAACAGAAGCAACAGTTGAAAACATGATTATGTCCTTTATTATCAGCACAGAAAATTGAAAATATATAAATTACATGAAATTCGTTAAAAGACTAAATGAATCAGTAGAGATGATTTATTTTTTATAAGAGAAAGTAGCGGTAAAAAAAAGAAAAAAAAAAAAAAAAAAAAAAATATATATTATTATTTATTTATTTATTTATTTATTTATTTATTTATTTATTTTTAACCGTCACCTTCTATTCGAACATATTTTCTCAAATCTTCTTGAAGTTTTTCTACTGTTTCTTCCAATAACTTTACGACTTTTCTAAGTAAAGTTTTAACTTCACCTTCAGCAGATTCATGTTTTTTCTTAGTTGCTTCAAGAGCCTCTTTTAAGTGCGTGTTTTCCGCTATTAGTCGTTCATTCATTTCCTCAAAATCCTCATCATCTGAATGAACCATTTCCCCCTTTTTTTTACTGTGATAAAATTATAATATTCGTAATTTAAATATGCATAATAAATTTTATATATAAATGTTATTTTAAGCTACATTTTATTCTTTTGGAAGGTGATTCGTTTGCTTTGTATTCTATTAACTCTTCATTGGGATATTCGACGCAAGGTAAACTCTCTGTAGATTCCAAACAAATTATACCTGCAGGTAATAAAATCGAATGTTGAAAAATAATCATTTCGTCAATAACACCACCAATTTTATAACAATCATCTCCAAATGTTGTTCGAGATTGTATTTGCATGCGAAATATACCCATAAAACTACCCATTTTAGGTAAAGACTGCTGTAAAATGTGTGCAAACGTCATTGTGATATGTTTTCCATCAAATATTCGTAAACTTTTTACACACCAATTTTGCGATGTAAGTGGAATTTCATATTTTTTATGTACTGATCGACAATCACTGCATAAGTTTGGATTACAATGACGAATGAAAAATCGACCACCATCATGCAAAATATTATCTGTTTTTTCGCGCATAGACGACGCAATGAGTTGTAAAGGTTCGCAATCCCGTGAAATTACAGAATATTCGTCCTCTTTCGTTTTAGTAAGTGACCATTCCCCTGCTATGATGATTGTATACATTTCATTTTTATATTTAAGTCTTCGATTAAAGGCTTTTTCTTTGGCTATCGAATGCCCCTTAGAATATTTTGCCTTTCCATTCAAATGTGTTTTATAAACGTCACTATTTTCTAAAATATGTTTCCATTCTGAAGTTATTAAATTTAATATTTTCGTTCTATTTGCTAAGTCTTCAACAGCTTTTGAAAGAATATCATTGTTAAATATACATTTAACCAACGTAGAATAATCCATAATAAATATACTTTATTCTGGAAAGATTTTATTTACATTTTATCAGAAATACATTAATATATATATAATTTATAATTATATATATATATATATATATATATATATATATATATATATATATATATATATATATATTATATATATATATATATAATTTATAATATAATTTATAATATATATAATACATAATTTATAATATATATAATATATATATATTTTTTTTTTTCTATCCATATAATAATGGAATTTCACTTTTACATACTGTGCAATTAAATTTATATTTTGGGTTTAGTACCACCTCCTTTAGGATTCTATGAAAAAATAGTTTTGGTTTCCTAATATCTTCTTGACACGTACAAACATTTTCACTAACATCTTCTTGCAGTACGCTTTTCATACAGGATGATATATGCCAACCATGCAAATTATTGTACGTAATACGAATATTGAGTCTAGGTCGTCGAAGTGCTTCCCGGTGAAATTTCAGCACAGACCAGTACCAAGCATACTTTTCGAATCTTTTCACATGATCATACAATTTGTCTTGAGGTATATGCAATAATTTTTTATAAAAGTGTTCAGGGTCATATTTCAGAGACAGTTGAATTAATTCTGTTGGAGTATTCATTCTTATTATTACTTAATATTCATTACTAATTAAGTATGGTTGATATTCGTCATCTTTTACGTCAGTTCAAATATAGTCATTATGGTTTTTATACAACTTTATTGCTTGGTATGTTGAGTGGGTACGCAATAGTGGAATGGATATCCTATTTGACAAAAACCGATTTGTTGAAGCAAGGCGGACTTTTTTGCTGCAAATGTTAAAAATTTTCCTTGTTCAAACTCTCACAACTTATTCTAATTTCATCCTTTGTAAACTTTTCGCAAGATCCTCTTCCTGATTCTTTTTGAAAAAATAATATTCAGGTACATTGGCACCATAATTTTCCATCCAGGTTTCATTCATCCTTGATAAAATATTAAATGAAATAGCTTCAGATTCTTTCAATTCGGCCCATATATCCTCCACAAGGGAACTGATCCATTCCGATTCATTTTGTAATTCGATATGTAGTTTTATGGGTGATTTAAAGAACCCCTCAAAATATTTCATGGAACAGTTTATAAACTGGATGACGGTTTCAATGTGCTTTTTGTTTTCTACCTTAAACCATCGATCGACCAGAGGATCCCAACTGTAAAACTGATCTGATTTCGACGGGATTGAAATCATTTTTCCTTTTACGATAGGAAAAAAATTTTTTTGAATCCATCGTACATGTTCCTTCATTTCTGAAAGCTTTTGAGTCGCTTCCAATATCCAATCCCACCCCATTCCTATATGTAGAAGAATTAGATCTTCTTTCATTTCACGGGGTGTCGTTTTAAATGCGCAATACACAATCGTATCAAACGTTAATCGATTCGATTCCGGGAGTGGGGGCTTCACTCGGGTTGAAAAAAGGGGCACTAGTGAACTGAGGCGATCCGCTATGGTATCCGAATAATATTTGTTTTGCTTTAAATTACACAAGGCAAAATAAACGGGTAAGCAGAGTTCATAAGATTCGAGAATACAACACAATGGACTCGATACATCTTTTAAATGGGGGCACATGCGCGCCAGTTTTTGGTCAATGGGTCGAAAGATGTTTCCTTTATCAATGCGAGGCGAAAATCGCTTATACCACGTTTTCAACACTCTGTTACGAGGAGATACAAAAGGTTTGATAAAACGAGCATTTTGTTTTAAGAACGAGTAACAAAACGATACTGGGCCGGGTGTCAGAGGTAACTCTTTAAGCAACACATATTCCCGTTGGTTCAAGCAACTTGTAAAGCGAGCTACGCCCTCCTCGGAGGCTCCCTCCCGTGCTACGATCCGTGTGGGAAAAGAGACTCTTAGGATCTGTTCATGCTGTTGAGGGAAGGGCATCATCTGATGAGCCATTTCTAGCATACGTTCTCGGGTGAGTCTATCAAACAAAAATACATTGTCAGAAGAAGGGAGATTGCAAGTGGTCACTTTGCGCTGTTTCCAAGGCGCTCCTCCCAACGCGTGTTCAAACTCGATACGGAAGAGACAAACGGGAAGGTACAGGCCTCCCTGAGCATTTTGTTTGTCGCTCGCCACCAGACACATGCTAGAAGGGCAATCTAAATGGATGTTACAATCAGCCTCTTGACGATGACAGTCGGGTTGCATTAAACTACACAAATGAACGTAATCATCGTGCGAGATTTGCACGTTTAACAGATGAATATGCATGCCACTTCTTCGCTGGCGACGCATGGCCAATAAGATATCAAGTGCAGAAAAACCGACATATTTTTGAAGAACAGGCAGAAAGACATGGTCAAAATAACGTATCAAGAGATCGCGAGTATTGACACCGTGAGGATTGTGAAGGTCGATATCAAAAATAAGTGGATGAGCAGAGGATCGCGTCCAATCGATAAACAAATGATGGTTGTAGTCTGATGTTAAGAGGGAGTGGGCTAAAGCACGAGTCAAGACATCATAGTTATGGCATACAAAGTTTTCACCATCGGGTTGTCGATAAATAACCGTTGAAGAAACGTCATGAGACGTAGGCACGGGTATTAGTTCATCCATCGAAAAGATGATCAAAAGACTGTGTAAACAAGACAGTAAGTCTGTAGAACAACTAATCAGTTTAACGCTTTAAAAAAAAAAAAAATAATAAAAAAAAAATATATATATTTAATAATAATAATAATAATAATAATAATAATAATAATATTATTATTATTATTATTATTATTATTATATATATATATATATATATATATATATATATATATATATATATTTTTTTTTTTTTTTTTTTTTTTTTTTAATAGCTTCTGTCTGACTTTAGAATTTACACGCTTTTGAAAATGGTTTTAATCAAAAATCATGGATAGGTGCAGAATCTGTCTAAGTGAAATATTTCCAGATTATTTTACTCCTATTAAATGTAGACATAGTTTTCATAAATGTTGTATCAGGTCAACAGTGGTAGCGTCAATTGAAAATCAATTAACATGCCCAATATGTCGCAGTTCTCTAGTTAAGAATAAATTAACAGCTCTACTTGGATGTGATGCAAATGGAAATCTGAAAAAGGACTCAACTATTCTCAGCGATAAACAAAATGTTACGAAATTTTTTTGTAAAAGACCTAATCGATCTAAAAAGCGGTGCAATGTGTTTAAAAATCAAATTATCGAACTTCTAAATATTCTCATTTCTACTCTAAATTATATCTTTGCATAACAGGTAACTTCGCATACAAATTTGTTATTCAGTAAATTAGGATAATTTCACCTACTCTTCGTTAAGACAAAAAAGTATGACTAAGTTAGTAAATTTATTTTTCTGTTGCATATACAGTTACGCGTTTCTTCTCAGTTTCAACCTGTTTCTTTTTCAAGGTCTCATTTTTATGTTTGAGTCGAATCAATTCTGTTTCCAATGTTTCCATTTTTTCCTGTGTACTTCTTTGCGACCAAACGTACAAGTTAAGAAGATACTGATAAAGTGAATCTGTTTCGTCTGTCTTTCACAAAGCGGCCTCGTTTTTTCACGACTACCATCCAACTTCAAACAACATCTAATATCACCGGTGTCCTCCTCGATGATTTTTTTGAGTAAACACGTAAAGGCGTCCGGACGTTCCTCGATACTAATGTTAGTCGATTGGTGTTCCATGTCCGAGACTATAGTTTGAAATATATTTTGAATACTGTTATGTTGTTTAAGACGGTTGGTAATATTATAATATAGTAAATTTAGTTTTTTGTTACATCGACAATTATGCGTTTCGAATTTTTCTTGCAATAGCTTCAGATTAATGGGTTATTTGGAACTGAACTTAGATCTTAGTTTGAAAAAGTATTTTGGGGGACATACAAAAAAAAAAAAAAAAAAAAAAAAAAAAAAAAAATTATTTATTTATTTATTTATTTATTTATTATTTTTATTTAATTATTTTTTTAAAATAGCATATTGGTTTGACACTCACTGAATATAAATATTTTTTTCTATTGCCTACCTTCAGAAGTTTATGGAAATTTCAACTTTTGATACTATAGAGCTCAATAAAAATGCCTTACCCGATGTGAAATGTAAAATATGTAGAGAACGTGTTGAGGTGAAATTTATGTTTATGCTGCAATGTGGACACATTTATCATCATAAATGTGTATCTCGCATTAGGCCGGACATTCGATGTAAGACATGCAAAAAGCTTTCACCTGCTGATGAATTGCGACTTAAAGAAACTAGAAACTGGATTCGTAATCGATTATTAGAGAGCATGTAGATGTTTTTGTGGTTATTGGTCTAAGAGTACACCATGTCTCAATACATGCGAATAGAGCCCGTTTTTCCTAATACTTCAACTTTAATAGGACCAGACTCAAATGATGTTGGAAAAAAATATATTGAAGTGTGTCAAAAAGCATTTCCCATGAATGTACTTTGTAAGGTATGCAGTACATTGATAGAACCGTCTATGATATTTATTTTTTCATGTAGACATTACTATCATGCCTACTGTGCCAAAAAGATTGTGAATAAGAAAATTAGAGGCTTGAAATGTACAAAATGTACCAGCGAAGTTTCATACAAAGATTTCAGAAGGTTAAAAGACATACCAGCAAATTTGCCGCGAGGTTACAATATACGCTTTGTGTCAGAATAATAATATTTATTTATTTATTTATTTATTTATTTATTTATTTATTTATTTATTTATTTATTTTACTTTATTTTATTTTATTTTATTTTATTTTATTTTTATTTTTTTATGTTAAATTTTATATATTAAAGAGAAAAGGATTTAAAAATATAAGAGGTGATATGAATATCAAAAATAAAAAATCTGTTTCTTTTGCCAATCCTGATGCTACTATATTTTATTATACACAATATGAAACATCTCACAATTCAGATTTCATTCGAGAATCTTGCCAACGTAGAGCTCTAGAAAAATCTATTTTTAAACATCCCAGGTCAAAACTTGAACATGTACGAAATTTAATAAGTTATTGGAGAAATCGAGAAATTTCCATTGTGTTTGGAAATTTGGGTCGACAACCATTTTTACTAATTTATTATTTAGACTTATGTTTTCGTTCTGAAGAAACTGTCAAAGTCGTATGCGATTGGGATCTATCTTCCGAGTACCAAACTCAGAGTAAACAGGTTGATTTTTTAATCCACGTGGAACCTTATTTTGGTTTCACCGTTCATAAAGATTCTAACGTTAAACATTTAATAGTTTTGACTAGTCATATGAATTTGTGTTATTGAGGGAAGCATGAGATTGATTTTTACTACCTATACCTCTCCAGTATTGACATTTCCAAGCTTCCCGATCCGCATCTTCAAAATTATGAAGTATTTAAACCTCCCATTTTTCATAAACAGATCTATCATGAAATATTGTCCCAAGCTGTTCTTTTAGATGTGTCAGATTCTAAAAGCGCACATGAGGCATACCTAAGACTTCTAACCGGGCGGGAAATTATTCGTAACAAATATTTTAACATACACATGAACCCACGTGATACATCCATTTTAAATATACACTTACAATATCACAAAAAACGTATTCAACAACTTTGTGCTAATCGCCGTTGGAAAAATCTTCACGATACAAACCTGATTAACGAGGACACTCTATTGATGGGTTGGTTCCTTTACAATTACTTAAGTAACTCTTAAACCAATTTTCAAACCGTTCATAATTTGGATTCGAAGAACTTTGTCTCTTTTGTGTAATTAGTCGTTGCACAGATAATTCGTCTAAAAATATGCCATTACCCAGGGGAACTTTATGCTGTTCATTGTCGGGTACTAACAATTTCAAAGAAACGTGGGGTTGATCGTAGCCTAGACACCATAATATGGAATTTCCAAAAAAGTAATATTTTTTATTTTCTTCTGCATAAACGATAATTTCGTAAACTTTACCGTCGGGAATAATGCTATGTAAAAGTTGAAAATGATTCCATTTCAATTTATTCATTGTATTCTTTGTTTCTGAAAAAATAACGTAATAGAAAAAATTTAAATGTTATTTATGTTATTTAGGTTTTTATTAAAATGGAACAGAGTATACTTTAATATCTTTTTTAATTTATCTTAATGAATAAGAAGGAGAATGGTACTTGAAGATGGTTTTGTAGACCCTATTGAGGATCTTACTATTGAAAATGATCGATTAAGAGAGTTTATTAAAGTCATTCAAAAGAAATGTGCAGCTTATGACGCAGAAATAAAAACACTTTTAAGAAAAATTGTAAAATTGTTGGATGAAAAAGTGGAGAATCTACAAATACAATTAAGACATATTGCAAATTTGGACGGTATAGAGCAGATGTAATAATGAATATATGGAAGTTTGAATTAAAAATAAAATTAATTAAACATAATATTATTATATTTATTAAAAAATGCAAATTCAAATACAAATTATTATTATATTTATTTTAAAAAATGCAAATTTGGACGGTATAGAACTGATGTAATAATGAATAAAAATGTTAAAATATATTAAACATAATATTAATAAATATTAATTTGGAGCTTGGTGCGATATAATTAAAGTAAAAATAAAATACAACGTTAAAACACCAGTATAATTGAATCTACAGCAAAAGGTCTGCTGTATATTCAATTATACTGGTGTTTTAACGTTGTATTTTATTTTTACCATAATATTAATATATATATTACATACACTACATATAAAGTCAAATAAAAAAGGGAATGCTGTGAGTAATGTCCATGAGATTAAATTTTAACCTGAAATTTAGATTTTTTTTCACGACTGTAGAAATATTATCCAAACTAAAATTCGACTTCAGATTTTCAACCCTATTCAAGTGTCTTTTCAAAAAGTATTTTCATTATATTCTCTGAAAGCATATTGATTAAATCTTTATTATTAGAAAAACAGAATCTATTAATATTAGGTGTTGACACATCTACAGATATTTTTTCTCTTCCTTCCAAGGAAATATCTAATTGGCCCGTTTTTCTGCTAATAGGTAATGGACCACCTTCCCAGTTGTCACGGAGAAAGTTTTTAGGGTCACTAAGAACATAGTCATCATTTAGGAGGTGCGATTCTAAAGACTTGGGTTCCAGTATAGATTTTTCCCGAAAGAAACTTAATGACACCGTATTATCATCAAGCAAAGTAAAATGAATACTTTTTATATTACGATTACAAAAACGCGAAAAAAAGAAACTTTGTCTGGTCTCTAATCCGTCGTCAGTAACAAATTTGTTGTCATCATTCGTTAATATAGTATTATTTATCCACCTCACAGCGTTGGTAGAAGGATTAATTAATAAGTTATGATGTTTAAAAAATTTATAAACAAAGATTGACTTTTCTTTCAACAGACAGTAGTGTTTCAGAAAGAACTTTAAAAAATCACAAAGATTCGATTCAAACACAGAAACGTTGAACCGTTCAACCGTGAATTTGTTATCTGAATACATTCTATCTCTAATACAACATAAAGTAAACGTGATTTTATTTCCCAAAGTTCCTCTGGACACATAATAGCCGTGATCAGGTTTAAATATAGAAATTTTACCATAGAAATTGAAAGACACCCCATTATCATCCAGCAACGTGAAATGAGTACCTTTTAAATTATGATCACAGCCACGCCTAAGAAGGGAACGTTGTTCATCTGATCCGTCGTCAATAACACATTTGACGTTTTTGATTGGTAATATAGCACCATTTATCCACGTCTTGGCAGAACTAATCAATAAGTCCCAATATTCAGTAGATTTATAAACCAAAATTGACTTTTCTTTCAGCAAACAATAGTGTTTTAAAAAAACCTTTAAAAAATCACAAAGATTCAATTCAGACTCAGAAATATTGAACCGTTCGACTTTGAAGGGAAAAGTTATATTTAATCTGATATATCTAATAGAACATAAAGTAAACGTGATTTTATTTCCCAAAGTTCCACTGAACCACCTTGGGCAAGTCGAAAAACGGGAAAGGCTTGTTCATATCGTTATGGATATCTTGATGATTCGTTATGATGATCTTTGAAATAAATATTTAAAAAAAAAAAAAAAAAAAAAAAAAAATTATATATATATATAATATTTTTTATTTATTTATTTATTGATTTATTAATTTTTTTTTCTTGTACTTTAAATACACAATCATTCATTGAATTTCTACTTTTTTCGGGTTGCACACAGTATTAAGCACTTATGGAGGAATATTCAACCCTTGTTTCCCGTATTCTAAAGAATAATGTTCTATTGACAGAAATCGAAACCATGATGTCTATAGAATCTGTATGTCATCCTAAACCAGCTACTCTTAATCTCATCACGACAGATTGGATGACTTGCTTGGAAAAGAATACATGCTTTCAAGATTGTCAATTTCAGCCTGAACGTAAACTCAATTCAACCAGTTTGTATGGTTACGAAACTTCTAAAAATATTCTTTTTAACGTTATACTGGTTGGATATTGTAGATTTGCCAAACCATATAGTGGTAAAGAAGAAGAAGCACCACCCATAATTATTAGCAACTGTGCACCTTTGACTAAAATTGCTAAAGTCATGACTCGTGATTTAGGATCACATCTTCAGATATCGGATGAATTTAAATTTAATCCCAATAATACTTGCACTGTTTCTAGTTGTACACAATGCAAGGAATCTGCTATAAGTTTGGCTAAAAGGGGTTACCATATTAAAGATGATTATCTGGAGCCGTGTATTGGTGTTACAAAAATCTTTGATGGAAAAGAAATTTTAAACCGATTTCAATATCATATGCTCACTATGATTTCACGCACCTTTTTAGGTATTATGCATATAAGCATTAACGCAAGATATCATTATACAGACGTTAGTAATCCTAATCAAAAGCTGTATCGTATTGGAGGTACTTTTAACTCTCTGGTAGCGTTTAACGAGGCACAACTGGACTTAATAAGACCAATTAATTTGGGGGATTTAAAAGAAATGGAATTCATTAAAGAAACACCATCTGAAAAAAAGAAACAAAAGAAAAATGAAGTGAAAGCGATTGAAAATGAAGATATTTCTTTGCATGAAATGTTTGATTCTACTCAAACTCAAACAAATTTGACAATTGAAGAAGAGGAAAACGAATTTAAAGCACTGATGGAGCAAGATAAATCGTCGGATTATGAAGATGACCCTTTTGTCACAGTTGATGATATTTCCGAAACAAAAAGAGAACGTACTGAAGATTTTTTTGGAATTCCAAACGAAAGCAAAGTAAAAAAAATTAAATGTGAGGAAAGTTTTTTGTCAATGGAATGATAAAATTGTTTTTCAAACATGATTGAAATTTTTTTACATAAAATAATTTATAAAATATATTGTTTATATTCTTAATAACACAAAATCTAGCAATCTAATAGCACATTAAACTTTAATTTATTATATTATCGTAATAAAAATAGTACTTTAAAATGTAATGTTTGTCTTTTTTAACAGAGGGTTCCACCTTTCTAGGCTTCATTTAAGGTATACTGTCTTGGAATATCTCTCACTGTAAACTTAGACGGCTGCATTAATTTTTGTACCAAACCCACATGAGCATTGTAATATATTGCACTGCCTATGCTCTGTCCATCGATAACCAAATATAAGGGATGTACAATCATTTCTGTCGCTACCAAACCAACCTTCTCTATAAAAGTCGTATTAGCTGGTATGTGATCTAAATAGCTATTTGCCCCAACTTGAAATTCTGCATACATACAATTATTTAATAGATACTGAAAATTTTTAGACCAACCTCTTTCAGTTATTTTATGTCCTTTTCCGGCAATAAAAATGGTATTATCTTTTAAAGTTTGACTTACTGGTTGGTTTCTAATATATACTTCAGATTGTTTCTTTTTAGCTTCAACAAGAGCTTGTAATTTGGGTAAATTATCTTTATGAGTTGGATCTGTATCTGCTTCTGCCTCTTCCATAAAATTTCGATACATTTCCACTACGTGTCGATGTTCCATGGTGTCAGGAAAACTACTTGCATATTCCCGAAGTGTTTCGTCAATACGGTTATTTAATTTATACTTTTCCAAAAGATTTTGAGTGTCATTACTTGAACGGTCTTCTGTACGGATGTTTAAATCCATAAAATATTTTGTCGGAATAATCACTTCATTTCTATTAAAGGTACTATATCCAAAGATAGGTTTTAAAAAACCACCTGCAAAAGCCACATGTTTCACACCGTCGATCATTTCGTAACCCACTTCTAAACCATAATATTGTTTAAGATGTTGTTGACACATCAAAAGAGGTAAATCTTTTCTAGGTTCACTTTTGCAACGGGATTTCTTTCCTTGAAAAATACATTTAGTTTCTTCCATATCATCTACTTGTATTTTCCGAATCAAGTACACCATGAAAAAACTAGGACGTAAGTTTAATTTCAATCCACGTCGCAAAATTCACAAAACATTCGATTCTTTTAAAGTGAAAGCCAAATCACTAGCAGACTTAAATGACCGTATTGCTAAAAATAATTCTTTAAGAAAAGTCATTACACATGTTTTCAGTAAAAAAACTTTGGCGGTCGCGACTGTGAGTGGTGCCGTGGCTGTTGGGGCTGCGAGTATTATGAATTATATTGAATCTAATTCAGGCTGTTTCAAGAAAAATCGGGATGGAAGTGTCTGTAAGGTTGTTGAGTTGAGTTGCTGTCAACAAGATAAATTAGATAATGTACCCTACTGCGATGGAATGACTCACTATAATACCGCATGTGACCAATTTGATGAAGACGTAGAAAAGTCTTGCTGTAGAGACTGTACTTGCACAAAAATAGGATGCGCTGAAAACGAAGACATGCAATGTCAACGACCGACTGTGGCAGATGCTCTGACTCATTTTGCTCAAAATGTGAGTTCTGGTATATGGTCTAGCATAGAAACCTTTTTCCCTTGGATATCATATGTTGTTTATGGATTTGGGATTGTTTTAGCCGTCTGGTTATTGAGTTGGATTGCACCTTTCATCTATCGCATATTGCCTAGAAAAAGGAATCAAGATGTATGAAAAACTAGCCACATGCTTTTTACCCGTAGATGATCTGTTAAAAGAATTGTATGAAAACGAATCACTGAGTCGGGAAATGACATATGTAAAGGAACGTTCCGGAAGTGGTCCAATAGAGAAGCTCATTACCCTAGATTTGGTTACCAACTTAAAGATTCAAAATGTAGCTCGAAAATACATTTCTAAACTTTTACACCATAAGGAAAAATATGGTTACCTGTATTTTTTGAGTGGTCAACGAATGTTGATTCCGTTAGATATTCGTTTTAAAGGAAGTGAAATACTTGTAGATTCCATGGATTATCAAGAAATTGTCACGGAAATTGAGAAATTGGCAAGTGAATTTGCATGTAGAAATACTTTGATGTATGAAATCACCTTGCTAGAATGTTATTATTTTTACATTAGACTAGTAAATTTACATTTAACGTGGTTGGCTGTAGAAAGTATTCTTAATAACGTCCGAAGCCATCATCATCTAATTATATCACCTGATCGAGTATATAGGTTTCAAATGAAAGTATCGAATGATATGAGAGACGAAAAAACATTTGTTTGTCCGCAAACGTTATATTCATAAACTGTAGGGATGCGCGGATTAATATTAAGTTTTCCGATCATAAGTTTTCAGTTTTTAATTCCAATTTAAATAAAACATAACAAATATTAACTTAAACTAGCAATCAACTAAAGAAAAACAAAAAAAGAACACAAGTTTTAAAATAATATTTACACATATTTATTTTAAAATACAAGAATAAATTACATAACGTACATACAAAATTTTAGAGGTAAAAGAGAAAAATTATACATTTTTCCAGATTAGATTAACTTCTGAACTTTTCTGGAATCAAAATTTTTATTTATCTTTTAAATTAGCCCATCCACCTTGTTTTTGAATCCATACATCCAAGTGCGTAAAATTTTCACATAAAATATCCCAGGTAAAGTCGAGGGTGTTTTCCGCAGAGTCCTTTTTCATATAAAGGACCATTGCCTCTACCACATAAATCATGCACAATATGAGTTGATTCCATTTCATTTCATATGAAAGCGATTGGTGAAAAATAAAGTTTAAACAGTCAAGCAGCCTTTCAAATGTTTGTTTCAACAGTTGTGTTCTATTTTGAATATGTTCGCCATAAAGACTGTAGATTTCTTCTATATGTGATTCAATAATTTTAAGAATTTCTTCTTCTTCTTGACTGGTGGGACGCTCAGATTTATCAAGAGTATTGATTTTATGATGGAAAAGTAAATGGATAAAAATATGCCATATTATAACTTCGGTGTTGGGAGCCATGACTACAATTATCTTCTAGGGAACAGTCGAGTATATATGAGAGTATGAAAAAGAATTTGTATTTATATACACGAGAATCAAGGTCAAACTGCCTTTCAAAAGATAAAAGCATGCCTATTAGACGCGACGGTAATAGAAACATCAATAATGGTTCTTTTGAACCAAGATTAGAAGCATGAAAAAGTTCATTGACATATTACTCTATTTCAAATAATTTGAAATAATCAAATATGAAATGAAAACGATAAAATTTAAAATCTGTAAGTCTTTCAAGTCTGTATCTAAAATATATATTTATATGTTTAAAACATTCTGTTGAGACATTATAAAATTTACTTCAACATTTAAATTCTTGAAGAAAAAAAAATAAAAAAAATAAAAATAAATAAATAAATAAATAAATAATTAAATAAATAAATTATATTTATTTATTTATTTATTTATTTATTTTATTTTATTTTATTTTTTTATTTATTATTATTATTATTATTATTATTATTATTATTATTATTATTATTATTATTATTATTTTAGCTTGGCTTCTTAACCTAGATTTATGTTTGGAAAATATTTTTTAAAGCTCCAACACTCGTTAGTTTGTCAATGTGTTGTAAGTTTAAACTGTTGACTTAGATTTTAGTTAGCAAAATATTCTGAAAGCTCTCAGAGTAACTTGTCAATGGGTAGTAAATTTAGACTGTTAACTCAGATTTTTTTTATTTACACTTAGTTTACTAACTAGTTTGTAAAATATTTTAAGAACTCTAAATCTGACTTCCTTATAAAGAAAAAAAAATATATATAATATTACTCCATACTCCCCTTTTAAAGAGTTTTCCTAATTAAGACCTTTAACAGATCCTACTAAACTGCCAAGTCTCTTTAAAAGAATACTCAACGTTATCTTATACACATCTTAAACTTGTCAAGTCCTTACTGCAATAGTTTTTTTCACAACCTACAGCATGGATTTAGAGAAATATTCTCTGACGCCCATCCCTCCTCAGTATGCAAAACACGAGACCTCTCTTGTCTTTTATCGGATACCAGACGGTCAGAATTTTTTGTGTAACGATTATGACAAGTTGACAGACTTGCTCGCCATGTCTCTCGTAGATTCGGATTTTAATCATGATCTTCAATACAATTGGATTCTTTCTCCCTCGCATACCGTCATTTTTTATATCGTCTGGTTCGAATACGATTCGAAACTGTTTTTGACGAGCAAATCCAGACGTGGACATCTAAACGCGTTGATTCATTGATCGTGTGGAATGACACGCCATCTCTTTTTTCAGAGGAACCCTTTTTGCGAAATGAATTTCTCTTTGAAACGATAAAAAAAAACACGAGTCGAGACCGAATGATTGAATTGGCAAAACTCATGATGCCTGTTGAGCCTCCACACAAACCGTCTATTCCTTTATATTTTACAACGAAATTTTGTTCAAACTTTTCAAGACAATATACTGCTGGGCGGACGAGTTTTGCAGATACTTATCACGCAATGTATAAAAATTGCTTGGAGAAAAAATTGAAAAGACCAGGAGAGGAGGGTGGATCGTATTGTTACCAATTTCTCAAGCATCATTCTGAATCCCTCAAAGAGTTTCAAACATTTCAAAACAGAGTACTCAAAACCTGGTATAAACGGTTTCGTAACCCTCTGCGGAACGAAAAAGAAGTGGGTATCTTTCAATTTATCGATCAAACCCTTCGACATCGATGCGTCCGTTTGAAGAACGAAGAGAGCCCTCTTTTGACCATTCTGAAGGATTCTGACGGTCACTATTTTTTACCAGTGTTTTATGCGTTGTATTTTGAAATAGATAAAAAGCGAAAATGTAACTTGGTAAAACATCTCCTCCCCCTCATCGTGAATTCAGAGCCGTCGCTTCCCCATATTAACGAGATGTTGTCCGGATTCGAACACGACGCGTTCCTTCCCAGAGCCTCAAAAGAATTAACAATGGATACGATTATATATTGTGGGTATAAAGCGGTTCCGAGAGAAACACGAGAAGGATTTTTTGGAAAACATATCGGATTGGGATGGAGTTTTATATTTGAGAGGATAGATACGTTATCTGTAATGGCAAAATGTTTAAGATGGGTTCAACAAAACTACTTTCCCATAGTCAAAGGAATCGAACCAGTTTCTAAAACGGAAAAACTTTATGCTTGGGATCCCTATTTAGGGAGATGGATTGGAATGAAGAATGAAGACCAAGTGGATTCCACAATAGAGCTATTTGAATCGATATTTTTGCAAATGAAATATTTTGATGGATTCGATAAGATATCGAAAGAACTTTACACTCTGTTAAATGACGATTTTGTTTGGATGCATATGGTTGCTTATGATGTATTGGTAGAATTGAAAAACTCTAAAGCCATTGTGGGAAATGAATTATCTACTGACTGGGAAAAGGGGTGGAAAGGTTATGAAAAAGTATACGGATTAAATGTACCTGAATACTACTTTTTTTGAAAAATAAACCTGTTTACAAATCTAAGTTATAAGCTTGGCTCCTTAACTTAGAATTCAGTTTGCAAAATATTTTTCATAGATTCAAAAGTTTAATTCTAAACAGTTTAATGCTGAAAAAATATAGCTATACCACAAATTGAAACAATACAACAAAAACAATGCAACAAATTCATAGTATTGTATTATTAAACAATTTGCTGTATAGCTATATATATATATATATATATATATATATATATATATATATATATATATATATATATACATATATATATATATATATATATATATATATATTTATATATTTATATATATATATATATATATTATATATATATATATATATATATATATATATATATATATATATATATATATATATATATATATATATATATATATATATATATATATATATATATATATATATATATATATATATATATATATATATATACATATATATATATATATATATATATATATATTTATATATATTTATATATATATTTTTTTTTCATATTTGAAAACTGAAAATAAAGATTAATCCCTTTCAAACATTACTCGTAGGTCAAAATTAGATATATATATATATATATATATTTATTTATTTATTTATTTTATTTTTTATTTTATTTTATTCTTTTTCTTTTCTTTTTTGTTATATAAAGTTTAATATGACCTCTTATCAATCTTTTCTTCAAGCCATCTTTGGCAGCCATTATATTTTGCATGCTCGATACATTTACGGATTGCATCTCTATTGTCTTTTTGTCATTACGCTTATCATTTGTCTATGTGTTTACAGCCTTCTCGGTTACAAAGACATTTGCGATCGCACTTTCCAAGAACGTGTTCATCTCATGCGCGTCAAATATGCCTCATCTAAACGTCCCGGATATGATTAATCCTATACTCCATAATTATGATACACATGTCAACAATTTTATCTGTTTTCTACGAGATCGACTTCAATGTCGACTCTTTTACCAAGGTCCGGATATTGTCCGGCATCACCTTCTGCAAAAAACAGTTTACGCTTGCTCGGTGTATTATAAACCTAAAAAACATTTAAAAGATGTCTTTCCCATTATGATTGGTTCTCAATTAGATTTTGCTATTCGCCATCGCGGTCTTCGATCGTTCCCTGAGCCCCTCAGTTTTTCCGAGTCTTTTCCTTTCCAGGAAGTCGATATAGGTCGCGGGTTTTTCATTATTAATGGTTTTTTGAGACACATTCCTTATTTTTATACCAACGATCCTACTAATACTCATGTCATTCAGAAAAAAATTGTTCGCGTCTATTCTTACAATGCGCAAGATCGAGGGAAAGAACTCAGTTATTACGTGGCACATACCTCTGAACGTCAGTTTGGAGACGTCGTCGTGATTCACAACGATGGCCGAGAAACCTCGGAAGATCCCACCTTTTTTTCGCATTGCCCTTTCCCTGTTCATTTAACGGCGTATATGTCTCATCTTTATCGCCGTAATGTATTTGATATCGACCATTTAGGCAATAAGGTAGTCGTGAGTCCGGGCCATTTATTCACCAAACTGTTTGTCAAATATCTTTACGGACCCCTCCGAGAAGGGGACTGGAATCTCATTACATCGAAAGCGGAATTGGTCCGCAAATCCATTGACTCGGGGTGTTTGTTACATGTCCTGTCGCGAAAAACTGTTTATTTTAAGGAGGGAAAATCGGCGGGTAAAATGACAAATGAACCCCATGAATCGCATCGAGAAATTGGATCTAATGGCGAAATTTTCATTGAAAAGAGCATGGGCTGCTATCGGGAAATTTCGACCCAAACGTATCCTCTCAATCCCTTTTTATTGTACCTGATTGTGAGACAAATGTCCAATAAAGTTAATCATGCCACCCTCGATCCCTATCATCCCAGTCAAGAAGGTTGGTTTTGTAAGTTAGGTGTGTTTGACACCAAAAATGTCGGCCGCATGAATACGATGGTTCGCCATACCATTGTCTCTACCTGTGACCTATTGGACCCCGTTTACCACGAGTCTTTTAACCAGGCTTTTTGGAACTTCTTACAGCTGGTGCCCCAGGCTGACAGCCCTTACTACGTCGTGGTGAACGAAGCGTGTATTCCTGTCACCAAGGTGTCTTTTCACACCATCGATCTCCTTTCTCTCAAACGGACTTTTCGACACATTGAATGTTATGCGCGTGACAAATTTATCGTGATCCGCTACAAAATGGGTTTAATCATGAAACAGTTGCCCGAGACCGATATTTGGGTGACCCCGTACGATGAACTGTACTGGGCGCGATGGTGTTTTCAAATTGAGGACAAAGAAGAAATGATTCAACGATGGCCATTTGCGTACAGTTATTTTGTCGATTTAAATCCCTTCTTTCATCATAATGCTTTTCTAAAAAACATTTTGGCGTTTAACGCGCTCAAAAATGCCGTTTTGGCCACCACACACAAATACGCGCACTATTTTATGGATAGTGTCTCCACGTACCGACGGACTCCCAGTGCCGCTCATGAGCCGCTCATGGAAGCGGTGAAGGATGACATCTCGCCCCATTTCGAGATCCTTTTACCGCGCGTGGTAGTCACCTATATGAGTTTTTTGGGACTCACGCAGGAAGACTGTATTGTGAAGCACAAGGATTTTCGTGGGTTTGACTGTTTTCGGTTTTATACCCTTCGACTCAAAGTCAAAGCGACGACATGGGTCAAATTTTACCCCGTACGCGGAGATGTGGATGAAGAGTCCAATTTATTAGGAACGTTAATCAGTGGCGATCTTTTGGAAGTGGAGCCTTACTCGATTCACGTGCGCACGCATCGCCTATCCCCTTGCGAATACCGTCTAACTTTTTCAAAGTCGCCTTTTCGAATCGTACAGCACTCTTTAACCGATGACAAACTCATGATTTGCGTGGAACAGGAACATGTGAGTGGCACGGGGGATAAACTGTGCAGTTTGCACGGACAAAAAGGGGTCATTCGGGTGGTGTCCAAGGTTCCCCGGTTAGATGGAAACGTGGATCCCGTGTTGATTATCAATCCATATTGCATGTTTCGCATGACCACGGGTCAACCTTTGGAAGCCCTGCATCTGGGTGGGGGTCGCGATGCCCAGACAGTACACAATTCGGAGGGTCGTTTGATGGAGGGAGCTTCTGCTTTGTATGGAAAAACTTTTTATTTTGTTGTCGTGTATTTCAGTTGCGAGCACATGTACGCTCCAGATACCTGGGTAATGGACAAAGTCATTCACCAGCCCGTGAAAGGAAGAAGTCGACAAGGAGGAATGAAGTTGGGGAATATGGAAGTGAACGCCCTTCGCGGAAACGGCATTGCCTGTTGCTTTGAGGAAAAGTTTTTCGAAGATGGGGACAGAGTTCCCTTGGAAGACAGACCGACAGAAACGGTTCCGCAGGCCATGTGTTTAGTGACGCATGATTTGGCTTATTACAAATGTCGCTTGGAATATGAGAGCGAACCGGCCATTCGAATCCGGTAAAAGGGTCGGAACACAGGAATCGTTTTTTCTAATGAAACCTGTCATTTGCTACATTTTTTCTAATGTCACAAACGATAAGAAATTAACAACAGTCATATTAGAAAAAATGGTGCAAATGACAGGTTTCATTAGAAAAAAAATGAAGGGTTAAACTGTTGATATTGTAACGCCATGTTCAGGATTCGATTCCGCCCCGGGTCAAAAATGTGAAAAAAACCCTTATTTTAACCAACGAAAGGGGGTATGCAAAATCCTGTAAAATGACTAAGCAGATGAGCATCGTAAAAAAATGATGGGCTATCGAAAAACAGAAAAAGTGATGAGCAGCTAAGCATCGTAAGAAACGAATGGGTTACCCAAAAACTGAAAAATGTATAAGCGGTTAAGCATCGTAAGAAACGAATGGGTTACCCAAAAACTGAAAAATGTATAAGCGGTTAAGCATCGTCAATTTAATAGGGTGATTCAAAAACAGATAAATAGCTAAGCAGTTAAGCGTCGTAAAATAATCTGGGATATTGAAAAAATGGAAAATGAAATAAGCAGTAAAATGTTATAAGAAAAATATGGGATAGTGAAAAACTGAAAAAAATAATAAGCAGTTATAAAGGCAGATAATCACTCAAGATACGAAGTGAATATTATCTATTATATATAATTATAATAACTATTGTTATTTAAAATACAAATATTTAAGAATTTCATTTATTTATTCAAATCTTCATTTCAACTAGTTATAGTATATAGTACTAGTTATATTATAGTATTTCAATATTTGTTTTCTATTCTAGATACATGTGGATTCGAAAACCGTGACGTCCTCACACCAACCCGGGATCACTATACCTTCAAAATGACTTTTTTTGAACTAGCTTATATGTTTCGAAATCAAAGTTATTCACTCCTTGGATTGATTTCAGACTACGATGGCGAACTTTATTTTTCTATACGAGATCTTATTAGTTTAGTTAGAAGAAAGGACAATGGCCTGTGGTCCAAGAGTTGCGACCTACATTCTCTTATAATTTATAGTCCTATTATGTCTAGTGTTCTAGCGTCTTTTTCGATGATAAGGTACAATCATCTGTTGGAAGTACTAGAACATATCAGTACACCTCCTTCGTTCTATCTTCAAAATTTATTTCAAACAGGCCATGTCCTTGATGAGCCATTTGATGGCATACGATCTCGTATCGTCCACTGTGAAAAATATGTAGGTCAACAATTCCTGACCTGGATTTATATTTTACAAAAGAATTATGGCCCAACTTATACATTAAAAAGAAAACGTTTCGTAGATCTTATACCTTCCCTCGAAATAACCTTCGAATGCTGATTTTTCTTTTTCAATTATGTATCATACTTGCTTTTTTTTCCCCATACACATCATAAAGTTATCAAACGTAAAAAATATCCTTACTGTAAACTTGTAAATAAAATAATCCAGGAAAGGAAACTGTTGAAAGGAAATCAGGACAAAATCTTGTCCCCCTAGAATTTGTCAAGTGGTTTGTTCGGGAGTAAAAGCGTTCCGAACCGGTTTTTTCTTTTGCATTTCGGTCGTAAAAGCACTCTCTTTTAACTGTAACTGTATGCATATTTTATTCTAGTTTGAAGTACGGAATAAGTATATCTAGGATGAAACAACTCCCGAAAGGTGTAGTAATGTGATGGAAGGACAGTTAACCCCAGGCATGAGATTTTTCCGCGGTTTTCCGCTTTTTTGCTTTTTTGTCAATCTCATCCCTGGTTAACCCCCTTTCTGCATGTTTATTGCTATAATGTGATAACAAACTTCCCAGCAGTGGCTGGAGGTCTATGTATATATCTTTATTTAAGTTTAACATTCAAGTTGAATGAATAAATATAATTCTGATTTCAAATAAACTGTTTCTTCAATGTGCTATATACTTAATCACACCACAGACCTTAACCACTGTGTTTTATAACTCTGCTCAATCTCTATCAGTTTTTTTTTTTTTTTTTTTTTTTTTTTTTTTTTTTAAACAATTGATTAGACTGATCCAGACACTGTAATGTGGCAAACGTTTCTAATCAATTGTTTAAAAAAAAAAAAAAAAAAAAAAAAAAAAAAAAAAAAAAAAAACATTGTGTATATTTATCTATAAAGGCAATGTAATAACATTCATGTACGACATAATGGAGAACAACTCATCCTATACTCATCCTCAAGGTGAAGATGCTCGATTTACCCTTCCACGATTCCAAACAATACCAGGCTCATATACCCCATATGGGCCCTTTGCACCTGTACCTCCTTTTTTCATCGTTGAATATCAATTTTTGTTACAAGAGTATCAAAGAATGAATGGTGATCTCCAAAGATATTTGGAAGAGCAAAGAATTTTTATTCAAGAACAAAATAAAGAAATTAAACGTAAAGAAGACGTTATCATACAGTTAACTAAAAAAGTTAACCTTGTGTCAAACCATTCCAAGCAAAGTCTGGAACCTGGTTCAAAAACATATCATTCAGTGGATCAGGCTACTTCCACAGAGGTTTCCAATTCAGTGAACCAAGACTATGTGACGGAGTCTTTGATGAACCCCAAAATTTTGACTAAGTGTTCTTCAGTGAAATAAGGAAATTTAAACAAATAACAAAGTACTTTTTAATCATAAATTTATAAAATAAACCCGTGCAACATTAATGTCCCACGTTATCTTTATTGAACATTTTTCTTATAATCATCTTTGTAGTATTTTACTTTTGTGACATCAATAATTTGAGGAAAATCATTTCATTTCATTTATGAAAACAATGGGAATTTTTCTCCCATATTTGAAAAAACTGTATTTGATATCAAGTGTTTTAAAAAAATGTATTTTAACTTGAGTGGATGAATAGAAAATATTTTATTAACGATTAAAAATTTGAACAACATATATAAATATATAGAGTGTGAGCTAATAGTAAGAATTGAAAAACATTAAATCTGTTTTAACAAATGTATATCAACATTTACTAAATAAAATTTCTTGTCCAAATTATTTTGTGTTTTTTATAATAAACATTATACATTTTACACATTATATTTTTTATAATAAACAGTATATTAGAACTTATTTTTTATGTGCAATTCGTTATTTTTAAATATTAAAAAAAAATGAATGCACTTCAAAGATACACTTCAATACACTACCTTTATACTTTGAGATAATAAATGTTGTATACACTTTGAAAAGTACTTTTTTATTTTTCTTTGAAATAACTTCCATTATTCTTATGTGTAGTTGAAATAAAATGAAATATATACATATTATTTCCTGTTAGAAAATTGTAAGTAATGATTAATCCCTTTCAAATATTAATCAGAGATCAGATTTCCTCCACAATTATATGTAAGGAACGAATTTTTATTATTTATTTATTTATTTATTTATTTATTTTTTATTTTTTTTAAATTTAAGTGTTAAATTGTTTAGAAACTACATGCTAAACTTCTATATAGTAACCAGTCTGTTCAAAAATTAATTGATGAAAATTTAGATTAATATAATAAATGAACAACACATGGATTTTTAATTAAGATATATCACAAAATAAAACGAAAAAAAATTATTCGTAAATATACTATCTCATAAGCAGCTGTTGGATTTCAATTCGTGCCATGTGTCGTGTATGTGCATCTTTAATTTCGTTGAGCATGGACACAACAAAGTGTCCATATGCATTCTCTGCTTCTGTTTTATTTAATTTTTTAATTTGTTTGGGGGAGTAGTAGGTTCTTTGGAACATCCTGGGGTAGGTTGTGGCACAACCACTTCATGTTTCGTATTCCATAAATACTCTATTTTTCTTACTTCTGTTTAAATCGGATTCTATTTCTTTCGTCCAAAATTTTTTGGTGGATTTTGCCACCATGTTTTTTTAAGACTGAAACTGAAATCCTAGCTTCGTTCCTATTGGTTCAGTTGATCCAGCGCTGAATGAACATCCAGCATTTTGCATGCGACGCCGGAAAAGTTGGGTAAGCAAGAATACAGAGCAATCGTGTGATACGGCTTAGATAAAATAAAATATAACTTTGTATTTTTTTTTTTTTTATACATATTAAAATATTTCTAAAAAGTTATATTTTACTTCATATCTCAGATTCAGAAATTTAACATTTAGTTTCTAAGTAGTTTAACGTTAAAGAAATATATATATATATATATATATATAATATATATATATATAATATATATATATATATATATATATATATATATATATATATATATATATATATATATATATATATATATATTATTTGCAAAAACTTCCAACCAATTATTCTTATGTGTATTTGAAATTAAATGAAATATATGATTATATTTTATATTTGAAAAATTGTTTTTTTTTTTTTTTTTTTTTTTCTTTTTACAAGATGTTTTGATTCATTGTCGATTCATCATAAAATCCAAGCATCTTCTTTTCAACACAGTGTGGTTTAGAATCAATGTTAATCAATTCATATGGTGGGGGACAGATACAAATATGTCTCAATCGGCCTTGATAGAAAAATGTTCCGTGTTCACATACATCAGGATGAAGTTCATCGCATGCTTTTCCACCAAAAAATCTGGAATCGGTACAAATGCAAACCCAATGGGGTGCGGGCTCCTTCACCATCATAGGAACCCCTCCTGTTTTTTTACTGCAATGAATTTGGTTCACATTCCGCGTGGGTTCACACACTCCACCGATGCATTTTGTCTCGCGTTCAATACAAAGAAACGAACAATCATCGATACAAGGTATTTTTTTGGCACTACAGTTTTGTGGGAGTATGGGGGCTTCTATCCGAACAGATAATTCTTCGGTGGAAGTGACTGGAAACTCTTTCCATGTCCAAGCGTAGGCTATCCATATTATCAAGAATAGGAAACAGGTAGCATACATTCTTTTTTATGTGAAAAGCCAAGATGAATGAAAGACCGATTGACCGTCACGAAAATAAAAGAAATAAAGTCACTCGACCTTTGGACGTCAGTAAAGTCAATACGTGGATCGATGCATGGACGGCTTGCTACGAAATCGTTCAAGACTATCCTTGCTTAGATCTAAAACAAGTTCATAAAATTTTTGAACTTTGGGTCCCTCTTTTAAACTGGATTTTTCAAAAACCTATCTTTCACTTAGAAAATTACCAACCCTATTTTTATTACTCTACCCAACCGAATGGGCCCAAAGAAATTTTTCAATTGTACATGGAACAAGATTTCGTCGAAGGAGGGACATTGGTTCATATCATATTTAATATGTATGAATTCAATATTATGCATAAGCGATTTTGCGAACAACTTTCCAAATCGAATCAATTGCTGTTTAATGAAGCTCGAGGAACCATTAATCTCTCGAGTCTCTTGGATGAAGAGCGCAATACGGCCGAATATTTTCAAATGATGACATGTTGGCAACTATTATTTATTCATACGCTGCACGCGTTAGCCCATTGGGATGTTTACGATAAATATCGACACGCTCATTACGATACGCATTTATGCATGAAAGAATCGCCTTTCTACAGATTTTACTGTTGCGGCGATGTAGTGGTTCGGAAATAAAGAATGCCTATTCCCTTGAGAGTGCCCGTAGAATATGCTTTTAGTAAATTAAACGAATCGAGACGAGGTTATCAACATAGTCAACGTTTAAATTTAGACGCTCTCCAAGATATTACGCAAGAAGGTCTTGTTCGAGTGACCCACCTACGACCTTGGTTTGCTAACAACACTGCCTTTCAAGAATTTAAAAGGCAAATTTACGTACCGCACAATTATTGGCAACGGGCTTTGCAAGCACATCCCACTATTCGCGCTTATGTCCGAAGACAAATGAAAGTCAATCCTGCCCGTTCCCCGGCTACATCCCCTAGAGGTTCTCGGCGTGGTTCTCCTCGTAGAAGTCCACCACGTTCTCGATCGCGGACTCCTCCTGTGCGAAAAACACCCCGGTATCGAAAAGGGGAATTGAAAATGACAACCCGATTGGGACGATTCAGGGAAAACGAACATCGCGAAGTTCCCCTATCAAGCATGGGCATTGACGTAGGCGGAGACGAATGCGATGAAACAGATGTCAATTTTCCTTTGCCTGTATGTCAGGCAATCAACAAAGTGTGTAGACGATACAGTCCCACGCGTCAATACATGCCTTACCGACCCGATGGCACCGAGCAGAAAAACTATATGATTCGAGTCAAATCGAGATTCAGAAATTAAAGGTTATAATGGGATTTTCTAAAGGATTAAAAGCTAATGGGATAAGGGTTTTCCATTTTTCGGTAAAATGATGAAGGTATGTTAAGTTTGGAAAATCAAAATGATTGTTTAAAGATAAAAGGGTGGTTCGGGATGTACATTCAGCTAAACAACCTGAAAGAACACGAATGGGGATTATTTCTTGGCAAGTGGGGGGGGCCAAAACGAACTCGCTCTGCTTCGCTTACAGGGTGAAATGCAATAGAATGCTCCGAATATCTAAAAACCCATAGTTTAATGCGTTGCGGTAAGAATCGAGTACTAGCGAAAAAATTTAAATTCATCAGGGGAGCCACTCGAGGCAAGTCGTTATTCAAAAGGGTTAAAAAATGATAAATTTCTTCTTCAAAACTAGCACTTGGCATATTTAGAACAGTTGTATCTAAAAAAGATCGGGCTAGTTTGATCGTGATACATTCTAGCGGAAAAGATTCTAAGTCAAACGTATGAATACGATGCATATAAAAATGATTAGAATGGGTGGAAACGAGATAGTGTAAATTTGAGGACTCAGCGTTTCGAATGTAAATATCTTCAGGATTGACCATATGCCGATCGTATCGTTGTACAGACGTGCTCAAATAATCAATGGGTATCATTTTAAAATAAATGTCTAGCAATACATATCCTTCGAGAACTGGATATTTTCCCAAATCCAAAAGCTCTAAAACTATGGAAGTATAATCCATAAGTCTTGTCTAAACATAACTTTAAAAAAAAAATTAAGCATTAAACAGTTTCGAAACTAAATGAAATTCGAAAACTTCAGTATCTAAGATATGAAGTAAAATATATTTTTAAACATATTAAAATATTTTAAACTAAATATAAATATATGTTCTACATTGTTATCGTTTCTGACATTACATATAACTGTGAAGTAAATCTAATTTGAACCTACAAGTAATATTTGAAAGGGATTAATCTTTAATTATTTTCAGTTTTGAAATATGAAATATATATACTATATGTATATTTCAGGCATGAGATTCTTCGGCGGTTTTCCGTTTTTCCGTTTTTTTGTCAATCTCATCCCTGATATTTATATATGTATATTTCATTTAATTTGTATAACACATAAGGATAGTTCGCTGGAAGCTACTTCAAATAGAATACTACACAGTTCAGTGCTTAAAAAAAAAAAAAAAAAAAATTATATAGTGGAATATAATTTTTTTATTTTATTTTTTTTTTATTTTATTTTTTTTTATTTTATTTTTTTTAACATTAATAATGTTAAAAAAATAAAATAAAATAAAATAAAATAAAAAAATTATATTCCACTATATAATTTTTTTTATTTTTATTTTTATTTTTATTTATTTATTTATTTATTTTTTTTTTTACAATATATATCGAATTACTACGTAATTGCTCTATATGTTCTTGTAACAGTCGTAGGTTTCTAACTAAAAAAGAACTTGTACTTATAAGTTAGAACTTCAATGTTGATCAATTCTTTTATAATACATATTTCTCTCAACGTTGATGAATTTTTTAATTCAAGAACAAATGTCAAAATTTTAAAATAACGTTTTCCCCTTTTCAGAAATGGAGTCGGCCCATCCAAGTACACTCGTATAAATAGGAAAGCGCAACTGTCTGAATATGCACAATGGCTTATTTTCGGATCAAGTTGACGCAAAATGGCGAGTTTGAGAATCTCTTGGGGGTCCTTTCGGATAAAGATGGTGAAGCTTATTTTGCTGTTGATGACATAGCTAATATTTTAAAGAATGCTGGCAAGCTCATGTTCACGATTTGTCTTGTGGAGGACATCATAACCAGCCACATTGCACTACGGGGCAACATATTTTTAACCCCAATGCGTAAATTATTGGAACTTTTAAGGAGCCTGAAAACACCTCGTGCCAAAAAGCTTTTGAAGTTTTTGGAATATGGCCATGTGCGAGATATACACACTCCTGATTGCACTCATTTCATTGTACCCTGTGAAGAATGGGAAGGAGTGCAGTTCCCTTCATGGCTGCAGGAGTTTAAAACAAACTATGGACCACAGAAATAACATTTCTTCGTAAGTTGATATCCATCAGCGTAGAAGAGCAAAAAAAGGGGTTGAAGGAAATTGGAATTATAATTCCAATTTCCTTCAACCCCTTTTTTGCGCCAGTAGCTTCACCAACATTGGATAATTTTAAATGGGTAATTGAAATTGTAGATGAATAATTTGAGAATAGATTACACAAAATCTCTCACAGACAAAAAATAAAATAAAATAAAATAAATAAATAAATATATATATATATATTATATATAAACCCATTATAACAAGATATAGTAACGACATGTCTCACAATGTGCTTAACAAAATGTCCAGTGATTTTCATGTATCTTTTGATAAACATTTTATTTCCACTCCCAACATTTTCTATAATTCATTGGAAAAAGAATTAAGATATCCGTCCAAGAAACTTAATTTTTTTAAACATTATAGTATACCGCGTAAAGTAACTGCTTATGGAGATTCGTGTGAAATAACGTATTCTTACTCTGGTACAAGAACGAGAGCTTTTATATGGACACCAACGTTACTTCATATAAAGGATTTAGTAGAAGAAAAAACTGGCTACAAGTATAATTTTTGTCTGGTAAACAAATATCGCAATGGATTTGATAGCATTGGAAGACACAGAGATGATGAAATGGATTTGGTTGAGGACCATCCAATAGTGTGTGTTAGTTTTGGTGAAACTAGAACACTCGTGTTTTCAAAAAATGGTTGTAGAAGAATTAAATTTAATTTAAATAGTGGAAGCTTGTTGATTATGTATCCACCAACAAATGAAAATTGGTATCACGAAATACCGAAAGAAGCTGAGAAGAAAGGAATTCGAATAAGTTTGACTTTTAGAATGATAAATACAAAAAATTTTATTTTAAAAGATTGATTTTTTTAAAATAATTTGTATATCTGTATGTAATATAATAAAGGAATATACCTTAACGGTATTTCTCAAAACAGTTTTACTACTCACACATTCATGATGATTACTGCAGCAGTATGTATAAGTGTTTCTAATGATTGCATTGCTGATTATAAAAGCAAAATATATCAAATTTTATCTTTTTTGAAACCTCCAGTTCGAGTCATTTATTGGAATGGGTCCGTTGTAAAAATTAAAACGTTCCGAACTATAGATGAAAGGATTTGCCAATTTAAAAATTCCTCTGGTAAGAATCCTGAAAGTTTCCTGAAATGTTTAACCGCCCTAACTCCTATTAAATTATATATATTTACACATGGACAATTAAACATACAAAATTATCAAATTGAAGGATGTCTTTCTATTTTAAAAAATAAAAATATACATTTATTACAGGTTCACTGGTATCACATGGGTGATGAAACACATTTAAATTTAAAATTCATGGATATATTTGAGGGTATTCCACAAACAATTCATTTTAATGAGAAATGGATAGATGTAGTAAAACCTGCAACACATAATTATCATTAAAAATAAATAAATAAATAAATAAATAAATAAATTATTTATTTATTTATTTATTTTTATGTTTATTTATTACTATTATTATTATTATTATTATTATTATTATTTTATTAATTAATTATAATCTGGTATGACATCTAGCTATTTTCGGACACATGACACTCATGTGACATATGCATCGAATTAATGCTTTTGCAGCTGGAGAAAATTCAGATTCTTTGAGATACACCGTATTACCATACGCATCCTTTGAATAAATACACGGATTCTTTCCCACAAATTCTTGCAGATAATTCCAAGGGATGAGTTCATGGCCATTTTTACTTTTTGCTAAATAATATTCTCCGCTTCTTTTCCGCATTAAATAAGGTTGCTCATTTTCCTGCAAGTAATATTCGTTTCCTTTGGAATCCGTGGGGTACCGTTGTGTACCGTCTTTATAGAGAGCGAGTTTGATGTTTTTGTTAATGGGATCAATTAAAAACAATGATTGATTTTGCCTACTAGGATAGTATTCATTTCCCTTTGCATCTTTTGCGTAATATAATTCTCCCATACCATCCCGCGCAAATATATTCACAGCACGATTGGGATAGAGTTCATTTCCTTTTCGATCGCGGGCATACAATTCCTTACCATACTCAGTCGTTACAAAGGTGGACTTGTTTGCGGGATAATATTCATCCCCATTTCGTTTTTTGGGATATTTTCGCATAACTTATTTTAATGGCTGTTAATCGCTATCGCATTTCTCTACTGGAATTGAAAACCTGTCCCCTTCAGTGTACACCCCAAGCATTACTTTTATTGCTAAGAGCTTGGCGAAAAAAACATTCTTTTGCGCACGTGTGTTCTGAATGTCATGCCCCCCTCCATTTTAAAAACTATAAGTCTTTTACGTGTTGCTGCCAGCAATTTTACTATAATGATCAACTGACAATTTATCCCGTCACCCCTCTCGCGATTCCTACCCCGGGTTATGTATTTGCCTTACCTCAACTGGAGCGTATGATTAAACAAGCCAATCTTTCTACCAATCAAATATTTCTCGTCTTACCGGATCCGATTTATTGGCAAGTTTCGGCCACTTTAATTTACGAAAAGGTCGCGAAATTCGTTTTGGGGGTACCTATGACCTGGCGAACCAAACAGGTTCAACCTTCCTCCAAGGCTCCCTTATTTTATAAGCAGGTTCAAGAAGCCCCTTTAAATTACGGTAGCCTCGAATCTCGATCATGCGGCAAAGCCACTTTGATTCGACAAGTGGCTTTTGGAAAGAGGTGTCGCTACTCCATGAGAGGTATGATTGTGCCCGACGCCAGTCTTCGACCCAATGAAATTCGGGTACCCGATTACATTGTGGACAAGTTTGGATTGAGGGGTAAATGGGTAATCTTGAATCGGATGCCTTCTTTACAACCGGAAAATTTTGTAGGACTGCAAGTACCCTTGCAAGGCCCCGCGTGGCCTTATGACTGTTTTGGCATCCCCCTGGAGATTTTAGAATCGATCAATGGAGATTTTGATGGCGATGAGGCCAATATTTATCTGGTTCCAAGTATCCTGTCTCAGGCAGAATGCGCCACGCTCCTGAATCCTGAATGGGAAATGAAATCGTTTGTCATGGGCTTAAAATTGGCCCCGAGTCAAGATATGTTGGTGGCGTATTATCTATTTTATGACGAGATTGATTTTTTACCTATCAAATTTCGAGATTTAAAAAAAACAATGCATTCTATTTGCGAAGTGTATGGAAGTTCGAGAGCATTTCAAGCGTTTAATGACATGCGTCTCTTTTATTTAGATCGACTTCAAAACCGAATCTGTTTTGCCTTAACGTTTAAAGAAATGCAGAAGTTAACCACTATTTTGAAAGAAGGGGGTAACATAAAATCATACGAATGTTGTCTCACTATTCAAATTTTTGCTAAGGCCAAAGGTAATTTTGAAAATTTAATACAAATGTTTGGATCTGTTGGAATGCAAAGTGGCGTGAACGTAAAAAATTCTTTTCTTTCGGGTCTCAATGGGGTGGAAGCGGCCGCACATGGACGAACGTCCATTTACGCTTTGTATTTAGTATCTTACATTTGGTTGCCCGGTTACGGTTATCAAAAACTGATGTCAAATGGTCATGCTATGACCGTCAATTATGCGGGTAATATCGTAGATGGTACGAAACGAATCATATTTTTAGATGCTTTAGATGCGTATCATTACGAAGATGTTTTATCTGTATCCACTTTTTCATTTTTTGTAGAAGAAATTCTCGTGAAAAGAAATTTGGAATTTAGTACAATTAATGTTTAAATGTTTTTTTAAAAAAAGTGATAAAAAAGCTTTTTAAAGTCTTTACTGTATTGTAAAGTATGTATACCCTATTACATCTTGTAGATTTTAATTCTAAACAAGAAAAGAGTTATAGTATTTTTCTGACAATTTATCACATGTATGTTCGAAATGCCATTTTATTTTGCACAGGTTTAACCATGATTCGTTTTTTGTTCGGAAACGTTATAGAGTGTCTAAATGACAACGTTCGATTTCCACAAAGCTATATGGATACCAAATGTTACATTAACGGAACACTGACGAAAGAGGAAGGTCATCCAATATTATATCACGACTATTATCAATGGGTACCAGTTTACCTGCTGTTATTGGCATTTGGATTTAATTTTCCCTATTTGCTTTGGTATAAGCAGTATGGAAATTATCTCCAATATCTTGAAAAACTGGCTGATAAACCCGAAAAATTGATTCAGGTTATTAAACATTCAAAAGGAAATTTAATATTTTTAAAAACTGTAGCATTAGAATTTTTTTATGCCGTTTATTTAATATTCATTTTGCTTGTAACAGATGTATTTTTCAATGAGCTTTGGAGTTATTTCAACTGGTCATGGACAGCTGTCTACAAAATATTTCCGGATAACGGCGCGTGTTATTTTGCATATAATCAAAGCGGTGGAAATTCAGAGAATAAACTGAATTGTATTTTGCCTTTATGTAGTATATATCGTAAAATATTTTTAACTCTTTATTTTTTAGTTTGGGCTCTAATGATAATGAACACTTGGATGATTCTGTACCGAATCATATTGATTTTGCATAAGAAAAAATGTATAAACATATGGTGGGCCTTTAAAATTGCCGAGCAATGCGCTGCATCATGGGACACGAAGAAACAAATTAAACGGGAGTTGAAGGAAATGAGGATGAATCTGAAAAAGGTGCTTTCTTACAACTACACAGAAACGGAAGTGTAAAAAAAATTATATATATAGAACTTCTAAAATCCGGAATCGCTCGGGACTCTGCAATTCCATATTTTCGAAATTTCCAGATTTTAGAGACTAAGAAATAACAATTTAAATTCAAAATTAAAGCCAGAAACAATTATATTCATTCAAAGAGTTATTTTAGAAGTTCTACTTATATATATATATATATATATATATATATATTTATTTATTTAATCGACTCACATCTTCAGCTGAAAATAAATTATTTTATGAACAGTTTTTGAAGAAAGCCTTTCCAAAGCCTTTCATGAAACTGTACTCTGAGAAAGACTGTACTTAAAATAATAAGATTCGAATGATTTTTGGAATTATAGTGAATTTTAATTTTTTAAAGTACAATACTTTCACATAAAATAATAAATTTAATCTTCTAGCATTGTAAATCTTACACTGTTATTACATTTTCATATTCCTTTAACAATCATTTTAATAAACATACATCTTATATTTTCTCTTAATGCAGAGATACAAATTAGAATTAAAACTTGGACAATGTATTCCATTGACACAAAAGAAAAACATGTATTGTACACAATTGAACATAAAGTTATTTAGGGGTGTTGAATTATAGTTTGAGTGTTTAGTCACTTACGATGTCTTTGTTTTTACAACGCTTACACATTTTTCTCTTCAATTCCGCGTTTTCTAATTCAAGTTTTGTGTTTCTTTCAACGGTCGGCATAAAAGCAAATAAAAAGGCTTGATATGTAGGATTCGGGGTGTATATTGCGTTTTCCACGACATTGTAAAAACAATTTCCACCTGCAGCTTGTTGTTGTAACCAGGTCTGATGATCCAACTCTATATTTTTCGGGCAAAATTTAAAGTAGAGTTTATTTTCATTCAATAAATGTAAAAAGCAGGGGGTTGGTTCTAAACTAGCCATAAATCCTTTCGACACGGGTAACACAAAATCGCGTGCATAGCCAGAAATATCTTTAAGTTTTTGTTTCCATTGTCCTTGAATTAAGTGGAAAGAATGAATGGATGGAGGTGCATATTTAAAATAAGTGTCGTACAATAATTCTTTAAGACCTCTCTTCCAAAACAAAACCAGAGGCAGCTGAAATTCGTCAGGTAGTGTCCGACAAAAATAAAAAGGGTGCATTTGAACCAAATTTTTTCCTTCAATGTCGGTAGAAGCTTCACAAACCATGTTTCTTGTAGACAATTTGCCTAGTAGAGTAACCAACTGAAAAGGAGACAGGATTCGATCCAGATAGGGTAATGTCACTTTGGGCCAAATATGATGCTTGTAATGATCTTGGGGGGAAACGACAATAAAATGGCGATGAATCATTTGTGTTTCAGCGTCCGCTTTACACCAACAAGAAAATAGCAATGTACGCGAAATACCTTGATCTGCATTCAGAGCGTCCACAAAAATGTCAAACATTTCTGAAGGGACAATGGCGTGAAACTAATCGTAATGATACCGGAGTGTTAAATACTTTTGAACATAGGCTGCAGCCAAGTTGAGATCATCATCTTGAAACAGAAGAAGAGATGGATCTATAGGTAATGGCCAAATTGCTTCATGGGCTCTCGCCGCTAAATATTGAAACTCGAAAAAGGTGTTTGCAAGATAAGGATGTTCCAGATTTAACATTTTGAGATTAGAAGATGTAGAATCCTGTTGAAGGGAGGAACGCTGCGCCGTGATAAAAAAATTGAAACAGATCATAAGATGGGCAACATGTAAATGTTTTTCGTTTTTTTTCCAAAATTTTTTTTGACACCAAACACATCCCAGTGTCGCATTGAACGAATGATAACTAGTACAATGTCTTTCGTAATTGTGAGGGGATATAACTTGTGGACATCTTGGACAATGAATTAAAATATTCTGTTCATGTAATTCCTTACGGTAAGATTTCAATTTCAATTTTATTGGCGGCATGGTAAACTAAATCCAGAAAAAGGCTCACACAATTCAACAAAACTTTCGTGTTACCTTGTGAGAGAGAGTTAGCAGAATGAGAGAATGTTGCAGCTAACGTTTTATTTATAGAGGGAGGAGCAGACGCAAATCATCTGTAGTGATAGCCACGCCTTTGCAGATAGCACTTAGAGTGTTACATTATACAATTATGATGGATAACATTTAAATGAATAGAATGTTGGACCAATGTATAAGTTGAGAGAATTTTTTAAATATGAAACATTTTAAACTTTTTCAATCATTTTCATCCACAGCTCTTTATAATATTACACCTATTTATTTTTTAGTTTTTAACGAACATATGTCGAGAGTAGGAATGGACACAGTGCAGATTCAAGAAATATTGAAGCATGTATGTTAAACTTCTTGAAAGGAAAGAAGAAGAAAAAAAAATAAAAATAAAAATAAATAAATAAATAAATAAAAATAAAAAATAAAATAAAAAATAAAAAATAAATAAATAAATTTTTATTTCTCGCATTACGCCTCACATATATTATTAAATAAAATAATAAAATAATAATAATAATAATTATTATATGTATTATATATATATATATATATATATATATATATATATATATATATATATATATATAATTATATATAATTATTATTATTATTATTATTATTATTATTATTATTATTATTTTATTTTATTTATTTATTATTATTATTATTTTTTTTTCTTCTTTCCTTTCAAGAATTATATTATTTTAAGTACAGCCTGATACTCTCTCAAAGTATAGTTTCAGGAAAGGCTTTGAGAGGTACAGAATACACCGGATATACATTTGATTAATTTCTGATAACGAGATATGGAATTTTTGAATGGTTCTTCAAATGATCCACGAAGGAGTCGAAGGAAATCTCCTCACCGCGTTCACCGTTTTACTTACGCCTCACATGCGCCGAATAACAATAATTTTGCAAATGACCAAATGATCGATATGAGTCCAAATGATTTATACCATTTTAAGGAAACTATTTCGCGTGGAAGAAATAAAATAAAACAGACATTTGGTTCCGAATCTGAAGCAAGCTCAGTCATTCCAGAAATGACTGCGAAAAATGAAGTAAAAAAATATATGCAACCAAGTACTTCAAAAGATTCTGAACCATGGCCACCCAGACAAGTTACCAGATATACTAGTGAAAATTAACATGTAACCCTCTATTTGCAAAAACCACAATTTTTGTGCTACAATACTGAAATTCATTGAAACATTCATAAATATAGACAACATTGTTTTCAGTCTGTTTACAAATCTTATGTATGATTTAATAAATATTATTAATAAATTAATTATTATCTAAGAATATATTTCAATCTATAATAATATTCTTTCACGACTCAAATATAATAAACTACCACTCCTTAACACGGACGATGTTCAAATTCAATCAGGGGTCGCAGCATCCTATATTTTTTATATATTTGATACCACTATTTTCAAAATATAAATATCATGGTAGATTTCCTTAAAATTTGCAATAGAAGGATATTGTGAATATTATATTTTAAAAATAGTGGTGGGGATTATTAAAAAATATATAGGACGCTGCGACCCCTGATATATATACATATTTATTTACTGTTTGAAAATTTAGAATAACTTTTAGATCCAGAAATTTAACATTTAATATTATATATATATATATTTTTTATTTATTTATTTATTTATTTTATTTATTTATTTTATTTTTTATTTTTTTATTTAATTTAATTTAATTTAATTTAATTTATTTTATTTTATTTTATTTTATTTATTTATTTTTTAACAGGATTGATTTTTATTGAAACGTTTGTACATTTTTCCTATTGTAATATGTATTATTCTATTCGTTGGGAACGTATTTCGACTCACCAAAATATTATTGAGGTACGTATTACCTTCCTTAATGAACAGGGTCAAGAACACATTGTTACTAAATTATATGAAGGATGGATTGGTGTTTGTACCAATCGTATCGAACACGTTGTTCAAACCATCCAACATCATTTTCCGAGACACAATGTTTTATATCAGCCCCTTGGAAATGCTAAGAAAATTTTACCCTACTTTGAAGACAGACTCGCCAGAGGGAAATTAGACTATCAGTCTAAACCTTTTTATAAAATTTATACAACTGCTTGTATTAAAAATATTGGACGTTTTTTTAATCGCTACAAATTTAGTTATTATGATCCCGACGATTGGTTGATTCGAATTTATATTGATCTTTGTACCAAATATAATAATTTTTCATTTTATTATAAATGGTATGATATTCAACCTTCACCCAAACTTATGGAATCTTTGCGCATGGTACCTGAACGCAAAGATTCTCCCAATTGGACGTTCGCTGCTTTTGATTTGGAATCGGTATCACTTCAAGGAAATCATATTCCTATGGGTTTTCATCCTTCCGATCGTATCGTGATGATGAGCCTTTATAAGTGGAATAAGCACCGTGTTAAAAAATGGTTACTCTATGTCCTCCCGGAGGGTATTGATCAACCTTTGTCCGAGTACACTTATGGTTTTAAAACCGAAGCCGACATGTTGATTCAATTTCATACTCTTTTAGAGGATGTCCAAATTATTACAGGTTATAACATTAATGCTTTCGATTTTCCTTGCATTTTTGCCCGACTCATTTGGTTAAAATTGCTTCCTTTGCTTCGTAACTATAGGTCGTTGAACGTGGGGCAGAATGTGGTCGTGTCTTACAAACAGAAACTTACCCTCGATCTTTACACTTACGTCAAACTTTTTTCGAATTATGATTTACCCACTTATAAACTAGAGGATGTCGCTCGTATCAAATTGAAAGGTGAAACCAAAGTCCCGATTAAATCAACAGGTATCGGGAGTTGGTATCGACAACGCCCTTTATCCCGAGAGCTTTTCGAAGAACAGAGTGTAGAACGGTGTTTTGACATCCTGCATCCCGAAACCATTAAAAAACCTTCTCAATATGGTACTTTTAGAATGTACTTGTACTATTGTTTAAAAGATTCCGAATTGGTGTATCGTATTTTCGAACAAGAATTTGTTCTTTCTTTTTTAGTGGAGCGGGCCAATTTTACAGCGCTCAATGCGATGGAGGCTTTGCATCTTGGCAATTCCCGCTATTTGCTAGAATTGTTTAAAACGTATGGCACACGACTCGGCTATTTCATCAATCCCAAATTTTTTACTATGGACGATTCTAAAAATCAACTGCTTTTGCAGGATCAAAAGACGTACCAGGGAGCTTTGAATTTCTGTTACCCCGAACGCATTTACGAAGACGTCGCCGTGATGGATTTTGCGAGTATGTATCCCAGTACGTTGCTTAGCAATAATCTATGTTATGGAAGTTGTACGATTTTGACACGGGACGAATGGCTCGCTACTCCTGCCGTTCACACCCTCACAGCCATCCCCTATCGACACCATTCTACGCTCGATTTCAAATGCAGGATGGACACGGAATCGCAGTTCTCCTATCCCACTTTTGATCCCCAAATAGACGAGTTTGTTATGGTCATCAATCGGCAAACAGAAGCTTTTTTACCTAAAATTGTAGCGCATTTCATCCAACTCCGACAGTATCATCAACGGGAACACAAAGCGACCCAAGATGTGTATCATTATAACGTTCAACTCGGGATCAAAATATTGATCAACTCCCTCTACGGGGTCATGGCGAGCAAAGATTCCCCTTTAACGTATCTCGCTGTTGCGATTATAATCGTGACGTTGTCACGCTACCAATTACTCGGTTGTTTTCATTTTTTAAGAAATAATCAATATGAAGTGTGTTATGCTGACACGGACAGTCTCATGGTCTATCGGTGGCCGGAAGAAAACTGCAATGTTGTGAATGCATTTTTAAAATTACCGCATATCGAAATCAAATTTGAAACACGCGTCAAACGGTTACTGATCCTCTCTAAAAAACGTTATGTGTATCAGCGTTCCGACGAAGATAAAAAGATCAAAAAAGGGTTTCAGAAAAAAGCGAACGGTTTGGTCCAGTTTATGACGGAAGTCATTTTAGATCATGCTTGGGCCACCTTGTTCAATGTACCGATGGTAGAAGTGGATGAAACGTGGCGAGGTGTAGATTCATTTAGTAAAGGGTGGCTTGTTTGGGTTGATACGCTACTCAAAGCTCTTTTTTCCTGTCGGGATCCCCAGAAATATTCCATTTACCGTAAAATTAAAAAAATGGACCAATACAAGTCTACGTCTTGTGCAGCGATGAAATACTTGCAAAAATATCCCGATCGTACTGATGAGTATGTAGAATTTGTCTACGGTTGTGCCGATGTGGCCGCGAAAGAGCTTTCTAATTGGATTATGGATGCGGACGACTGTCGGCGGGTCAATTTCGAACAATTGTTTATTCATCAAAAGAAAACGTTATGCACGTTATTAAACATGGCTTTTTGGCAGATGCCGGATCCCATAAGGTCGGTTAATAAGGTCTTAAATACCTTGTATTGGAAACGATTCGTTTTAGCCGAACTTTTACATTGGCATGTTACCGGGCGACACCTTCTTTTACTCATTGAACCGAATGTCCGATACACTTTTGAAATCAATGATCATGTGAGAAGGGAAGCAAAACAAGGTCAAAAAAGAAAAATTAATTTGGGAGAAGAGAAATGAAACAAGATGATTTTTAAAACGTTGGTCGAGTGTCTTTTAAAACAGATAAGCGATCCGGATGATTGTGTAGCCCTCAACGCCCTGCACACGCTAACACGGAAAATTAAAAACGATTTAACGGAAGCTTTTTTGATGAGTGAACCCCTGGTAAAAAGGCACACGCGTCTCTTTTGGGAAAGTAGGAGTTATTTGGATTTTTTAATAAAAATTTCACATCTACCCTCGGATAACGACTTTTATACATGTTTAAAACCTTTAGGACCGAAAGAAAAATGCGAGGATTATTTAGACGATAGCTTGAGAACACTATTGAAAGACGAACGGAAAAAATTAAAGGATTGTCTGGAAGGGAAGGAAATATTGCAGAAAAAGTTACAACAATATAACACGGAGGAAAAGACTCGCGAAGGAAAAAACTCTCAGTTGAAAATCCAACTTCAAGAATGTGAAAATGCGTTAAAGAAGTGTCAGGAGGAGCAGAAAACCCTACAGAATCGACTTGAAATGTCGGAGCAAAAAAATAATTCAAATGATGTTGCCGTATTCAATGACACACGGAAAAACGAATTAGAGATGCAGCTGATTAAATATAAAGAACAATTACAAAATATTACTAATCAAGTACACAAAGCGTATACTCAAAATGAAAAATTGAATACGGAAATGAACGCGTTAATAGAGGTTAATGAAAATTTGAAACTTCTTATTCAAAGAAGAGATAATGAAGCATATTGGTATGAACAACAGCAAGAACTATTGCAAAATATTGGTGAATTATCGAATATGTTAAAGAAACAATTGCAAACTTTTAGTGAAGGGAATCAGATTTTACTTCAGCAATGTAATGAATATGATATCTCTATGAATGACAGCGATTCTAAATCTGATGATAGCTTATCATTAACAAACAGGACTCAAAAAACGTTGACTTGGACGGACAATGGGGAAAAATATTTACAAAATGCGTTGGAGCAAAAAGAACAAAATTTAAAAGACTGTATAAATCAAAATAATTTACTTGAAGAAAAATTAAAAGGCTATATAAATCAAAATAATCTACTTGAAGAAAAATTAAAAGACTGTGAATTTGAAAAGAGTCAACTTAAAGGAAAATTAAAAGACTGTGAAAGTGAAATGGATCTACATGAAGATTCATTACAGGACTATGAAAAACAAGAGAGTCCACAAAAAGACACATCAGAACACATAGAACTCCAATTATTTAAAAGCCAAAGTGATAGTCAAATCTACAAAAAAAAATATAAATTTTAACGAGAACGAACATAAAACAGACGTTCAAAAAATTTTAAAATTCTTAGCAACACGTTATCCGTCCAGGGATTGGGACGAAATTCTAATCAATTTATCAAACAATTTGTCTACGTATGATATATTCCAAAAACAATTGGTACGATTAGAAAACGAAACTCATTGGATTAAAGTACAACCTCATTTATTTGCCGATACAGTGTTAGAAATACATAAACAAATACCCGATAAAGTGAAAATGTTAAATGCAATCGCCGATGTAGCTGAATTACCTGTCAATGAAGAATTGGTTTCTGAAATTTCGGAACGTTTACATAAGTATAATACTATAAATGAAATTTATCAATATTTTAATACAGAATTTAATACATGGGCTAAACGAATTCGCTACAATATAGAAAAATTAAAAGATATCGTTATGCAAAATTATAAAATCGAGTCAGAGGATTGGTTGGATAAAGGTATTTTACACATTGAAAAATCGATGCACACTTTTAAGGGGTGCGAGAAAATTATAAATGAATTGATGCAACTCACGCCCGACATAAAATGTAATGAGAGTTTTAACATGTGTGATTGGAAGAACGAATTGATCAAAAGGTACACTCTTTTAAAGGATTATGCTAAAAGTTTATCCGGATCCCTTGAAAACTTGTCGAATAGAATGAACATGTTACAAAGCAATGCAGGTAACACAGCCAACACACCTGATTGGCTTTGGCACTATGTACAAATAATGCAAAACAGAATCAATGATTCATCCGATTTAAAAGCGAAATCAACACATATAAAAAAACCGTATCAGACAAATATTCTTAAAAAAGAGTGTGAAAAATTGGCAAACTATTTCAAAATAGTGCTTCAGAAAGATTCCTTTTTTAACGATATTCTAACAAGTGACCTCTTGAAAAAATATATAGATACGTACAATGCTTATAGTTATTTTAAACAAGAATTGAATAGTTATTTTATACCATCTTTAGATTTAAATAGAGAATCTATCATCTCTTATGTTGAAACTATTTTTCAAAAATTACTTACACAACACGAGATACCTATACAAATGTTTAATCAGGCACAATCAACGTTTGAAACACATGTCCAATTTCATTTGAGTAAGGCTATTCTTTATAGTTCAAAAAAAGTAGAAACAGAATGGAAAAATCTTTATGATCAATGGTTAAAACAGTTGAATTTACAGCCCGATATATGTAGAGATAATTTAATTTCTGAAATTAAGAAACAACAGAACGATGAGTGGATTTGTCTTTATAAACAATGGCTCACCGAGTTAAATGTGAATCTCTGCACGCCTAAAGAAAATTTTTTGAAAATATTGAAAACCTATAAAACGAGGGAAAAGAGAAGCGCTCAATCGGAAACATTTGAACTGTCTTGCGAAAAGAAAATAAAACTTCATGATAATTGGACGGAAACGCAAATTCAAAATTTATTCTTAGCATTATATAGAGAATTTTTTACGTTAAAATGGAATTATCTTCAAAAAATACTACCTACTAACACTGAACTAATAACGAAACTGAAACAAAAATTGCAATATTTAGAACAATTAACTTCAACACCTCGACAGAATATGATAGTTATAATATGTTTATCGTATATAAAATTGGACTTGGCAGCTTTGACCGAAAAGGAAGAAGTATTTACAAATATAACGAATATAGATAATATGTTAAAAATGAGTATGAAACACACTGAAGAATATCTTTCCAATTTGATGTATAAGCATGAAAATTCAAATTAAAACGTTTATAGTGCTAATCGAACTATTTTTCACCCAATCATGATTTTTTACACAATCGCTCTCGCCTTTTTCAAAAGAGGACGAACTTTTCATTAAGAAAGGATGAATGGAAAACGTTTTTTTGGGATAATAGTATTTTGTTTTTCTTTAACACTCATCTGATGTACCTATAAATGCACTGGTCGCAAGGTTCCTGTTTCATTCACACATTCACTTGACTACCCAATACAATGTCTAATAAATGTGTTCGGTGTAAAAAAGTTTTTCATGATAAGAATAACGATTTTGAATTAAGCTGTGTGCAATCCATCCATTTTTATTGCTTTGCGAAAATACTTC
The DNA here is from genome assembly GCA_963931845.1 of Maratus michaelseni. Classification (NCBI taxonomy): domain Eukaryota; kingdom Metazoa; phylum Arthropoda; class Arachnida; order Araneae; family Salticidae; genus Maratus; species Maratus michaelseni. Next base: position 286,865,226 of record OZ007587.1, read on the forward strand.
AAATACGCTATCAATACATTTACCAAAAAAACCCAAACAAATGATTGCACGATGACACATTGGGGCACGTAAGTACTGGTTTGTTCCGAAATGCCCTGGTTGTAAGAACTTTGAAAAATACACTACAATAAGGCGTTTTAACAGATGTCTACGAAAGTTACAGAAAAAAGAGGGGCAACAGAACACCTTCCCCGATTTCTTCACTTTTAGCAGATATGGAAACCCTATCAGAAAATAAAATTCCATTAGAAACAAATGAATTAAAAAAAATAAAAAAAATTATATATATTATTATTTATTATATTACTATTATTATTATTATTTTTTTTTTTTTTTATTTATTTATTTATTTATTTATTTATTTATTTATTTTTTTATTTATTTTTGTAATAAAGTTTATATACTATACTTTACATTATATTTCTCATTCAATCATGTCTTCTGAAATGGTTTATTGCGGATCTGACGATCGTTATCATTACTTTGAAGTACCTAAAAAGAAATATGGAATACTAAAATTGCCTTTAGAATTCATTGCTACCAAAGAAGTAACATCTACTTTTATAGAGTTGCCAAATGGCCAAAAAATGTACTTGAAATCTTCCCCAGAAAATAAAACTCTAGATATTACAACGTGGTTCCAAAAGCAAATTGATGGAGGTAATTACTTTGAAATACTCGAAAACTGCTCATAAAACACGACTATGTTAAAATTTTATCCAAGTCAGGGTTAAAAAAAAATATATTTATATTTTTATTTATTTATTTTTATTTATTTATTTATTTATTTATTTATTTATTTATTTATTTATTATTATTATTATTTTTTTTTTTTTTTTAACGATCAAATTTCATCACACCCAAGCTATATATACGTATCTTTCTGCAACATAAAGTGGTAGACTCAGAATAGACAACTGTAATTATGACCAATGAAAAGGAACGCCGTGATTTTACAATTCAGCCTTTACAACCAGTTTTTAAAAAATTAACGAAGGAATTAGAACTTTGCAGTAATAAATTAACAGCAAATTTTGAGCCTATTCTATCAGCTTTTGATGATGTTATGGAAGAATGGAACTCGTTGTACAAAATATTGCAAAATGCCAAAAATTTACAACAGCTAAGCGACAGCTGTAAAGGAATGCAACCAGTCTTGGAAAATATCATCTCTCTTTTCGAGATTTTTCAAACAAAGTGGTGGAAGTTATTCCAGAAGAACCGTTCTAAATCGAACATTAAAAGAGTGAGTGGTAAACTGTTATTGATCAATAAAAGTTTAACACTAAATAAACAAACCATAGATGCGATTTTGAACTTTTATGAAGAAAATAGTGATGAAGCTCACTTGTGGATAGCAAGTGTATTTTTATTCTATTAGTGTGTCTATTTTAAATCAGGCATGAGATTCTTCCGCGGTTTTCCGCTATTTTGCTTTTTTGTCAATCTCATCCCTGTTTAAATGTTCCAATAACGTACCAACAAGACACATTCGAGAACTGTTTTTTATAATTTCCGTATTTTATTTTTCTAATCTAATGGAAAAGTGGATAATTATTCAAATTAAAAAACTGAATGTACAATATATTGAAAATTAAATGTACAATATATTTAAAAAGTGATTATTAATAAATTAAATATTCATATATATAATTATTTATTTATTTATATATATATATATATATATATATATATATTTATTTTCTTATTATATTATAGTCTTTAGCTTTGCAGCCTGTCTCCATTGGTTGTGTTTTTTCTGTTTATAGTTTTCGTTTAGAATTTTGTTAGTTTGAATTTTTATGGTTATTTGTTAGTTTTTCTCTGCTGTTCAGGGGTTTTGGGATTGTAAGTATAGTATGTGGTATTCTATTATATATATATATATATATATATATATATATTACTCATTTTTAGAAAAATCGTTACTCTAAGTATCTAAATATTCACGTGGATATATTTGGTCACCGTTTTTCTTCTGAGCGTAATAAGCTACATATTTTTCATCAATTCTTTTTACAGCAGGTATTTCCAAATTACCTAATTGCAAATAAAACTGATCTTCATTGAATTTTTTAGGATATATTTGTGAACCATCTGCATATTGCGCGTACGTGTTATTTAAAAGTACTTCATTTCCTTCTGCATCTTTACGGTAAAATTGTTGTCCAAACTTATTTTCTGGGTAAAATAAATTACCTTTTCTATCTGGAAGATATATTTCTTCCTGTGTATCAGGATTTCGAGGAAAGATTACTTTCTGTGTTGTTAAGTCTACTGGATATCGTGGTTTACCCGCACGATCATAAATATAACTAGGTTCATCATTTTTAATGGCGGGATATTCAATTTTATGCAAGGAATTATTTATTTTTATGCTTTTATATGCATAAATTTCAGCATTAACAGAATCTCTCCAATATAATTCGTCCCCTGATTCATTCCGGGCATAATATTGATCTCTCGCATTATTACGTATACAATAACCATTGACATAATATTCTACATATTGTTTACCTTCAAATTCTATAGGTGTATCATAATTGGTACTTTCACATTCTTCGTGTACCTCAGTACTGTTACATCCGTCGCGTACTTCATTATTCGTATTTTCACATTTATTAGATACTTTAATATCTGTACTTTCTGATCCTTGAGGTGTATCGGGTGTGCCCTTTTCAGATTCTTGCGGTGTATCGTGTAAATCCTTTTCAGATCCACGTGGTGTATCGTGTATATCCTTTTCAGATCCGTGCGGTGTATCGTGTATATCTTTTTCAGATCCTTGCGGTGTATCGTGTATATCCTTTTCAGATTCTGAGGGAGTGTCACTTTCATAGTCGGGTAACACATTTAATTCGGATCTAATGATTGTGTGGACAGGTATCTTGGGCTTTTTCACTTCATTTTGACATGATTCGATAATATCTTCATTTGTTTTAATTTTAAGTTTTTTTGGAGGTAATGGATCAAGATTTTGCTTTTTACGCTTTCGATTTTTTTCATCCATAGTCATTTTCATTATAGACGATGACATTTTTTTACTGTCTGTTTCCTTAGATATAGGCATCCTTTATTATCCTGAAAAGGCAAGCTATGGTTGTGATCCTCATTTGGGGGTACCTACTATTCCTATGCTGGAATCATGCATTATACCGCGCTTACGCTAAACTCACGTGGAGAACTTTGTACCATACGATGGAACCTAAAGAATGGCGCGAGTATAAAATTGATGAAGCCTTACGAACTCATAGAGGATGGATTCCATAACTCATCGCAAAACAAAATCAAGTAATTGAAATTTTTTTTTTTTTTTTTTTTTTTTTTTTTTTTTTTTTTTTTAAGTGGAACCGTAACCTGAGTCATCCGAATACATTTCTTCAAAAATTAAAATGTGTCCTTTTAAAATTTTTTCAAAAAAGTTTTTGTCAAAATTTGAGAATCGTGTTCTGCATACGGGGCATTTATACTTATGATTAAAGAATATAAAGAGACATCGACTATGAAACGAATGCTCGCAATCGAGGACATAATGAGATCGTCCATCTCTCATCCATGTATTGCATAAAGAGCATCGCTCCATACTCTTTTACAAAATACTAGATTTTTTTTCAAAAGCAACTCTCTCTTTGTTCAATGCCTTCCTCATTCAGATTTAAAGTACTGTTTCGCTTTGTCTCCGAAAATAATTTTGGCTACTTGAACAAGATCCATGTAAATCAATTTATATTTTTCAGAAGTCTGAATTTGTACCCAGGCCAAAATATGTTTTAACAAATATTTTTTAAAATGGAGACCGTATACATAATGGACCACTCCAAAATGTTTCCACGTCTCTCTGTTTTTGTAGAGGGGTAACCAAGAATTGCACAACACGTAACCGGAATCGCGAAAAGCGAGTTTAGGTTTCGTGACTACCATATGGGAAACATACTCAATTTCTTGATCCCGTCCCTCCGAAATGGTATAAGCAATGCCCACTGGATCCGTGTCACTCACAAGTAATTCGCACTGATAAAAATCGGGAAGGGGTAACGGTCCCGGTGCATAGTCAGATCGTTTTAAAATTAAAAAAACTTCTCTTCCTAGGTAGGCTGAAGGATGTGAAAAAGTTGTTTCGAGACAGGCTTCATGACAAAGGTTAAAGGCAAAAGAAGACCATTTATTAAACTGTTTTAATTCTTCATTAAAGTGTTTAAAATAACGTAAATTGGCAACTTCAGTTAAAGTAAGCGGTCTCTTTTCTCGTCGAGCCTCCGTTAAACTACATAAAATTTTAAAGGTTTGGTCTTTGCGGCACTTTTTCATGATGGGGAGTAACGGATTCTCTGAGGCAACTAAAAACAAAATATCTGATTTGAAAAAACTATAAAGTATCTTATTTTCGGGAAACAGGGCACGTAATAAACATTCTGCGGAACTATTAGCTACTGGGATACCTCGTACTTGGGAATCTTGTGTAAAAAGTAAAAAGGTTTGATGGGTCATAGTAATAGGCGGACATTTACCGCGAATAACAATAATGCTGTTACTGGGGGGTTCAATGGGAACGGTGTCCAAAGTATTGGGTCTGTAAGTTATAATAGCTCGTTTAAAACGCATAGCAATAAAATGAACGCGTCTATATCGATTTCCATATACTTCGATAAATTTATCAAGAGTAGTAGGACTAGGTGCAGTTTGACAAGATGGTGTAGCCATTTTAAACTTGTTTGGAGTTACACAAATATATAAAGGTAAAAATAAATAAATAAATAAATAAATAAATTAATTAAAAATAATAATAATAATAATAAATATATATACATACACATATATATATATATATATATATATATATATATATATATATATATATATATATATATAGTAATCTAACCTATATTTCATTTTATTTCAAATACAGATAAGAATTATATACAACATGAAGTAACAGAAATGGAGAATTTAAAAAAAACGATATCCATTTAGTATTAAAATACAGGATTTACATCCAAGCATTATAAATGAAAGAAAACGTGCTGGTGGGATGTTGATAAACCTAACCTATATTTCATTTTATTTCAAATGCAGATAAAAATTATATGCAACATGAAGTAACAGAAATGGAGAATTTTAAAAAACAGGATTTACATCCAAGCATTTAATTTATTTTATTTCAGTTTCACATAATTATATTTACTGTATGTTAGTTTAAACCAAGATGATTTTTAAAACATTAGTTGAGTGTATTCTAAAAAAAATACGTGATCCCGATAATCATTTGGCATTCCAAGCCCTTCAATCGGTGACCCGGGAAATCGAACACGATTTAACACAAGCGTTTATGTTGAGTCGACCGCTGGTCGATCGATATTCAACTCTTTTTTTGGAAAAGTAGAAGCTATTTAGATTTTTTAATAAACATTGCTCAACTTCCCTCACCTAACAACTACTTTGCAAGATCTCTAAACCCGGAGACATTGTCAGTTAACAGGTGTGATGTAACGGATTTCGAGAATGATTTTTCATCGTATACACATAAAAATAATTTGGAGGAAAATGAAACTCTCTTAAAGAAACCGTCTGACCTGGATACACAGCTGCAAATGTGTAAACGTAATTTGAATAATTGTACAGAGGAAAAAGATTATTTAAACACACAAATCAAACTTTTAAAGACAAACAGGAACGACGAACATGTTTCAAGAAACGATTGTCCGTCAGATTGTGCCGCGAAAACATGCCTAGAAGCATGTAACCAGGAATTGGAAAAATGTCGCATCATAATGAATAGAAATAATACGAAGATATCTGAACTCCAAGAAACTCTTAATAACAAAAACAGTTTACTGTCAAATGTTCAAGAAAAGTACAACAAATTGAAAACTAATTGGGAAACGTGTATGGTTAACTTCGAAACGTGTAACCAAGTCTGTCAGAAAGTAATTGATCAAAACGATATATTATGGAAACAGATGGAGGCCGTTGCGTGTATGTACGATCGATTACAGTTGAAATTGCAAGCGACAGAGGCAGAATGGTTAAAAGAGTTTTTTAAAGTATTGAAACAGAATGAAAATCTAGAACATATGAATGTGGAATTGAAGACCTCTCTTCAAAAACATCAGAATACTTTTAAACACTTACAGGATGACTATACTAAAGTTACAATTACTGAATGTAACGAATGCGACTTTTTTAATCCTCATACGCCATCCTCGAACCCTACTGAATCGAAATTTGTATGCTGGAAGGAAGACAATGCATCTCTTGAAACTGAAAATGCTACAGACTGTGACAATAAAATTGAAACGGACGATAAAATTATAAGTGACTTGATGCAGCTGACACCTGATATGGATTTGGGTAACTCACCCAATAAGTGGAAATGGAAGAAGAAGTTTATCGAAAGGTATAACTCTTTAGCACAGTGTGCTAAAAGTTTACTCGGTACAAAACCCATAAAAAACCTCCCGAATTTTCTATACACTTTACAAACCCAAGCGGGAAACGACCCAGAACTTAATTGGCTTTATCTCTATATTGAAAAATTAAAAGAGAACAATATTGAGCTATTGAATATAAAAGAAGAGAAACTTTATAACGTACTTTATGAACAGTGTGAAAAACTTGCAAGTTATTTTAATATTGTGTTAAATATAGATTCTTTTTATAATGACATATTGAATAGTGAAAAGATGACAAACTGCATTACTTTAACTTCTTTATATGATCCTTTGAAAAATTACTTTACGCTATCAAACGTTAATATGTTTCTTATAATTCAGAAAATTGATATGGTTTTTAGGCAATTGACTTCTCCACACTCTATCTTCGTATCGAATGTGGATGATTATAAATCAAACTTTGAAGCCCATGTCAATGTTTATTGGAATGCAGTTAAGCAAGACATTACAAAATGGGAAAATGATTACAATGAATGGTTAAAACAGTTACATTTAAATGCAACTACAGAAAGGCAAGGATTTATCACTGCAATTCAAAAACAGAGAAACGATGAATGGTATACACTTTACAATCAGTGGCTTCATGAATTAGAATTGGAAGGTACGCCTAGAGAACAATTTTTGGAAAAATTGAAAACTTATAAAACGAGAGAAAAAAGAATTTTAAATACTCCATCAGACTCATTCGAAGTATCTCATGAAAAGAAAATGAAGCTCCATGAAAATTGGTCAGAAACGGAAATACAAAATTTGTTTTCTGCGTTATATAGAGAATATTTTACACTGAAATGGAACATTCTAAAGAAAATGTCCCCCATAGATACAGAACTCAAAAATAAGTTAAATCAAAAATTGCAGCTTTTGGAACAAATAGATTTATCAATTAGAGACAGTTTTGCGATAAAAATTTATATGCAATATGTAAAATTGGATTTGGCAGCCTTAGTACAAAAGGTGGAATTATTTACGGAAATAACGAGTCGAGATAATTTGTTGGAAATAAGTATGAACCAAACTGAAAAATATATAGAATATCTTTATGAAGGAAAGAATTAGAATTACTTTAAAATATGAAATATAATTTTATTTTATTTCAATTACAATATTTTAAAAAAAAATTAATTTATATACAGAAGAAGATAATTCTTATGTGAAATTCTTATATGTGATTTTTAAGCGTAAACTGATATTTTTAATTTCTTTAACCTTCAATTAAATGTGTAAATGTTTTAATATAAGTATAAATTTCGCCATTAATGTATAAATGAATTTCTTCGGGTATTATCATACCATCGTATGCAATTTGAAAAATTGGATTGGAGATTGGTAGCGGGTCACTTTCACTTTTAACACATGGACTAAAATCCATTAAATCTTCGTCTTGGCCATAGGATACATTTTCACTTTTTGTTTGAGGTAGAACTTGTTGACACTCTTCCTCAGTACACGTATTTTTAACCTCTTTAGGTGGATTTGGCTTAATTTTTTTCATGTCAATATCTTCCATGGTCTGTATCCTTGAAAAATTTCGGAGGCATTCTTCCACATATGATTTAACCCAATCTGTTATTTTAATTGCGTTTTTGTTGTCTGTAAAGATTATTCTGGGAGAAGCATTTTGAATTAATTTCGAAACTGTATCAGTAATCTCAATATTACCTTCACTCCAGAGAAAAGATAATTTATCAACATTTTTGAATGAAAACTTTACTTTAGACATAGTTTCCGTCATTTTCTCAAAAGAGAACACTGGTATTTGCTTGCATGTTCTAGCATATTTTGGAACTAGTTTATTTAAATCGTTAGTTCCATACCTTATTGCAAATCGATTAGTGTTACTATACCCCAAAAATTCTCCAACATTTTCACATTTCCAATAAATACTGCCATCAATTGTAACAACTGCTACTAAATCGGGTTTATTTGGAAAGAAAGATACACGAAACCACATGATAAAGTCTATTTAAAAAAAATGTGTTATAGGATAAAGGTTACAAACAGATAATATAATAGAATTCGTTTTTTTTTTTTTTTTTCTAATTTATTTATTTATTTATTTTTTTAATGCACACAAATAGATAATTTAACTGACACTCAAGTGTTTAGTTTGTTTCTTAATAATGCCTAAACAATTTGGTTGCGCTGTACACATTACTTTTGTCCGTATTAATGAAGAAAAAGTTCCTTGGCATATTGCTATTACTTCTTTTACACCACCTTTTGAAAGTATATTAATCGGTTTGAAAACAGAAGGGCTTATTTTCAGTTATGAAGACGTGGAATATAATTTTAGAGTGGTGGATGGTTTTCCAAGACCACATTCTGTAAAACTCGATCATGTTATTGAAAAGGATAATATGAAAACAGATTTATACGAGATATTAAAGGAATATTGGACTGATGGATGGGATCCTTCATACGCGGCAATGGACGGCCCAACTTATAATTATTTGTTAAAAATATGCAACTCTATTTCAGATGTTATTCTTCTGGAGACACACACAATTGGTGAGGATTTAACCTTGGCTGCCGTTTATCGAAACAGAAAAGGATATTTTATTAATACGTCTCATTAAAATTTTGTATTATGTGAATTAAATTTTAAATGGTTTATTTACCAATTATTCAAGTATAAAAAAAAGGAACGATAGCTCACAACATTGTCGCTATTTATTTTATTAATTAAATGTAAAACACATATTTATATTCATATTAAAATATTTTAATATGTTTAAAAATTTATATTTTAAATCTAGAAGTTTAGCATCTAGTTTTTAAACAAAGTAACGGTTAAAAAATAATAATAATAATTATTATTATTATATATATATACTAGCGGCCCGCCCTCGCTTTGCTTCGGGTAGTCCCGTGTCACTACTGACACCTCAAATTGTTACTACCACTTCATCCCATTAAATTCAACTATGCCGCACATATCAATTATATCCATTATATGCCGCAAGGTACATATGCCGCAAGTGTGTACAATAATTAGTACATTATTTTGATAAATCTTGTAGGGTTCAGCCTGCGTTTGCAATGTATAAGCGGAAAAAATGAAATTATTTACGACATCACATTAAAAACCTCAAAAATAATAGTATTTCTCCACTATTTAATGGATGTTATTATACATATAAACCTTCCTCTTGAATCACTCTATCTATTAAAAAAAAACGCATCAAAATCCGTTGCGTAGTTTTAAAGATTTAATAGGGGTCGCAGCGTCCTATATTTTTTATATATTTGATACCACTATTTTCAAACTATAAATATCATGGTAGATTTCTTTAAAATTTGCAATAGAAGGATATTGTGAATATTATATTTTAAAAATAGTGGTGGGGATTATTAAAAAATGTATAGGACGCTGCGGCCCCTGAAAGCGTACATAGGGATATAGGGACAGAAAAAGCGACTTTGTTTTATACTATGTAGTGATATAATAATTATATATATATATATAATTATATATATATATATATATATAATTATATATATATATATATATATATATATATAATTATATATATATATATATATATATATATATATATATATATATATGTAAAATTATATATATATATATATAATTATATATTATTATTATTATTATTATTATTATTATTATTATTATTATTATTATTATTATTATTATTATTATTATTATTATTATTATTATTATTATTATTATTATTATTATTTATATTTTTTAAATAATACTCCTTATAAAAGATCATACTATACAGTAAATATTCTATTTAAAGATACATGTCTCCCTTCATTCTATGCATCGATGGGACAATTGGAGCCGGCAAATCTACTTTAATGCATCGACTCGCCTCTCGCTATACTTGCTTTCCTGAACCCGTTACTGAATGGACTTTGCTCTCTTCCTGTTATGAAAACCCAACTCTTTACGGATTTCCTTTTCAACTTCAAGTGCTCCTTTCACAATATCAACAGCACCAACGTTTCCCAGAAGGGTTGGTGCTGGTAGAACGGAGCTCTTGGACCTCCCGCTATGTTTTTGCCCCCCTAATCCTCACCGATTCGGAACTTGCCCTCTTTGATGGTGTGTATCAACGTTTAACGTATCCGGTAGACGCTTTTATTTATTTGGAACTACCACCTGAGGTAGCCTTTCAGCGTCTTCAGCATCGATCGCAGATGGATCGTCAGATTCCCTTCCTGTACTTAAAACGCTTGCAGGATCGCTACACATCTGAGTTAAAACAGGGTCGGTCCAATGTATGGACCGTGGATGCGAATCAGCCTTTAGAAGCGGTTGAACAGGACGTGCTTACCAAAATCGCTTTAATTTTTCCATATGATTCGCAAAAGTCACTTCAGCCCAATCCCCCACCGTTTTTAAATGTTCCTCATGGGAGGACATGATATACATTAAATACGCCGTAAGCCCTACTGTTAGGAGGATTAATAACATAAATACCCAACGGCCTGTCGAAATGCCCGTAATGAGTAATATACCATTCACATATAGAGATGCTTAAAATAAAACTCCATGTGCTAATGATTTTTCACTCATCGTTCTTGTTTTTAAGGATGGTATTCCACAAGAAACTGGTTTACATGCCCGTGGGGTGTATAGGACGGAAAGAAGAGGGATGAATCTGAAAATTTTTCATACCTTACCATAAAACCCTTTACCCCGTCTTCCTCCAATATTTGGAGTGTGTTCTGAGAATCGTATTTAAATGCTATGTTGGGGGGGTGGGTCACACGATACTGCAGTTCGAGGTGCACGGGTCTGTTCACCCGAAGATTGAATCGGCTATTGTGAGGAATCTCATAACCCGTTTCAGGTAATTCGTACGAGGTCCTGTCTCCCTTGTTCATGTTAAACTTGTAAGGATTCGTATCCCAAACGGGGGGCAGAATGCGTTTAATTTCGTTGGTCGCAAAAGCTGTCCACGTACTCGTTCTGGTATGCAGAAATTTATTGTCAGGAGGCGGAGCACACGCGTACTGCTGGTGGCTCTTTACAAGTCCTTGGGTGTGCGGTGACGGGCAAAAAATAAACGGTTGCGTGAGATCGCAGGTGGCAAAAATAGTGGTGTCCCATACAAAATGCCCCGTTTGCAATTTTTGACCCACAACACATTCATCTTTTGAGTTCACGTCCTTGGGCAGTACCTTTTGATTCCAGAACGTATAGTTTAAGTCTACAGGTTCTTTCTTCAAATGGCGATCCTGTGCATCAAACTTACATTTTGCCTTCTGTCCGACAGGTAAGAGTATCGAGAGATCGGAAACCATGGATAAAAAGGCATAGTTCATGCAATCGGCATGGGTACATATATTGTACAATCTCAAATACGTGAAATCGGCGCTATGACACCCCCTTAATGGCGTGATAGTCTTCGGAAGATAGTCCCAAGGCGTTATCCATGCTTCATCATTGAGTCCGTTAAATTGAAAAAGAGGTAAGTTATTGAATTGAAAGGTTTGCGGACCGGGATCCATTTGACACACCGAACCATTAAAAAAGTGCATGGCGGGGCACGTTACAACTCGATGAGCAATACAATCGTAGTATTGAGTAGGCTGATCGTAAATGGGTAAATAGATTAAGTTGGGGTTGTCACAGGCCGATTCTATTTTAAAATGTTTACCAATGCGCTGACCGGGATCCAACTGTTTTCGTTTTCGACCGGTAGGCGTACACGTGAACCCTACGGTTTGGTCGTAATATTGTGCATTTTGCCAATTTTGAACGTGTTTGGTAAATTCGTGTATTGGCACCCAAACGTCGGGGTCATCGGACAAGACATTTCGGCAAAAGCTGGGAACCGTGCACTTCTGTCCATCAAACACCATGGGTAAATGGGTTAAATTATCGCCATCGGTCAACATAGGGTCCCATGTTGAAGGGCATTCTATCGTTTGAAACACTTTTTCTTTGAAACATTCCATATAACCGGGTACAAAGGTAAAAGGACCCACAGTACGTTTCCGTAAATTGAGTTTGGTTCCATTGAGTTGACCGACACAATTATCGGGTTCACAAAATGTGTTTTCAAACAGTTGGGTGCCAGGCAAACAAGTTGTGTATACGGGTTTATGATTGCGGCATTCAAAAAGAGTTTTGTCATCGAGTTTCATAGGAGCGGTTGTATCACCACTAAATATACATTTATGAATTAAATTGTACTTTGGAACACATTCATCGTGGTAGAAAAATGTATCGGTGGGACATTGTTTAATAAATTCTCTTCCATTTTTACATTCTATGTATTTGGTGTGATCGGGATGGTAAGGTAATTTGGTCAAATTCGGTTTACCCGTGCAAGAAGTAACGTCGATGCACGTTGCATTTTGAAATACTTGTCCAGAAGGACACATGTCGAGAGCCTCGATACGTCGGTTCGAGCAGGTAAAGTAGAATACATCCCCCTGTTGAGTTGTATAGGGACTGTTTTCCTGAAAAGCAATGTCTTTATTAAATTCGGGATGATTTTTTAAATATTTGTAAAGACCCAAACCTCTTGCAGATATGAGCGTGTGTTGGGGATAATAGTAACAATCATCCCGTTCGATAATTTTGTTGGATTGTTTCTGTACCAAATACAAGTCATCGTGAAAAGCATGCTCCCACACATTTTTCCCATCTGACATGAATTGAAACATCGTATGAGATTTCGGATTAAAGCGTACGTCCAACTTTTCAGGGGGCAGAGGAGCGGCTGTACTGGGTCGAGTTACAGGTTTGGAATACGAATGATAAAAATACCAAAAGTACACTAAATACAAGCAGAAGATTAACACTTTAAACATCTTGATATTCAGGATGAATTCATTGTTTACGGAACAAGAATGTCAAATGTGGCAGAGCGTATCACGAATTGAAAAATGTTGTAAAAAACCAGATTTAATTCAATATTTAAAGCAAGATCGAGCAATTGACGAAATGCCAAATCTGTACAGGCAATGTAGAAATTGTCTTCGCATTATACGAAAACCAGATCAAAAATAAATATTTCAACCAACTGTTTGAAGTAAATTTAAATGAAAGGATATAAATATGTGTTTTGCATCTCTTCTCATAAATAAAATTTACTATATAATATTTATACTGCAACAATTATATGTGAAAGAACTGCGCAAAAGTGCATTTTCAATTATTTAATTATTTCAATAATTAATAATTACCAAAATAATTAATGTTTTTCATTAAAATTTTAATTATTTAAAAACAATACAAATATCACAAAACACATATGCATCATTTAATAAAAACTTTAGGTGTTTTTAAAAACATACATAATTGTATTTATTTCACATTGATTAAAAAAAACCTAGCGCTTTCGAGCAACCTTAGCTCATCATTCAGGGTTAAAAAACACCAACACGTAGACATACACAAAACAAATAGTTTAAAACTAGTAAAACATTTTCAAATGAGTGTTATTTTATTTTGTTATTAAAATTTTAGTTGTTACTATTTCCAATCTTGGTTCAAATTTTTTCACAAAAAATGCACCAGAGAAACTTAATCCAATTTTCTCTGGTGCATTTTTTACACTTCCCTTCTTAAAGGAAGATTTAAAATGAAGTTTAATTTATGTAAGAACATTCTAATTTATGCTCTACAGAATTATCTGTTTCAATTCGCATCCAAGAAATTATTCCTTTTTTATTACAATAAAAGTTCGTTTCACGGCGTATATGGTCTCCATTCATTCGAAATATTTGGGAACACAGCTTTGGGACGATTTTTCCATCAATGGTTTTTAAGTGGTCTTTTGCAAAAACAGATTCTGGTAGCAATTTCGTTTCGCGTTGATCACAATGGCATTCGTCTTGGTGCCAGATTAGACAATCCACGTTTAGTGTCCAAAAAGTGAGGGACACTTTAAAGTGGTTCCTTTCTAATTCATCTTTCAGGATGATGGGTTTATGCTGGAGTATAGGTGTTTCCCACGTATAAAATCGCATATTGTTCTGGGAACTGTAATCGATATTGTGCTGAATGATTAAATGATTTTTTTTCAAGTAATAGGTCGGCATAATAGGAACAAACACATGACTCTTTAACAGGAACTTGAAAAAAATATGAGTCTCTTCCAGAGTCTTTGTGTGTAATAGGCTACATACTGACCAATGGTAGTAGTTTTCGTCTATGGACATTATATAATGATGCAAAGACACTTCCATTAACCAGAAATCGATTTTTAATAAAAACCGATCTGACCAAATGGTACGATGCACGTACCACCCTTCGTCCAGTGTTCGAACCCATTCTAACCAAGGAACTGATATTTCGTCAGAAGAAGTTATCCAAGATCTAGAGTCCTCCAAGTATGGGCGAAATTGAGGTATATCCCATAAACTCCTTAATTTGTCATAGGGAGAAACATATTCACTTAAAATTTTAAATATCATCTCCGGTAGCAAATCAAACAACTGAAGAGAGTTTCTTGAAACGAGAGGAGCCGAAGCCATGTTGATATGAATGGAACAATGGGATGAATAGAGAAAAGCAGGTCTTTTATATTCGATGGAAAAGAGGTTCCATACCTTTCACAGGGGTGTTGGGTTTATTCTCGAAACTAAGAAAGCTGTTTCTATTCGAAAAAATACGAATATTTCGTTCCAGGTTGTGCTTTGACAGAAAGATCAAGGTCATTTTCGCATCGAGATACTTTTTCAACTTTGCGATTTTTTTTACTTCTGTTTACGAGAGTATTACTGTAATTTAAAAAAAAAAAAAAAAAAACGACAATTTAATGAAAAATGCATTTTTATTAATAAAAAAAAAAAAAAAAAAAAAAAAAAAAGAAGGGGCAATGGTGTGAGACCTGTGACAGGGAATGAAATTTAATTTAACCTATATTAGAAAGGGATTAATCTTTAATTACTTATTTCAGTTTTCAAATATAATATATATATATATATATATATATTTCATTTAACTTCAATTATGCATAAGAATAATTCGCTAGAAGTTATTTCAAATAAAATTTTAAACAATTTAACGTTTTTTAAGATTTTGTGTCAAATAAAGTTTATTTATTTAATATATCATAGCAATGATATTAATTAAATTATCTTTTTCTGATTTAAATGCAGTTGCTTCCATAGATCACAGCATCAATATGGATTCTGCTTTACAAGAAGATTTTTTTTGTAAATTTAGTGTAAATTCGAAAGTGGCCGAAAATATGTTCAAAAAATTCCCACCCAACGAGCAGCAACAGTATATTTGTGATAGACTCCATGTGCCTTACGTATTATGGTCTTTTTTTGTATGTAAAAAGGAATCTCTTCAATTCTTTTTGGTAGGAATCTCTTTCGCGATCCTTGATAGTGTTCAAAATTGTAGAAATTTCGATTCTTTTGATATGGATTTAACTGACGACGAAAAATATTTTATTTTCTTTCATAAATCAATTGATCGAATCCGACAAGAGTGTTTTTGCATTCAAGATTCTATCTCGAACCTACAGAACCAATGCTTAAAAACCATAATCCAAACCACGAATTTACACGTGAATCGACGTATAAAAGAAAATTTTGCATATCGTTTACCCCAAACACTCCTTGAACAACTCCTACTTCGGAAGGGTTGTGTTTCGATGCCAAAATGGGAACCAATAAACATGAGAGCCAAATTTGTGGACACTTGTGGAGGAGAGATTTTAAAGAAGTTTTTCAAGAAAAAGGACACAGCCCTTCCGAAAGAGTTTGTTGTGTGGTTCCAGAACGATAATATTCACCCTATGTTGTGTAATTCTAGTTTAATTTTGATAACTATGTGGTTTAAAAATGATAGCGGTTATTTTAACGTATGCATGAAATGCATTAAGTGGTGTTTAGAAGACTCTATAATTAAAAGTCCGTTTAAACGGGAATATTTCAAATATTATTTAATAAATAATTTACATATTGTGCAAGACCCCAAAAACTGGTGTGAACGATGTAAACAAGTACCAATGTTTCAAATTTTAACTGTTCGAGATTGTGAAGAACAATATAATTCTAACAACTATCCTATTAAAATTGAAATGTTTTTGTAAAAAGAAATAACCTAAAAAAATAGTTTGTAGTGTGGTTCCAGAATGATAATGTTCATCCTATGTTGTGATTATATCCTAGTTTAATTTTGATAACTATGTGGTTTAAAAATGATAGCGGTTATTTTAATGTATGCATGAAATATGTTATATGGTGTTTAGAAGACTCTGTAATTAAAAGTCCGTTTAACCCTTTCAAGGGCGGTGTTTGCAAGGCGCGAACGCTTAATTTTAATTCTAAACTGCCAAGTGACACCCAGAAATTTTTAATAAAATTTTGCTTTTATAATATACGCAAAGAAAATATTTTAGTTATTTTCAAGTAGATTTGATCGTTAATTCTGGTGTCATTCAAATATTTCAACATTTTAGTAAAAGAAGTTCTTTGCCCTTGAAAGGGTTAAAGGGACAGTGGACGTTCAAAACCAATTTTTTTTATTTTTCACTCAATTGTACTGAAATTTTGCACACATAGTAATTCATACATTTTATAAGTAAATTGAGCAATTTTATTAAAAAATGTGTATAATTAATTAATTTATTAATTAAAATGTATTAATTAATCACTCTAATTAAAAATGCTCCATGTGCATTAAATTTGGCTTCAGGAACTTGGTGTTTTGTTAAATGGTAGCTTTATATTATTGCAACAAAAGTTGGTATGTGTTTTAAAATTGTACCAATATATTGAGAAAAATTAATAAAAAACTTCCAATATTTACATTTTTTTTTTAATTTTCACGGAAAAATGTTATAAAACTACGAAATTTTCCTTTTATATACAGTAATGCATGCATATTAATAGCAAGTTTTGAAATATAGCACACTGCTAACAATAATACTTAATATTATGAAAATTGGATACTAAAATAATTAATGTTTTTCATTAAAATTTCAATTACTTAAAAACAATACAAATGTCACAGAACACATATGCATCATTTAATAAAAACTTTAGGTGTTTTTAAAAACATACATAATTGTATTTCACATTGATTAAAAAAAAAACCTAGCGCTTTCAAGCAACCTTAGCTCATCATTCCGGGTTAAAAAACACCAACACTTAGACATACACAAAAGAAATAGTTTAAAACTAGTAAAACATCATTTTCAAATGAGTGTTATTTTATTTTGTTATTAAAATTTTAGTTTTTACTATTTCCAATCTTGGCTCCAATTTTTTCGCAAAAAATGCACCAGAGAAAATTGGAAACTTAATCCAATTTTCTCTGGTGCATTTTTTACACTTCCCTTAAAGGAAGATTTAAATTATGTAAGAGCATTCTAATTTACACTCTTGAGAATACTCTGTTTTAATTCGCATCCAAGAATGTATACTTTTACGATAAAAGTTCGTTTCACGGTGTATACGGTCTCCATTCATTCGAAATATTTGGGAACACAGCTTTGGGACGAATGTTCCGTCAATGTTTTTTAAGTGGCCATTTGCAAAAACAGATTCTGGTAGCAATTTCGTTTCGCGTTGATCACAGTGGCATTCGTCTTGGTGCCAGATTAGACACTTCACGTCCAGTGTCCAAAGAGTGAGGGACACTTTAAAGTGGTTCCTTTCTAATTCATCTTTCAGGATGATGGGTTTAAAGTACTGGCGTATAAGTGTTTCCCACGTATAAAATCGCATATTGTTCTGGGAACTGTAATCGATATTGTGCTGAATGATTAAATGATCTTTTTTCAAGTAATAGGTCGGCATAATAGGAACAAACACATAACTCTTTAACAGGAACTTGAAGAAAATTTGAGTTTCTTCCAGAGTCCCTGTGTGTAATCGGCTATATATTGGCGAAATGAGTGAGTACATTTCAGCTATGGACATTATATAATGATGCAAAGACACTTCCATTAACCGGAAATCGATTTTTAATAAAAACCGATCTGACCAAATGGTACGATGCACGTACCACCCTTCGTCCAGTGTTCGAACCCATTCTAACCAAGGAACTGATATTTCGTAAGAAGAAGTGATCCAAGATCTAGAGTCCTCCAAGTATGGGCGAAATTGAGGTATATACCATAAACTCCTTAATTTGTCCCAGAGAGAAACATATTCACTTAAAATTTTAAATATCATTTCCGGTAGCAAATCAAACAACTGAAGAGAACTTCTTGAAACGAGAGGAGTCGAGGCCATGTTGATACGAATGGAACAATGGGATGAATGGAGAAAAGCAGGTCTTTTATATTTGTCATAATTTTTTATTATTATTATTATTTTTTTTTTTTTTTTTTTTTTTTAACGTTAAATTGTTTGGAATCTAGGTGCTAAACTTCTGAATCTATGAATCTAAGATATGAAGCAATATATAATTTTAAATATATATAAAAATATTTTCAATTGAATATAAATATTTATTTAAAATTTTATTAATAAATGCATTGCTGTGGATTATTGTTCTTCACATATAACAGTGGGTGAAATTTAATTTAACCTATATTTGAAATGCATTAATCTTTAATTACTTACTTCAGTTTTCAAATATTTATAAAATAAATAACGCTTATTAAAAAAGAGGTATTTAAAAATAATGAATGAACCTTTATTATGTGAAAATTCTCGTAGGTTTGTGATTTTTCCTATTGAATATCAAGATGTCTGGCAAATGTACAAGAAAGCAGAAGCATCCTTTTGGACTGTCGAAGAAGTGGACTTGTCCAAGGATCTTTCTGATTGGGAAAAATTAAAACCTGATGAACAACATTTTCTTTCTCACGTCTTAGCTTTTTTTGCTGCTAGTGATGGTATTGTAAATGAAAACTTAATTGAGAGATTTTCTCAAGAAATTAAAATGACTGAAGCTAGGTGCTTTTATGGTTTTCAAATAGCGATAGAAAATATACATTCTGAAATGTACAGTCTCCTTATAGATACTTATATCAAAGACAAAACAGAGAGAGAAAAACTTTTTAATGCTATTGAAACGCTCCCTTGCATAAAAAAGAAAGCTAATTGGGCTCTTTCTTGGATTAGGTCTCCTAATGCATCTTTTGGCGAAAGACTCATTGCTTTTGCTGCTGTTGAAGGAATTTTCTTCTCTGGTTCATTTGCTGCTATATTTTGGTTAAAGAAGAGAGGCTTAATGCCTGGTTTGACATTTATCAATGAACTTATTAGCCGAGATGAGGGTTTACATTGTGACTTCGCATGTCTGATGTTTACTTATTTAATTCACAAACCTACAAAACAAAAAATAATTCAGATAATATCGGATGCTGTTGCCATTGAAAAGGAATTTCTCACAGAAGCATTACCAGTTGGTTTAATTGGAATGAACAGTAATTTGATGAAGCAATATATCGAATTTGTTGCAGACAGACTTTTGGTGGAGTTGAACTGTGAAAAAATATACAATGTTGAAAACCCATTCGATTTCATGGAACACATAAGTTTAGAAGGTAAAACAAATTTTTTTGAGAAAAAAGTAGGCGAATATCAGAAAGCGGGAGTGATGTCTAAAAAAGAAGACCAGAGTTTTACTCTAGATGCTGACTTTTAATAATGTATTTATCTAAAATATATAAAATAACATTAAGTTAATGGATTAATTATTTTTTCAAATGATAATACCGTTTATTAATTTTTCGTAGTAGGTGGATTAATTGAACCCAGTTTAACAACGTTTGAAATCAGAAATTTTTATTTTCAGATGAATATTTATTTTCACGTGTACAGTTTGTTTAGTTTCAAACATGTTAAATCTGGGTGAAATTAAATAACGTATTACAGAAGCTGGATGATTAAAAAATTACACCTAAATAAAATGGCATCTACTACATTTTATTCAAAACATCTCTATAAATGAATACACTACTAATTTCAGTTTTACATTCATACAAATTATTTTCATATATTTTTCAGTGAAATACAAGAATTCAGTGAAATACAAGAACATTAAATATGCACAGAGTACACTCAAGATTCGATAGGGGCTTGAATCGTGGTAAAACACATTGCATACAAATGAATGCACATAACCTACAAGTCAGTCCAAAGTGTCACCCTCTGGCTTGGCTTTCTTGTTCACATTTATCATCGGTTGAGATTTCAAATATTTATTTTCTTTTTCTAAATCGGCAATGCGTTTCTTGAACAGTAGGATAATATTAAGATGTACTTTTTGATAGAGGGTAGGATTCCACCATTCGTTTTCAATAAATTTATAAAAGCAATTTCCCAAACGAGCCTGAACTTGAACCCATTCTGTGTCATCGAGCAATCGTTCATCTTTTTCGAAATATATTTTTCGGTTGTTGCCAAGATGTAAAAAGTAGGGAGTCGGTTGATGGGTGGGGAAAAACTCTTTGGATACCGGAAAAACAAAGTTCTTGGGAACGATGGGAAGATCTTGTACAGATATTTTTAATGTATCTTGAAATGTTTTAACATTTGAAAAGAGCTCGTTTGGACTTAACCAAATACATTTCTCGTAAATAAATTGGTGTAGTCCTTTTTCCCAACAACAGGCTAAGACCCATTTAAAACTGGATGGGAATGTAATATTTATGCAAAAATGGTTCATGCGTGTTTGAACAAGGGCCGATCTTCTGCATCGGGATTTTTGTTGACTGACATAAGCGATCGTATTCATTAAATGTCGTGGACATTTTATATAACGGTTGTAAAAATATTTACAGTGATTAGACGATTTCTCTTTTTCAGCGTCAGCTAATTTTCTCCATACGTTCTTAAAGAAATGTCCTTTTGGAGCCACAGCAATCATGTGTCTGTGTTGCCTGTAAAGAGCTTTATTATGGTATCCTCCATCGCACCAACACCAAAAGGGCAAAAGCACGGTGACCCCATCATCTTTTTCCATAACCCGGTAAAACGAAGAGAAACTGACCGCACAAACCTGTACATGATACCAATCGAGTGTGTCTCGAGTAGTGATAAACTTTCGTAAGCAGATGGCAGCAAGGTTAAGAGAATCGATTGAAAAGGTCAGACAGTCTGGTTCACTCCACCATTCTTCTGCAGGTTCAAATATAGATTGGTAGGCCTCTGGAGGCAGTTCAGGAAGAACGTGGCGACCGAAAAAGTCTTTTTCGGGAAACACAGGTTCCGGTTCAAAGAGGGTAACGTTTTCACACATTTTTAAAAGCTAAGTTATAAAATTTTGAATAGACGCGAATGACAGAGAAACATACTTTTAAGTGTGGATGGTATTCCTAGGTACAACGTAGATGGAAGGAGCGTATCATTCTGGCAATACGATGCGCATTCACATTGGAACAAAAGAAGAGTTCCTGGGTTTAAGTAATACGTATATATATGTTAAAAAAAATATATATATAAATAAATAATTTTTTTTTTTTTTTTTTTTTTTAATTGTGTTAAACTGAGTAGAATTTTATTTGAAATAATATATACTTATTTAATTTAATTTAATATTCCCTTTCAAATATTAATCGGACGTTAAAATTAGATTTACTCCACAGTTAGATGTAAGGAACGATAACTAACAGCAATACTTTTTTTTATTTTAATAACCAAATGTAAAACACATATTTATATTCAGTTTCAAATATTTTAATATGTTTAAAAGTAATATTTTACTTCATATATGAGATCCAGAAGTTTAGCTAGTTTCTAAACAATGTAATGCTTATTTAAAAAGCCGGAGATTTTTTTTTCATATATTTTTGGACCTTTTAACTTCCTTTCTATTGCTTTATTTATACGATAATTAGCTTTACCTTGAATTTCAACTTGCATGTAAAACAAATAGAAGTCTCGCATATGGTGTGTCATTTTACCTTTTATATAGTCATCGTCCTCTATTTGGAATGCCTCGTGAGCTACTATAGGTATAGGATCCAAACCGTCTCCTATTAACTCATCACAGGCCTCAGTCCAATTCCAGACGATGGGGGATAGTGTGTAGATGTGTTGTTCACAGATACAGTCTTCTAAAATACACTCCACCACCAGCTGTCGTTCCGGTGTTCGATGCACCTTGAAATGTTTCCGTTCTGCCCAATCTTGCATGATTTGAACTTCATTTAATTGAAATATTGACGTCTTAAAGTTACAAAACCGCATTCTGTAATGCCCGCTACCATCCTCATAATCCTGAATCATAATAAAACCATACTTTTTCAAATGGTAAGTGGAAAACTTAATGTTTGGCAAAAACACATAGTCTTCTAAAAACCCTATGAAATAGTGTTTCATCTTTGTCAACAACTTTCGAAACGTTTTGGACTGCCTGTATGGTTTTATAAAACTCGAATCATAGTCCACTAAAAAATGGTGAAGCGAAATAGTCATGGAGCATTCGTCTCTTTTTAAAAAAAATCTATGAGACCAATCATCGGTATTGAGGTACCAGCCAGGTTGGAGTTGTCTCATCCATTCGAGAAAGGGAATAGAAAATTTCGTCGAAGTAATAGACCATGCCATGCGGTCTTCTAAGAGAAAATGAAATTCATGCATAGTCCATAGCGTCTCTAACTTATCGTGAAGAGGCAAATAATCTCGGAAAATTTTCAATAAGATCTCGGTAGGTAAATCCTGGAGTTCAGTGGAAGACTGTCGCGTAGAGAGGTTGGAAGAAGACGCCATCGCCTGCGGGATCTGAAACGTGTTTGGTCTTTTAAAAACGTCTTTTAAAGTCTATAGGGAATCGTTTTCATTGACCTGCTCAAAAGAAGGCAGATAAAGGTCAGTCACGGAATCTACAGCTAGAAAAAAGGCGCAATAAGTTATCGACTTAAAATAAAATTCAATAGGCTAGGTACTATAAATAAAATAGGTTCGTTCAGTTGACGACACCAAACAGTACAGTTTGGTGTAAACAGCTTTTTAACTTGAGCAAAAATAAATTATAAACCTATTTTGTATTTTTAAGAAACGGTAGCTTTCATGAAATTTTGAATCTATTAAACTAACTATACACCTATAAGAAAATTGTTAAGTGTGAAATGTGATTTTTTTTTTTTCTCAATGTGTTGAAATGCACAGTTCAGTTTCAAGTTGAATAAAGTTTTCCAATCTTGGCTTATGACACTTTGCAAAAAAATAGGCCGAAGGAAATAAGATATCCAGTTTGGATATCCCATTTCCTTCGGCCTATTTTTTTGCTTCCTTTCATAATCTGATGGCATGCATCAGCCTCAAGGAAGATGTTAAGATTCTCATGCTCCTGCAGTCTTAGTTTTTTATTCTAGGGCCTCTTTACAGTGTTTTTTAAACTTTTTTTTTGCTGTTTTCTTTCACTTCCATTCGGTATCTAAATAGGTAATTCACGTGATAATTCGTGTAAACGTTTATGTGATTGTCCTTTTCCAGCTCAAATCGATCATGAGCCGCCATGGGAATAGGGTCGCCTCCACTCCAGCTTAAAGTATTGTAGTGATCCTTAGTTTCCCACTTGAACGGTGACAATATTTGAATTCGTTTTTCGCAAACACACCGGGTCCCCCGAAATAGACATTCGACGACCAACTGTCGTTGAGAGATTAACGTCACTCTGAAATGACAGCTGGAATTGGAAACACTTTTTGGGTTCTTTAATAGTTTAGATTTATTCATTTGAAGTGAATATTCTGCCCAGTTATAAAAACGTAGCGTATGAAAATTGTCTGAAGTCACGTGATCTATCATGATGATTCCATACGGTTTCAAATAGTAGGTGGACATGTCTTTGTCTCTTAAAAACTTATAATCTTCCAAAAAGTTCATAAAAAGTCTTTCCGTATGTTCCAAAGAGGCGCGAAAGAAATCACAAGAGGCCGAGGGTTCATACCTTCCTCGACTACAGTCTACTAAAAAATGGTGTAACGAAACATTCAATGTCTCTTCATCTATTTTCAAATAGAATCGGTGGGACCAGTTATGGGTATTCAGGTACCAACCCGGCTTGATACGCTGTAAAAATTCGATAAACTGAAATGAGAAATAGCCCGATGACGCCTGCCATGTGTCACGGTCTTTTAATAGGGGTCGGAATTCAGGCATACGTAATAAAGTTTGTAACTTATCCTGAAGAGGTAGACGCCTTAAAATAGGGAATAACACATCGTGGTGTAAATTCAATAAATGAATGGGTTGTTTGGAAGGGGATACCATCGTTAGTGTGATGAAAGTCTACTGTATTTCAAGAGTGGAAAAAACGGAGACTTTTATATCAAACGGAAAGACTAGGCCATTTTCTGTCAGGGGTAGATCGTTATATATATTCCGTTGACTTATTCATACCCATTGTTGTAAAGTTATGAAGGATTTATGATAAATATGAAAAAGGATCAATCTTAAGATAGTTTAAAGAGACGGGTACAAATAAACACTCACATTTTTTTCTAAGGGAAATGAATTATAATAGAATACAATTTTCCTTTACAAAAGTTTAGGTTGGACTGATAATAGATTTCCTTATTATTGAATGTTTATAAAATGATAATTTAAATTCAAATAAAGCTTTCCAACAGAAAATGTATTCAAATAAAAAAAATACAAAGTTACGATATTTGGAGTAGATGCTGCAAGATAAACGTAACGTTTAAAAAATTTAGAATAACATTTTCAAATATTTGCAAGCTGAATAGAGTAAAAACCATGTTATTTTAATGCTGAATGAAAATAAATATTTTGATGGGACTCAAATATGACCCTTGTAAACAGTTCAACGATACATCACAGCAGATAATTATATATAATATAATTGAAATCAAATGAATTATTATATATATATATATCATCATCATCATCATCATCATCAACCGTTTTCAATCCACTGCTGGATGTAGGTCTCCCCCAGATTTTTCCATTGTTGCCTGTCTAGTGCTTTAGTCATCCAATTAACACCGGCCACTTTTCTGATTTCGTCACTCCATCTTACTTGAGGTCGTCTTCTTGGTCGTTTTACATCTCTGGGATACCACTGTAGGGTGTTTGTGCTCCATCTATTGTCTTGTCTTCTTGCAATGTGCCCAGCCCATTTCCATTTTAGCCGTTTAATTCTCTCGATGATGTCAAAAACTTTCGTCTGACTTCTTATCCACGTTATTCTCTTTCGGTCTCTTCTGGTTATGCCTAGCATACATCTTTCCATACTTCGCTGTGTTGTTTGTAATCTTTGTACCATCCGTTTTGTTAGTGTCCAAGTTTCTGCTCCATAAGTTAGTGCAGGCAAAACACATTGGTTAAACACCTTTCTTTTCAAACAAAGAGGCATGTTACTCTTCAGAATAATATTGTTCTTCCCAAAAGCACTCCATCCATTTCTTATTCTTCTATTGATTTCATTCATGATACTGTTGTCTGATGATATTTCTTGTCCAAGGTACACATAACTTTCAACATCTTTAATCTCAGTGTTGTTGTAGACGATTTTCTTTTTTGATGCAAATGAGTTGAACATCACCTTAGTCTTTTCCAAATTTATTTTTAATCCCACATTAATGCTAGCTTCTGCCAAATCTTTTAGCATATTTTGCAATTCTTCAGGGCTATTACTGAAAATTAAAATGTCATCAGCAAACCGGAGATGGCTTAAATATTCCCCATTTATTCTAATCCCTTTGTTTTCCCAATCCAGCTTCTTGAAAATACTTTCTAAGACAGCAGTAAAAAGCTTAGGCGAAATGGTGTCTCCCTGTCTTACTCCTCTTCCAAGCTTGATCTTCGCTTTTCCTTTGTCCAAACGGATGGTGGCTGTTGCTTTCTTGTAGATCTTCTTTATGATATTGATATAAGGTTTGTCTATACCAATGTCCTCCAGAGAAGTAATTACTGCAGATGTGTAGACCGAATCAAATGCTTTTTCATAATCAATAAAGGCAAGGCAGAGAGGTAAATTATATTCTTTATGTTTTTCTATAACTTCCCTTACTGTTTGAATATGATCCATTGTGCTAAATCCACTTCGAAATCCTGCTTGTTCTCTAGGTTGAGCTGAGTCCAGAGCTGATTCAAGTCTTGTCGTTAAAACTTTGGTGAAAATTTTATAAATCACTGACAGTAAGCTGATTGGACGGTAGTTTTTAATGTTTTCCTTTTCTCCTTTCTTATAAAGTAACACCATCACAGCATTATTCCAATCTTCTGGTACATCTGATTTCTCGAGACATTTGGAAAACAGTATGGCTAGCATTTTTGCAAATTCTTCTCCTGCTTCTTTGATAAGGTCAATTGTAATTCCATCTTCGCCAGGGCATTTACCTTTTTTCATGCCTCTAATGGCTTGTACAACTTCATCTGTCATCACTGGGATTATCTCTTCAGTTTCTGTTATGTTTACTAGTGGATCACGTAGGTTGATTTCCCTTTGATCTTCACATTTATATAGATTGTTATAGAATTTTTCGACAATGTGTACTATTTCATTATTGATTTTGGTGATTGTTCCATCTGCTCTCTTCAGTGCAAAAATACCTTTTCTTCCAACACACAGTTTGCGCTTAGCTGATTTTAAACTTTTGTTATCTTCTAGAACTTTTTTGACAAGATCACAGTTAAATTTTCTGATATCTTCTGTAACACATTTTCTTACCGTTTTACATAATTCTGCATATTCAACTCTTGATTTAGGATAGTTTTTCTTCATTTTAAATTCTCTGCGTTTCTTCATCAATCTTCTTGTTTCTTCTGTTATTTTCTTTGTTTGCTTTACTTGTACTTCACCAGCTATCGTCCTTGCAATTTCTTGTAGAGTATTTGTTATTTTCTTGTTCATTACTGTAACATCTTGTTCTTCTTCTAAGATTGATTGAAGTACTTGAAAACGATTTTTAAGTTCTAAATTAAATTCTTCTTTATGTTTCTGGAGATTTATAATATCGACTGATTTCTTTGAGCATTGCAAAAGCTTCATTCTTTCCACTTTAGTATTTAAAAGCAGTTTGCATCTAACTAACCTGTGATCGCTTCCTGTATTGAAGTTATTGAGAACGCTGCAATCCTGAATAAGATGCTTTTTGTTTGTCAAGATGTAGTCGATTTCACTTGTTGAGCCATTTGCACTACGCCATGTCCATTTTCTTTGTGGCTTTTTCTTGAAAAATGAATTCATGATATACATCTGTTCACATTCTGCAAATTCAATCAATCTGTTTCCTCTTTCATTACGCACCCCATATCCATGATTTCCTACTGAGAATTCACCTTTCTTTTTTTCCCCAATTCTAGCATTCCAGTCTCCCATTATTAATTTTATGTAGCATTTTCCTTTTTGATGCATTGAAGCTACTTCTTCATAGAAATCCTCAATTTCTTCATCAGTATAGCTAATGGTTGGTGCATAAACTTGGGTAATTTGCAGCTTGTATCTTTTTGACACTTGTATAACTAACCTTGCAACTCTATCTGATGCACTATCATATTCTACGATTTGATTCTTCCACCTTTTATGAATCAGAAATCCTACACCACTTGTTTTTCCATCTTCTGTACCTCTGTAGTACAATACATGTCCACTGGCAAGATCAATCTTCTCTTCACCTTTTCTTCTTACTTCGCATAATCCTAGAATGTCCCAGTTGATTCTTTCTAATTCTTCTTCAAGTTCCTGTAAACGACTTTCAGAAGATAAGGATCGTCCATTATACGTAGCCAAGGTCATCAACTTATGGCAGCCAAGCCGAGCCCGGTGATTCTTAGCACCCTCTGTCTTCATGTTTTTCTGATCGCTGCCGTAATCAGGAACATGCAGACTGCCGGGAATTGAGGGCCGTGATTTGTTTTGTGAATTCATGGTAAAATAAGGGGGGAGGTGGCCAAATTCCTCCACGCTGGCCAAGCGGGTTGGAGGAAGATATATATATATATATATATATATATAATATATATATTATATATTTTATATATATATATATATATATATTATATATTATTTATATATATATATATATATATATATATATATATATATATATATATATATATATATTATATATATATATATTATATATTATATATATATATATTATATATATATATTATATATATATATATTATATATATATATATATATATATATATATATATATATATATATATATATATATATATATATATATATATATATATATATATATATATATATATATATATATATATATATATATATATATATATATATTATAATTATATAAATAAATAAATATAATTTTTTTAATTAAGTGTAGTAGCGAGTAGTTCGGAAGTTATTTCAAATTGAATTTTATACAGTTTAACGCTATAGCAAAAAATCTGTTAGAGTTTTCAATTAAAAGAACCTATATTCAGTAACACGGGAAGACCTAGTTGAAACTCCTAAGATTTTTAAATATGTATTTTGACCATTGTCTATTTTTATGTACATTAAGTGTTATGAGGTAACATTTGCAGGTTTGCAAGTTTTATTTAATTATTTTTATTGCTATTTTGAATAAATCGTCTTTTTTAAAACATTTATTTTGCTTACTGAGAGTTAAAAGTGTCATAAATTATTTAGTAACAAAATTGTTACGCTTAGAAGAAAATGTTTGATATCTTTGGCAAACTGCTCTAGGAATTTTGGTCCCTCGGATACATTCCACCCGTTTAATGTTTGTGAAACATGAAATCTTTGAAATGGGTTTTATTGACAGTTAGTCGGAATCATCCAATATTTTTGACTTTTTAAAACCATTTCGTTCCATTCTCAGTGCATCATTTTCCATTTCTAAATAGGTAATTAATTTACCTTGAACCGTTTTGACCTGCTTTTCAGATCGATTGTATTTTCGTTTTAACACGGTATAGGTTTTCTTTAAACGCGTAAGGGAGAATTCTAAATGCTGTATTTTGGCATCAGAGTTGGTGACTGTGCTTTGCAAAGTCATCAATTTATCCACGAGGGGTTTTAAGAGACGTATATGATTTTGTTGGTAAGGGGTTGGATAATATAGAGCGTCGCCAATGGCCTCGAAAAACACATTTCCTTTTTCAGCTTGTCCAGTTTCCCAAGAGGGTACAGGTTCATCGCAAGGTTCAAAAAATAGTTTTCGGTTGTTAAATAAATGAACATAAAAATCTGTGGGATTTACCGTAGGTTGAAAGTGTAAAGACACGGGCAATACCCAATTTTTCAAGATGCCTGGTAAATCTCGAATACGGATTGCAATTAAGCCATTAAATGATATGGCCATGGGAGCTAACATTTGTGGGTTTATGGAAGCATACATTCTTTGAATCAGTTCTAAGATTCCGCCATCCCATTGCAAGGACAAAATAATTTTCGAGAAAGCAGGCAAGGATTGGGCGATGTAATAATGGGTGAATTCTCCTACGGGTTCGAATACCATATCCAGGGTCTGAACGGTAAAATCACATTGGGATCGTCGTTGACTCATCGATTCTAATAAATACACGAATTGCATGGCTGATAAAATGGGTTGTTTTTTAATTGTACTCGTTTTATGAAGACACTTAATTTTTTTCCACGTGTTTAGGAATGATTTTTTAGGTGTCGTCTTTAAAATAAAATGACGGTGCATTGTTCCACCCCCATCACAAAAACAAGAAAAGGGTAAAGTGTGTGATTTTCCAGAATCTGCGTTGAGCGCTTTCACAAAACTGGAAAAAGCTTCAGGTTTAACCATAATATGTTGCCACTCGGAGTTGTGTTGCGTATTTAAAAAAAGGTCAACACAGGCAACTGCTAAATTTAAACGGGGGCATTGAAAGGAGAGTCCTTTCAACATAGGTTGTAGCTCCCAAACTGGGTCTTCGGGTAAATTTGGTAACGGAACATGATAATCAAACTGTTTTTCTTTGCACATGGGTTCCAAGTCAAAAGAAGTGGGGATATCCGGTTGTGGCAAAATAATTGGGGAACGAGTTAGGGATTGAAAAAACTTATCAAAACAAGCCATAATATGATCTAAGTGGCGATATTTGTTTTCTTCGGACCAACCCATATGACCAAAGCACCATACACACACGACATCTGGATTCAGAGCATGTTGTATAGAACAGTGCTCTTCAAAATATTCTGCTAACAGTAAAAAATGACAATGTGGGCAATGAAATGGAACAGTATTTTTTTTAAGAAATTTGATATAATAAGGAAGAGACCGCATTTTAGAAAGGAAGACTCGATACAATATCGAAAATGTTGATAGGCGAGGTAGTTTTATACGTGTAAAATAAATAAATAAATAAATAAATAAATAAATAAATAAATATATATATATATATATATATATATATATATATATATATATATATATATATATATATATATATATATATATATATATTATATATATTAATTATATATATATATATATATAGTTCACCTCATTGGCACATATCAATTACATCCTATTTAATGTTTCAAAGCATCACTAAACTGTATTACAAATGATTTTTTCCCATTGATCATAATGTAAACGAAAACTTTTGTGTATCTCTGTAAATGAACTATAACAGGTACCTAACTTATTTTGAATATTAATATGGAGTATATAGCCTTAATAACGTTTAGCGTTAAATTGTTTAAAAAGTAGATGCTAAACTTCTGGATCGAATAAACGAAGTAAAATATAACTTTTTAAACATATTAAAATATTTTAAACTCAATATAAATATGTTTTTCTTTTCGTTAATATAAAAATATAACAGTGAAGTAAATTTATTTTAACCTGCGATATAAAAACTTTTTCAATTTTCAAATATGAAGTAAATAAGCATATATTTCATTTAATTTGAATAACGCATATGAATAGTTAGCTGGAAGCTATTTCACATTGAATTCTACACCGTTTAACGGTTTATTTATTTATTTTTTTTTAATGTATGTTAACTTGAATAACACATAAGAATAATTCACTGGAAGTTATTCTTATTTCACATGGAATTCTACATCGTTTAACGTTAAAAAACAAACAAAAAAAAAAAACTAGAAAATATATAGAAACTAGAAAATATATAGAAGCTAGATGCTAAACTTCTGTGAGTTTACCTACCTAACATATAACAGTGGAGTAAATCTATTTTAACCTGCAATTAATATTTGAAAGGGATTAATATTTATATAGAATAATTCGTTGGAAGTTATTTAAACTAGAATTTTAAAGTTAAACGCTTTTTTTGCTTAAAACAAAGAGTTTGAACGAACAAAACATTCAATATAAATTCAATTTCGCAGCATGGTTTTTATTATAAATTCGGAATTGATCCTGAAATATCTAAATGGCTTCTTCAAAAATATCCACCCAACGATCAACAACGGTCCATTTGTGAAAGACTTAATTTACACACTGTTTTATGGTCGTTTTATCTCTATAAAAAAATCCCTTTTGAGTATATATTCAAAGGATATTTACATTCTATTTTGGATGAAGATGGATTTTTAGAAGATGAAATAGAAGATGATCAATTATTTTCATATACTATCTCAAAAATGTTTTCGAATATGGTTTTAACTAATGATGAAAAATTTTTCATTATTCATCGTGGATGGATTAATTTTCACCGAAAATATGGTTTTTGTATAGAATTTCCGATGCAAAGTTTACAAAACTTATGTATAAACAAAGTTATTGATAAAATTAATCAAGATCCTAGGATAAATATTTATTTATCATTTCTGCCTAAAATATTTGCTTCAAGACTCGAATATGATAGACTTCTATCACTCCTCAACTCGATGCCCAAATACAATAGAAGACGTATGAGATCTCAATTTAATGCGTGTTATCCTGCAAACAAGCTTTTTTCAGAAATTGATGCTATTTTTTTCAAAGAATTTGTAGTCTGGTTTCAAAATGACCCAGTTATGTTTCCGCGACTCCAACCCAATATTCCTTTTGAAATTATTCATTTTTATTTCAGCAGGTTACAAGGAAATAAATTGAATGAACGTTACAATTTATGTATTAACTGTATGAAATGGTGCATGTATCGTTTCCAAAATAAATGGGCATGGGAGAGACGTTATTACATACATAGTACATATAAACGATGTGGTTATGATAACAATGTACAAAGTCCAGCAAACTGGTGTACACAATGTAAACGAGTACCCCTATTTCAAGTACTAAGTATGGAAGATTATAAAAAACAATATGATAATGTTTACTCTAACGGATGGGCGATTAAAGTGGAAGAATTTTTGTAATTTTTTAGGTATATTTGGAAGAGTGAGTTTGGAAGTAAAATATAACTTTTTAAACAAACTAAAATATTTTGAACTGAATATAACTATGTGTTTTACATTTGATTCATAAAATAAAAAAGGCAATGGAGTGGGCAATCGTTTCCCACAGTCATAAAAAAAAAAAAAAAAAAAAAAAAAAAAAAAATGCATAGAGGGTGGAATGTAGAATAGAAGCAGAGTGTATAAAAACAAAAGACCTGAAGACAGTAAGACTGTAATGTTGTAAAGTGTAAAATGTGAAGTAATGTTGTTTCTACTGTGTTTAATTGACCGTAAAATCCATTTTGATATTCTGGGAGTTGTTGGAAAGAATGGAAAAATTTATTTGGTACGTTAGAGCTGGCTTTATTGTTAGGTAAACGAAATATTCATATATGGGCTCGTGAAATGGCTAGCTGTAAACTGGGCGAAATCTTACCAGACTGCGGTCCACGTTTGGAAAATGACTGGGTGATTGAACAGACAGCTCTATTTCATTTTCTGACCTACCGTTTGGTTTCGGCAAAGAAAAAAATTGGTAAAGAAAAAAGACTATATGATTTTATGAAAGAAGGACGTGTTTACCCATGCGGTTTAGTCGGCAAGTGTCTACGCTTGAAAAAGTGTTGTAAAAAGCATGGATATTTATTGTTTGCTTATTTATTGAAACTGCGAATGAAAAAACTATATCCAACTAAAAATTTTCTCAAACACAGGAACAAATGGATCGAACATAATTTATGTCATGTTAATAAATATTTGTTTTAACCCTCTGACCGCCGAGCAAAAGGGCAAATTTGTAATGTTTTCTCTATTTTTTTTTAAATGCTTAAAAAATCTGAATTTTCACACTTGAGATAAAAAACTTAATTACGTATATAGGTATAATCTTTGAGAGTATAAATCATTACTTGATGTTTTTAAAAATGCATTATATTTGTAGAAATATATTAATTTAAACAAACCTTGTATTACTATGAAACCTATAGCATAATAAATGGATATATCAGGTTGCGGCGATGAGAAGATGAAGCAATTTTATTCGAAATAACTTATATTAATATAGAGACATTTGCTTCACATTTTAATTTAAGGTTAAAATAAAACATTCTCTGCTCCCCTATGCGAAGAAACATACCTAAATATTTCCCATTTATTTTATTAATCAAATTCAAATGTAAAATGCACATTTAATTATAATTTCACCTTTCATCTTATAATGTTTACCATTTAATACTTTGATTTCAGTTTATGGAAAATTTCGGAAATCTTTCGGAAATGTTGAGTGAAACGATCCCACCCTCCCTCTGATGAAAAATGGTTTCGTCTTCCTCTTTGCTATATAAGTTTCCGCTTTTCCCATCTGTGACTACATTAAATCAGAATTCAGTTTGCTTCACATTAGCTGAAACTTTATTTGTTGAATGAATGTTTGCTTCAATATTCATATATTAATATGTGCGACTATTGCTGTTTAGTGGATGCCTTTTTCAACGGGGAACCTTTAAATTACCGATTCTGTTTTTCCATTATTGAAGAAATGAATCAATGGAGAAACTTTGAAGAAATGTATAATCAATATATTTTTGATTATTTAAAAGAAATTCAAGACTATGAATCAACGGATGACTTCTCTATTCATTCGGATGAATATGAATGTGCTGATATTTCCGACTCGTGGCTCTCCGATTAATCCACCGTATTGAAGTTGGAGTCCTGGATCCAGTCTGTTGCGTGAACAACCGAAAACTATGTTTTAACACCGTTTCACAGGTCAAAAATACTGATTGTATTCAAAATATGATGGAGATACGCTGACGGACATCTACCCGATGATATTACAGCTGTCATGAAACAATCAGGCATGAGATTTTTCCGCGGTTTTCCGCTTTTTCGCTTTTTTGTCAATCTTATCCCTGAACAATAAACACATCCATTTTCTACTAAAGAACATTTAATGTACGTTACGATTCGAACCAGAGATCTTCCCATTATCAGAAGTAGCCGATGGATTACTCTCAACAACTTCTGGTTGTATTGCTTCGTTATGGATATCAGGAACATGAGCATTTTGAACTTCTAATGGAAAAACCCTTTGTATTGGGCGAAGTAAGACCCCGGATTGAGTCTTTAACTTTACTGTTCTGACCTTACCATCTTTGCCGGGAAGCAGTTGTATCAATTTCACTAGAGGTTAGTTCAATCTCTTTTTGATGTCATCTCCGATAAGAACGATATCACGTAATTTCACTGCAGCTGATCTAGTATATTGATTCTGTCTCAGGAGCAGTTGACTTAAGTATTCTTTTCTAAAACGAGATCTTAATTCATCCATAAGCTTAATTCGATATTTAATTCTCATGCGAAAATGTTTGGAATCTATTTGATCGACGTCAGCTGCAACTGTATTAGAATTTTCTAACAGAAACATGGCAGGAGTTATGGGATTCAAATCAGAGGGATCTTCAGACATGTTAGTGAGTGGACGAGAATTTATTATGGACTCGCAATCACACAAAATAGTAACTCTTCATAAGTCAAAACAGCTTTTTCAAGAGTTCTTTTAAGGAGATTTTTGAAATTCTAACAAGTCTCTCCCACCAGGCAGCAGTGGGTGCGTTAAACTTCCAGAAAATTCATTGAAGAGAGGTTTCACGAACAATTTTTGCCCAGTCCAGACTGCAAAGTTCATTAAAGGCACCTCGAAAATTAGAACCATTATCAGAGTATATAACTCGAGGACGACCTCTTCTGGCAATAAAGCGTCGTAAAGATATCAGAAATGTTTCAGTAGATAATGAGGAGATCAATTCAAGGTGGACAGCTCTATATATACCACAAGTAAATAAGACAATCCAGACTTTATCTCCATGCTTCACGTACAAGGGTCCCGCCAGATCAATCTCAACCACTTCAAAAAACAGACGCATCTTCTACTCTATCTGCGGGCAATGAAACTGAGTCACTGGTTTGTGGTTTTGCATTGTAATGTTTGCATTTGATACAATTTTTTAAGACATTTCTAACGGTCTTTCTTCCTCTGAATATCCAGAATTTCTCACGTAAGATGATAAGTAAAATCTGGGTTCCTGCATGACAGTGAGTCTGATGAAAATATTCGATCAATCTTTGAGTAAAAATGCTTTTGTCGTGCAACAAAATCGGAGAAATGAATGAAGGTTTATCAATGCGCTCAGTAATTCTAGTTTTAACACGAATAATACCTTCTTCATCTGTAAAGGTATTCAGAGTTCAGGAAGGAATCGAAATTGTTCCTGTCGAATCAAAACCTTTTCAGAAAATTCGATTTCTTCCGTAGAAAGCTCCCCACCTTTTCGCAACATGCGTTTTTTTCGTGCATTGTTGATAAAGCGTAAGATCCATGCAACAAGTCTAACTATAGATTGAAAATTGGAAAATTTTGTACAGTACCAGGGTGGATCTTCTTGCACGTCGATATTGCATAGTCGAACCCTTCTTTCTATTTCTACCTCTGATGGACTTGACACAGAGAATTAAATCTTTAATTATGTGCCAATATCTTTAATTATAATGTCAATGAAATACTCAATAATAGTAACTGCCTAACTGAAAAAGACGTCCATACTCTGAGCGCAGACTTCTTAAGTAAGAAGCTTACTCAAAACACAGATGAAATTACTTTGAATAATATAAATACCTGTTAATTTCTTTATAGCGAGCGAATCTTTTTGCAGAATGAATTTTTTTCTTCTTCTTCAAGCTTGTCTTTTCTTGTGAATAGGTTGATGTTTTTGGAAGGCAAAGGCTTGGCAATACAGATGATTTTAACCTGAGAAATGCAGACGACTTCAACAGACTTCACAGAGAATTAAATCTTTAATTATGTGCCAATATCTTTAATTATAATGTCAATGAAATACTCAATAATAGTAACTGCCTAACTGAAAAAGACGTCCATACTCTGAGCGCAGACTTCTTAAGTAAGAAGCTTACTGAAAACACAGATAAAATTACTTTGAATAATATAAAATAAAAGTAACTTTTACTATATAAAATTTCATGTACGCAAAATATTAGAGGTAAATAAAATTGAAGATGGCTAGTTAAAAAACAATTGATGCTGTAGCTAAGAATAATGACTTTTTACGCGATTGCTAAAAAGTTATATATCTACTAAAATGTTCTATCCAAAATTCTAAATTACGATGTACAATATAAACATTCAGTTCATTAAAAATATACAGACTGGAAAAATATATGTGTCGTCAGAGACGAAATAATGGAGCGCTTTATTGACAAGAATCCATTTTCATAGTGAAAAGTCAGAATAGACAGCTATTTGGAAGCTGGGGAGAGAAGTGTTGGTGTCCAGCTGACGTCATCACGGAGAAGGAAGCTTCGCGTGATCCCTACCGTGTACTCTAGATACCGTGGTTGAATGTGTGTTTCGGGGTCCAGGTATACCTGTATCTGCGAAGAGCCGATCCAAACATTGTCACCGTTCTACTTTGAAACTCACGATTCTTACAATACATTCATCTCGTATGAAAGCGACTCTATTCAAAGGACAGCCCATCAAGTCTTTGAACTAGGTAAAGATAATAAAATCGAAGCCCATGTGTCATATCGCTTTGATTATCAAAGTCCTTAAATGGAAGTGGGATATGATATTGAAAGTCTTATAAAAATAGAAAACAAAATCTGCACGAGCATGAGACTCTTTACATCTTCCTTGAGTCTGAATGGTTGCCATCAGATTTTGAAAGGAAGAGCAAAAATTGAAAAACTAACATTTTAACCAAGAGATGAAAGATAATAAATAATAATTATATAATATATAAATATATTTTGTATTTCACATGTAAATTAAACAAAAAAATAAGTATTATAATGTATTGTATTTGATTGTTTCTATTTTAAAGGAAGTGTTACCCTTTCAAGGTGAATGTACAAAAAATGCTGAAAAATATGAATTAATACCAGAATTTTTTAAAAGAATTATTTACAAATAAAAGCTTTTATTCATGTATTTAGTAAAGGAAAAATTTTTCTTTCCAAAATTCTGGTGTCAATGTAGCAAATCGAAATTAAAACAAAATGGGTGAAATGTACCATCACCCTTGAAGGTATTAACATAACATGAAACAAAATTACTTTTCGTAAAATAAAGCTATTTTTCAAACAGATAAAATAAATATCGATCCATTTATTTTTTATTTCAATTACAATCAAGAATTATCTGCAGTAATCAATGTATATGATCCAAAAGAAGCAGCAATACATCCATTTCAAATTTACATAATTTTTTTTTATTCAATACGATCATTCTTAAACTTCCAATAAATGCAAAAATGGGCAACTGGGTAAACTGAATCCATAATAAACTTTGATGATTATATAAAAATTCTTTTCCTTAAATGTGTATATGTAAGTATCATCCAATGACGTTCGAATGTGCTTGAGTGGCTTATCTTGAATGGAATAACCCAGAGATTTAAGCTGTTCAGTGAGTAAATTGAAAGGTTCGTCGAAATAAGAATATTTACTAATATTAAAATATTCATCTATTAGTGTTTCATCTTTTTGTTTACTTTCTACTGAACAAATAGCAACGCTACCATTATTCCAATCTTTTTCACCGAACTTGTGAATATCAAAAGTGACTGTCCCTTTTGGAGTCGGAATATCCATGATGTCAGGAGATAATACTGTAGAAATATATATATATATATATATATATATATATATATATATTATTTATTTATTTTATTTTTATTTTTATTTTTATTTATTTTTTATTTTTTTTTTAATTTATTTATTTATTTATTTATTTTTAAATCAAGTAATTAAAAATG
The DNA here is from genome assembly GCA_963931845.1 of Maratus michaelseni. Lineage (NCBI taxonomy): Eukaryota > Metazoa > Arthropoda > Arachnida > Araneae > Salticidae > Maratus > Maratus michaelseni. The sequence goes on from OZ007587.1 coordinate 286,903,670, forward strand.
AGTTTCGTATCATCATATTCACACACTATGGTTCCACCAATCAAAGAATCTTATAATGAAAAAACGAAATATTTTGATAATTTCGAACTTGACCAGAAGAACAAACCAGAGCAAGAAAGTTGCAAAAAAATATCTCGTAAGCGTGAAATCAGAAAACGTTATCCGGGTTATGCATGTTCTTTTTGCAAAGATTATTACCAATGTCTTCAATTAGATAAAGAAAAATTGAAATTGAGATTGAAAAAGGTCTCGAGACACAGAGGAAAGTCACCTCCCAAAACACCGGAGCATTTTTGGGAATTAGATTTTCCTAATGACGAAGAGTGTCTAAAACGTGGTTATACCGAACCGGCGCAACCGTATTACTTTAAAAAATGATGTTGTTTTAAGCCAGAATTTATTTCGTGTATTCAAGTTTGATTTAATAAAAAATATACTTAAGATTAAATATATAATAAAGGGATATTCTTTTAAGTAGTTTTGTAGTAAGGGTGTTGATCGGGAAAGCTGTTTAAAGAGACAGTATGAAGTAACTTATATATTATATTATGAATTATAATATTGTATATATACAAAATAAAATATCAGTTGACCCGTTTGAAATAATTAAAAAAGAATAATGTTGTGAACTTTCGTTCCTCACATCTAACAATGGAGGAAATCTAATTTTAGCCTGCGATTAATATTTGAAAGGGATGAATCTTAATGATTTAATAAAAAATATACTTAAGATGAAATATATAGTAAAGGGATATTCTTTTAAGTAGTTTTATAGTAAGGGTGTTGATCGGAAAAGCTGTTTAAAGAGACAGTATGAAATAACTTTATATATTATATAATGAATTTTAATAAAGATTAATCGTAGGCTAGTTAAAATTAAATTTACTCTACAGTTAGATGTGAGGAATGTTAAGTTATAGCATCGCCCATTTTTATTTAATTGTCAAATGTAAAATACATATTTATATTCAATTTAAAATATTTTATATTTAAAAGAATATTTTACTTCATATAGATTCAAAAGTTTAGCATATAGTTTTTACACAGTTTAACGCTTTTTTTAATCGTTAAACTGTTTAGAATTTTATTTGAAATAACTTTCAGCTAATTACTCTTTTGTGTAATTGAAATAAAATTATATGCAGTGTCTCACATAAGTGATGGGACACTTGTGCTTTACAAAAGGAAACTAATCAAATAAATTAAAAAATCATGTACACATTTTTTGTGGGTGTGTTTCATACTTAAATTTAGTAAAGATTATTACATAACATACATTTTGTCAAAATATTAAAATATTAATTTAATAAAAATACAAATGTTTAGAACGGAGCAAAAAATAGCTCACATAAGTGATGGGACACCATTATATATGCAACAAAAATCGTCTGAAATAAGCAATAAAAATATTTTTTGGGGTTTTATTTTTACTTAAAAGCAATTGGCAATAATTTATAAAATCGTCTGCAGTATTTCTCTCCAGTTTGTTTTGGAATTTTTGTGTTTTTTAGCTCTGTGTAGCCATGAATGCTAAACGAAAAGAAACTTCGCCTGAAATTCGAAAATTAGTTATTAATTTGCATATTGAACGTGGAAAATCTATTAGAAAAACTGCTGAAACAGTTAACTTGAGTCGTTCAACAGTTTTCAATATCATTAAACGATATAAAAAGAATCATATGATTCAGGATAAAAGAAGACCTGGCCGACCATCAAAGCTATCGAATGGAATAAAGCGAATTATCGTTCGAAATATTAAAAAAAATTCAAGAATTAGTGCTTCAAAAGTTGCTGCTGATTTACAAGCATTATATGGAATAATTGTTAATCCTGAGACTATTAGAAGGGTAATTCGATCTGCTGGATATCACGGTAGAGTAGCCAGGAAAAAATTCTTCGTAAGTGAAAAGAATAGAAAACTCAGACTAGCTTTCGCAAAATCCAACATAAATAAGAATTCTGATTACTGGAATAAAGTTATATTTGCTGATGAGAGTAAATTTAATATATTTGGTTCTGACGGTAGAATCTTGGTGTGGAGAAAACCCAGGGAAGCATTTCGCAAACAGAACTTTGTACCAACAGTAAAACATGGTGGAGGAGGAGTTATGGTATGGGGGTGTATGTCGTCCGCTGGAGTTGGTAATCTTGTTTTTATTGACAGTATAATGGATCAGTACAAGTATATTGATATTTTAAAGCAAAATTTGAAATCTTCAGCACGAAAATTGAACCTTCATAACGATTTTAAATTCTACCAGGACAATGACCCCAAGCACACTGCTCTGAACGTTAGACTCTGACTGCTATATAACTGTCCTGAAATAATAAAAACACCACCACAATCTCCAGACTTAAATCCCATAGAGAATATTTGGCAAGAATTGGAATCAAGAATTCGCAAACACACCATTTCTTCAAAACAACAACTAAAATCGGTGCTTCAAGAAGAATGGGGTAAAATCACTCCAGAAATCACAAAAAAATTAGTCGAATCCATCCCAAAAAGATTAAATCATGTTTTAAAAGTAAAAGGAAATCCAACAAAATATTAAAACCTTTTAAAAAGTAAAATTTTTGGATAAATATTTGATGGAAAAGTAAGTGTCCCATCACTTATGTGAGCCATTTTTTGCTCCGTTCTGAACAATTGTATTTTTACTAAATTAATATTTTAATATTTTGAAAAAAATGTATGTTATGTAATAATTGTTACTAACTTTAAATATGAAACACACCCAAAAAATTTTTGCACATGTTTGTTTATTTATTTTATTGCAGTTTCTTTTTATAAAGCACAAATGTCCCATCACTTTTGTGAGACACTGTATATACATATTTATTTCAAATGTGGAAACTAAAAATAATTTAATAAAGATTCATCCCTTTCAAATATTAATCGCAGGCTAAAATTAGATTTCCTTCTTTGTTAGATGTGAGGAACGAAAGTTCACAGTATTATTCTTTTTTTAATTATTTCAAACGGGTCAACTGATATTTTATTTTATATGTATACAATATTAAATTATTTTCAGTTTTCACATTTCAAATAAATATCCATGGTACTATTTTAGTCCCGGGTTCGAATCTCAGAGATAACCTTCTTTTTCAAACTTTTTTCACACTTTCTTTTCTCACCGGTAGAGGGCGACACCCTTTTTCCCTCACATTCACAAAAAAAAATTAAGCCCCCCCTAAAAATAAGCCCTCCCCTCTCTCCCTTATCGGTTAAAAAAATTAAGCCCTCCCCTACTTCACTTCCTCTCTTATCTTCCAACACTTCCGGTTCAATGGGAAATTTATTTTATTTATTTTATTTATTTATTTATTTAATTATTATTTTTTTTTTTTTCTAATGCGTTAAACTGGTTAATTTTTTTTTTTTTTTTTTTTTTTTTTTTTTTTGAGATATAACATGTATAAAAAGGTTGGTCTCTGTATAGATTACTCGTCATTTAAACCCATTTCAGTTTGGAGTAGAAGTTATTCTGACTTCTGAAGGAATGGTTTGACTTTTTAATATTGAACGGAAATGTACATTGTACTTTTAAAACATGTATTCTGAATCTGGTAAATTTTAATTTTAGCTTGAAGATGGATTTAGTTTCAGTTGGAAGTCAATGGAATGGAACCCTTTTTAAACCAAGATTATGGATATAATGAAAACTGTGATTATCATGGATATAATGAAAACTGTTATTATCATGGATATAATGAAAACTGTGATTATCATGGATATAATGAAAACTGTGTACCCGTTACCCAGAAAGCAGGTGTCTACTTCATCGTGTGAATTCTCGTTAAGTATTTTTTGATTCAATCTTGGAACAGTGAAAACATACAGAAATAATATATTATCTGTTATCACGTGTATTGATTTTTTCATTTACATCCCGCCCACTTTAATTCTTTTATGTCAGCTGGTATTATCCTCCAACCAATTAACATCGACAAGACTTTTGAGCTTTCCGCATGTGAGACTGATATTCATTTACAAATTCGCTAGTTAGAGAGAAAGATGTCTCGAATTTGTATTATTTGCAAGAAGCCTGTCGGACGATCTAAATTGACGGAATGTCGCCACTGGGTGCATGCTTGGTGTTTGAAAGAACACTTTCAAACAAATAACTCCATGACGTGTCCTAAAGATACATGTTCCGCCAAATTGCGAGCTCGAGACATTGCAAGAGTTATTTATAAATATAAACAAGAATTTTCTAAGGAACGTTTTCAGCATTTACAATATTTGATGTATGCTAGAGTCTTCGAAGTAATGACAGAAAGCGATTTGAGCGAAGGATACTTGACGGATTAAGCCATCTCACCTTTACCATGCTAAAAGATTTTAGTTATCTAGGTGAGAGCAAAAAAAAAACTCTTTTTATGTAATGATTAGTTAACCAACTTTGGAAAAACTTCATGAAAAAAAAGATAGTTAAAATCATTCTACTTTTTTATCAAGATTGAACAGTTATTTTTATTTCAAGTGAAAAGATCACTTTTCAATTCGTTTATAGCTCGATTGAATGTAACATAAATTTAAAAAGATTGTGAAAAAAGCCACTTAAAATGTTTTTCTTTTTATTTATGTATATATGAAAATCAAATCAAATAAATAACTTAAAATGTAAACAATCCAATAAAATGAAGTATTTCTTCCTCTAAGTGTTATTTTTAACTCGAAAATGTTTCCAAGATTGGTAAGTTATTTTACGCAAAAAAAAAGAGTTGAAAAGGGAGATACACTCCCTTTTCAACTCTTTTTTTTTGCTCACTCTACCTCTCACTGACAGTGAGCCTGGTCTCGGTGAAATCCTTTTTAACCACTCAAAAAGGAATCTTCCAAATCCCCTGCGTCTAGATCCTGAATCAGGATTCTATGGGATTCTCTTTTTAAAGCATCATAACGTTCTTTTGGAAAGGTATGGGGATCCAGGAAAAGGACATGGGTAATGTCCGGGGCTTTTAAAGTACGGTGACAGTAGAAACAAACGGGGTTCACCACAGGTTGAGCAATTAGATAAGCTTTAAGGCAGGAACGATGGGCACTGTGCCCGCAGCGTTTCAACCGTGAGGTACCCGCATCTTTCAAACAGAACATGCACAGATTTTGAGACATCTTACTCGTAACAAGTCAACAAGCGAAATGAAGACGTTCGAATAGCAAAAGAATGGGGGGAAAGAATATCACGTGAAGCGGATGTCATGGGATGGGAAACTTTTAAAACAATAAATGATTCCAAAGTTGGATCACCGTAGAGGAGGAAAAATCCATGAGAGTGATTAAATGAAATATAAAAAAGCGATACTTCGAAAAAATATATTTTTTAGTGAAAAACGCACCTGTGATTTTGGTGTTGCAAAATGAAAGCTTGCTTTAACGTTCATGACGGAAATACAATGAAATCTTTCTTTCATGTTTACGGTGGAATGCCTTACCTTCAGACTTTCGACTGTTTTTATTTTATAAGCGGGACTTTTTTATCCCCCATTACGCTTGGTAATGCAAAAACACACAATACCTTAAATTTACGATGGAAAGCCTCTCTTGAGACTATGGACGGCATTATTGTTTAAACACGTACCATTTACAGATATTTTTTCCGAAACCATCTGTTTTTTGTGTGTGGGTGACCTCTTAGAATTTTTATTACAACGGTTGAAAAGTTCCTACGGTATAGGTACTGCAGAATCATACAATATGTTATAATTTACAGTACCTAAATGATTTATTACACACTCGCATGCGAAATAAATTGAGCAAATGAATATATTCGAATTTTTTCGTCTTCATAAAACCACAAAGCATAGTTCGTATGAAACTATGAACTAGCTATAGTAGTACGAACGCACCTCATTTGTCACGTAAAATCTTCATGGAAATATATAACTTATAAATATTATACTGTTTACCGTATATTACTCCAATGACCCTATACATGTTACTACCAGATATTACAATAAAACACTGCAGGTGTGTAAAACAGTATAGTATAGTATATATTCTTTTGAACGCACCTCATTTGTCACGTAAAATCTTCATGGAAATATATAACTTATAAATATTATACTGTTTACCGTATATTACTCCAATGACCCTATACATGTTACTACCAGATATTACAATAAAACACTGCAGGTGTGTAAAACAGTATAGTATAGTATATATTCTTTTGAATGTCTCTGCAAAATCCGTTTTAAACAGGTCTTTGTCCCTGTCGCGCTTGTCTGTCCGTGCTCTAACTTACGTAATTATACTCGGATCGTGTCGCTCGTTGAAAATTGTACGTCAAACGTGACAAATGAGGTGCGTTCGTACTACTATAGCCAGTTATATATAAATATTCAGATCTGGATGCTATCTCGGAAGCTCTGTACGTGTTTAAAGATTTCGTCTTCATATACAAACAAAATGGGTATCTGCTATTCTGGTACCATATGGTACCGCTAGGACTTAATGGGTTAATCGTCAAGCGACCGAGATATTTATTTTATGACAGAAATGAAATCTGCAGACGATATAATTCATTTCATAGAATTAAAAATCATCAAGATCTGAATATTTATTATAACTAGCTATAGTACGAACGCACCTCATTTGTCACGTTTTGACGTACAATTTCCATCTGTTTTTTTTTTTGTTTTTTTTTTCCTAGCTTCTGGCTCCTCCCCGGGCCTATATCCCAAGTGTAGATAATTAACCGTCAAAAATCAACCCTTTTTTTTTTTCTCAAAACTGATTTTTCAACGATTTCAGATTTTTGAAATGCTGCGAGCGTCCTTAGTTTATGATCAAAATTCACGAAAATTATTGATAAGGATATTGTTGTACAAGGAAACTAAACATGCATTTTGAAATTCGACTTCATTACGATAGTTACATATGATTTTTAACTCCTTTTGCGACGAGCGTCCTTTACAGAATTTTAAATCTTTCACACACCGGTTTATGAAAAACAGAAATTTTCGACTCATTGAATCGCAGAAATGCTGTCATTAAATAAGGCAAAGCTTACAACTTTCGATGAAAATCGATAAGAAATTCAGAAAAAAATATCTAAAAACTTAAATATACCAGAGATTAAACAAGTTGGAAATTGTACGTCAAACGTGACAAATGAGGTGCGTTCGTACTATAGCTAGTTATATAATATAAATATTCAGATCTGGACGATTTTTAATTCTGTGAAATGAATTATATCGTCTGCATATTAATTTCTATAATAAAATAAGTATCTCGGAAGCTCCTATTAAAAAAAAAGCGCCGATTTAAAAGAAAAAAAAAAAAAAAAAAAAAAAAAAAAATCAAATTTCTTAATAAATATTTTTATTAATATTTTCTAAAGTTTTGATTCGATTTTTACAAAATTTGAAATGTCTCGACCAAATTCTGCAAAGATAATATACATTCAATTTCAAACCATTCGGTTGGGTAGTTTTTGCGTTGTTATATGCGGACGGACGGACCAGACGACGACAATAGGTGCTACGTATTTCTATAATTACGAACGCACCTAAAAAGAAAAAAAAAAAATTAGAATAGTAGAAAGAATTACAAATAGAATAATTAGAAATTCCTAAATTTATCACTTTAATTAAAACAAAAACGAAAAATCATGCGTCAAGCATAGATTATGTAACACTTTCCAACGCTTTCAAAATAATTTTACAAATCGTTACCATTTAATAAACTGAAAGATAACATCTAAGTATAGTTATAGTACGAACGCACCTCATTTGTCACGTTTTGACGTACAATTTCAGGAATGTCCAACATCTATTTCCAACATATACAATATTCGAAAAATTGTCCGAATACTTTTATTCAGCCTGTATAAGATCTATATATTTGTATATATACCACATAGGATGCTAAATTTTAGTTTAGTTTGGAAACGCGTAGCACAGTTTAAAATTCTCCTACTCGAGTTTCTTTCAGTAAACGGAAATGTGTTCGCGAACTTTTGTGCTGCCCACTATATGAAATACAGAATTTATACACACCAAGTAATAGACAAAAAGTGTTCAATTTAAAATCGCGTTCAGCAACTTAAAACGCACTTCCAGGAATTATCGTTAAAAGACGGTAGAGAATTTTTTTGTGTGTCCCTGTCAATGAACGATGACTGCTATTCTGACACACTATTCTGTAAGTAAGCCTCGTGTAAATGCACCTTAGTGATCTATATAAATTTCAATGCGTTTAAAATAGTGACACATTATTTAATTAAACCGCAAACGATTTTTCTCCATAGAGTTGGGTTGGTTTGATTATTGACAGCCAATTATCTACACTAGGGATATAGAGCCGGGGGGGAGTGCCCTTCGTGGGGGGGGGGTCTTTCTAAGGGAACCTAATCCGTATTTACGCATGGATAAATCCACGGCTCGGAGAAAACCACGAAAACTCCGAACGATTAGGCCGATTGGGATCGAACCCAGCACCTCCCGTCTACCAGCTTCGAGAGCAGAACCTCTCAGCCACAATTTCAAGCATAGATGTAGTAAGTCACTTCAGTTGAAATCCAAGCATATTTACGGGAGTTAGAGCACGGCCAGACAAACCGAAGTCATAAACACTTTTCAACTAGGTTGGAAAGTGTTAAAAATAAATGCTTCAGATTTGTTTGTAAAGTATTCCAAGTATGCAGAAGGTTTTAAAATACAAGTTCAAATTCTAAGTCAATATTTAACTTGATTAAAGGTGCGTGAAGAGAAATTGACAAAGCGTAGCTTGCTAGTATTCGCAAAGTTTGAATTATATACACAAACAATTTTTTACAATTTCATGCATATTGAAATTAATATATACTATCAGTGAGATGCGCTACAAGAGACTTTATAGAATAATATACTTTTGTGCAAACTGCATTAAAAAGGTGAAAAAATTGTATTTTTCTTGATATAAATTTGAAATCTAATGATTATGGCGTTTTTCAAATATTGAATTTCAAAAATTTTCCCCATAGACCGTAATGTAACGTAGTATTATAGCGAAATGTGATAACTTAAAAAGATAATGATAACGGTTAAATGAATAATTATATAAATGAATAATTTTCGGTCAAATGAATTATAGTAGCCTTATAATTCTGTTCTGTTAAAATATAAAAGTGAATTATGATGTCGCGAGTGCATGATTTTTATTTAATTACGACGAATTACTTCCAATTCAATGAGGCATATAAATTTCATTATATTTGAAGTATTGTAAATTGTAACTTATTAATGATCTCGAGTTTAACTTGAAACTGCAGGTGTGTAAACGCTGAACTCTTGCTTTCAGCAGTAAAAAAAAATAATAATAATAATAAATAAAAAATAAAAAATAAATAAATAAATAAAAAATAATAAAAAAAAAAAAAAAAAAAAAAAAATTTCATAAATATGAAAGAATTTTTTTTTTTTTTTTTTAATTATTATTTTTTATTTATTTATTTATTTATTTATTTATTTATTTATTTATTTTAACTGCTGAGCGAAGAGTGAGAGACATCTGCGGTTAATAAGTCGCTTATTGAAATACTAGCAAGCTACGCTTTGTCAATTTCTCTTCACGCACCTTTAATCAAGTTAAATATTGACTTAGAATTTGAACTTGTATTTTAAAACCTTCTGCATACTTGGAATACTTTACAAACAAATCTGAAGCATTTATTTTTAACACTTTCCAACCTAGTTGAAAAGTGTTTATGACTTCGGTTTGTCTGGCCGTGCTCTAACTCCCGTAAATATGCTTGGATTTCAACTGAAGTGACTTACTACATCTATGCTTGAAATTGTGGCTGAGAGGTTCTGCTCTCGAAGCTGGTAGACGGGAGGTGCTGGGTTCGATCCCAATCGGCCTAATCGTTCGGAGTTTTCGTGGTTTTCTCCGAGCCGTGGATTTATCCATGCGTAAATACGGATTAGGTTCCCTTAGAAAGACCCCCCCCCCACGAAGGGCACTCCCCCCCGGCTCTATATCCCTAGTGTAGATAATTGGCCGTCAATAATCAAACCAACCCAACTCTATGGAGAAAAATCGTTTGCGGTTTAATTAAATAATGTTTCACTATTTTAAACGCATTGAAATTTATATAGATCACTAAGGTGCATTTACACGAGGCTTACTTACAGAATAGTGTGTCAGAATAGCAGTCATCGTTCATTGACAGGGACACACAAAAAAATTCTCTACCGTCTTTTAACGATAATTCCTGGAAGTGCGTTTTAAGTTGCTGAACGCGATTTTAAATTGAACACTTTTTGTCTATTACTTGGTGTGTATAAATTCTGTATTTCATATAGTGGGCAGCACAAAAGTTCGCGAACACATTTCCGTTTACTGAAAGAAACTCGAGTAGGAGAATTTTAAACTGTGCTACGCGTTTCCAAACTAAACTAAAATTTAGCATCCTATGTGGTATATATACAAATATATAGATCCTATACAGGCTGAATAAAAGTATTCGGACAATTTTTCGAATATTGTATATGTTGGAAATAGATGTTGGACATTCCTGAAATTGTACGTCAAAACGTGACAAATGAGGTGCGTTCGTACTATAACTATACTTAGATGTTATCTTTCAGTTTATTAAATGGTAACGATTTGTAAAATTATTTTGAAAGCGTTGGAAAGTGTTACATAATCTATGCTTGACGCATGATTTTTCGTTTTTGTTTTAATTAAAGTGATAAATTTAGGAATTTCTAATTATTCTATTTGTAATTCTTTCTACTATTCTAATTTTTTTTTCTTTTCTTTTTAGGTGCGTTCGTAATTATAGAAATACGTAGCACCTATTGTCGTCGTCTGGTCCGTCCGTCCGCATATAACAACGCAAAAACTACCCAACCGAATGGTTTGAAATTGAATGTATATTATCTTTGCAGAATTTGGTCGAGACATTTCAAATTTTGTAAAAATCGAATCAAAACTTTAGAAAATATTAATTTAAATATTTATTAAGAAATTTGATTTTTTTTTTTTTCTTTTAAATCGGCGCTTTTTTTTTAATAGGAGCTTCCGAGATACTTATTTTATTATAGAAATTAATATGCAGACGATATAATTCATTTCACAGAATTAAAAATCGTCCAGATCTGAATATTTATATTATATAACTAGCTATAGTACGAACGCACCTCATTTGTCACGTTTGACGTACAATTTCCAACTTGTTTAATCTCTGGTATATTTAAGTTTTTAGATATTTTTTTCTGAATTTCTTATCGATTTTCATCAAAAGTTGTAAGCTTTGCCTTATTTAATGGCAGCATTTCTGCGATTCAATGAGTCGAAAATTTCTGTTTTTCATAAACCGGTGTGTGAAAGATTTAAAATTCTGTAAAGGACGCTCGTCGCAAAAGGAGTTAAAAATCATATGTAACTATCGTAATGAAGTCGAATTTCAAAATGCATGTTTAGTTTCCTTGTACAACAATATCCTTATCAATAATTTTCGTGAATTTTGATCATAAACTAAGGACGCTCGCAGCATTTCAAAAATCTGAAATCGTTGAAAAATCAGTTTTGAGAAAAAAAAAAAGGGTTGATTTTTTACGGTTAATTATCTACACTTGGGATATAGGCCCTGGGAGGAGCCAGAAGCTAGGAAAAAAAAACAAAAAAAAAACAGATGGAAATTGTACGTCAAAACGTGACAAATGATGTGCGTTCGTACTATAGCTAGTTATAATAAATATTCAGATCTTGATGATTTTTAATTCTATGAAATGAATTATATCGTCTGCAGATTTCATTTCTGTCATAAAATAAATATCTCGTTCGCTTGACGATTAACCCATTAAGTCCTAGCGGTACCATATGGTACCAGAATAGCAGATACCCATTTTGTTTGTATATGAAGACGAAATCTTTACACACGTACAGAGCTTCCGAGATAGCATCCAGATCTGAATATTTATATATAACTGGCTATAGTAGTACGAACGCACCTCATTTGTCACGTTTGACGTACAATTTTCAACGAGCGACACGATCCGAGTATAATTACGTAAGTTAGAGCACGGACAGACAAGCGCGACAGGGACAAAGACCTGTTTAAAACGGATTTTGCAGAGACATTCAAAAGAATATATACTATACTATACTGTTTTACACACCTGCAGTGTTTTATTGTAATATCTGGTAGTAACATGTATAGGGTCATTGGAGTAATATACGGTAAACAGTATAATATTTATAAGTTATATATTTCCATGAAGATTTTACGTGACAAATGAGGTGCGTTCGTACTACTATAGCTAGTTCATAGTTTCATACGAACTATGCTTTGTGGTTTTATGAAGACGAAATCTTTACACACGTACAGAGCTTCCGAGATAGCATCCAGATCTGAATATTTATATATAACTGGCTATAGTAGTACGAACGCACCTCATTTGTCACGTTTGACGTACAATTTTCAACGAGCGACACGATCCGAGTATAATTACGTAAGTTAGAGCACGGACAGACAAGCGCGACAGGGACAAAGACCTGTTTAAAACGGATTTTGCAGAGACATTCAAAATAATATATACTATACTATACTGTTTTACACACCTGCAGTGTTTTATTGTAATATCTGGTAGTAACATGTATAGGGTCATTGGAGTAATATACGGTAAACAGTATAATATTTATAAGTTATATATTTCCATGAAGATTTTACGTGACAAATGAGGTGCGTTCGTACTACTATAGCTAGTTCATAGTTTCATACGAACTATGCTTTGTGGTTTTATGAAGATGAAAAAATTCGAATATATTCATTTGCTCAATTTATTTCGCATGCGAGTGTACCACTAAATTATTGGGACAGAAGTTTACGAGTTACGTGCTTAGTGTCTGTGTTCTCTTTTGGTGTGATACATGTGTCCCGGGATAATGGGGCGGGGGGGGGGAGGGTACTCAATGGGTTACTTACTCAGCACTATAATTACTTTATTGAAAGTAAAATTTTTAAGGAATTTTTGCTGTCATAAGTTTTTATTGTGAGGAGATAAAAATTTTGTAGCTTTATACAAGAAGTTTTATAAAAAAAATTTAAAAACTTTTAAAAACAAACAAAACAAAAGTGCTTTTGTAAATGTTTATATTTTACAACTTAAATATTTATTTTCCTAATTAAATTTCGAATTTAAATAAGATTAACTTTTCTGAAACATTTATCCTTTTTAATTAAAGATTTATCAAAATATCTATTTCTGATGGTTTACGAATTCTATCTTTACTATACTTGAATTCTGTGAATTAATCTATATTTTACATAAAAAATTACTAATTATGCTTCTTTCTTACTTTGAGCTGCTCGGAAAAACTGAGCCATTTTTCATTCCTAAATAACCATTCTGAAGTTTTGTTTAATTTCTTTTTGTAGTTGATCTTTATTTTATTTTATTTTATTCATTTTCAAGTACAATTGAGACACCGGTGTTTAAAAAGTTCGGTGCGAAAGTAAAACGAGATAAAAAAAAAAAAAAAAGATCTATTGGTCGGACAGACACGCGGTTTACAGATAAATATTCAGCGTGGTCCGGAATTTTATATGATACTTACACACACACAGAGAGAGAGAGAGACAGACACAGACAGAAACACACACAGACGGCCAGCAAAAAAATTTTCTAAAAATATGTTTTTTTGGAATCTCCAGTGTCTAAAACGTGTAAATCCGTCAAAAATGTTTTTCTTTTCGATATTCAAAACGATTACAAGACTTACCCTATACTATGTATGATGGGTAAATAAAAGAAAATAATGATAAATGATGCAGATAATCTTATTTTTACTTCCCCATCATACGTAGTATAGGGAAAGTCTTATGATCGTTTTAAAAATTAAAAAAACGTTTTTTGACGCATTTACACCCTTCAGACCACTGCAGAATCCGAAAAAAAAATTGCCGTCCGTCTGTCTATGTGTCTGTAAACGCTCTATCTCCCGAACAAATTGAGATATAGACTTGAAATTTGGTATGTACTTAGTATGTAATAATGAGAAGAAGCTGATTGAAATTCACTAACGAGTGATTTATAATCCTATTTCCCACACTCTGCGATTTTTCATGACCCTGTATTTCATTCAAATTTCAATTCAAAGATATATTTTAATTGAAAATGAGACGCTTAATCCGACGCCGCAAACTCTTAGTTAATATAATTATCATTTTTGGAGTTATAAGGATGTTTCTTTTACGCAATTCAGTTATAGAGCATTTAAAGTTTATGACGTCATCAAGCCACGATTTTATTCGAATTGCAGTGCATTTTATAAATAGCTTACACATGTTTTATTTTCATATTTTATATTATACATATCCATGATGAGTAAGCATTGCGGTGGACCCTAGCGACTCGTATACTTATGTAACGGTAAAATAAATGTTTGTTATTTTATCGTTTTATTGTTTATTTTACAACAAAACAGTTAAAAAAATAAAGCTCCAAAATCTTGTTATACAATACTACTTTAAATAGATGAATAAATTTGAAAACTCGTTTCGTATTTATGACATATTTTATTACCCAACTAGCAAAACCCGCGGCTTTGCTCGCGTAATTCTTGAAAAATGCCAAGTGGTATTCGCTAGCCTATTTTTATTAAAGGAAATTTTGCTGCCACGGATAATTCTAAGATTACTAATTAAGCCACACGAATGTCGAAAAAAATCGAAATTTTAGAACGTTTTTCGCATTTTCACACCCCCCCCCCACCCTCTTTGTGGTTGTGACACCGATAAAAATATAGCTGTTACAGCAGGGACTGTTACTATCAATTTGTCACCAACACTTTTGAAAAGGGTTCTGTAGTTCCAGCGATTCCATAGAAATTGTAATTTAGAATGCTTTTAGAATGCTTTTCGCTCATCTCACAGTTTTAAATTTCGAATTTTTTTAGAATTTTCTCTTAGAGAGCATTTACATCTTATAAGTAACTATCCCTGACAATTTCAGATAAACCATAGTTTAGAAGCTTTTTAGAGCTTTTACAGCACATTTCACTCTTTTAAATTTCTATTTTGAAAAGAAAAACCTTTCTTAGCAAGTACTGAAAGCTTAAAAATAGCCAACATGCGAAATTTCAACTTGCTAGACCTGCAGCATCACTAAAATCGCAATTTTAGAAAAAAAATTTCTACGCCTTTTTAACACTTTCCAACCTAGTTGAAAAGTGTTTATGACTTCGGTTTGTCTGCCGTATGGCCGTCTGTCCGTGCTCTAACTGCCTCGGATTGCTCTGCAATTTTTATATGTTATTGCCGTTATCTATAGCATGTTCCCTATTTCAACGGAAGTGTGTAGCACTTATAGTTTTTTTACAGGGACACTCAAAAGAATTCCGTTACATTGCGGTCTATGGAGAAAAATTATTTGCTGTTTATTTAAATAATGTTTTACTATTTTAAGCGTATTGAAATTTATATATATCACTAAGGTGCATTACAAGAAGCTTAATATGGAATAGGGTGTGCATAGCACTTATAGTTACTTTACAGGGACAGTCAAAAGAATTCCGTTACATTACGTCTATGGAGAAAAATCGTCTACGGTTTATTTAAATAATGTTTCACTATTTTAAACGCATTGAAATTTATATATTTCACTGAGGTGCATTACATGAGGCTTACTACAGAATATTGTGTGTATAGCAGTCATCGTTCATTTACAGGGACACGCAAAAGAATTCTCTACTGTCTGTTAACAAGAATTCCTGAACGTGCGTTTTAAGTTACTGAACGCGATTTTAAATTTAACTCGCTTTTTGTCTATTACGTGGTGTGTATAAATTCTGTAGATCATATACAGGGAAGCACAAAAGTTCGCGAACACATTTCCGTTTATTGACAGAAACTCCAGAAGAAGAATTTTAAACTGTACTACGTGTTTCCTAACTGAACTAAAATTTAGCATCCTTTATGTAGTATATATACAAATCTATAGATCATATACAGGGCTGAATAAAAGTATTCGGATATTTTTCCGAATATTGTATATGTTGGAAATTCCTGAAATTACGTTTTTAAATATGTTATGCGTTTTCCAAATTGTTTACTTAGATGTTATCTTTCAGTTTATTAAACGGTATGATTTGTAAAATTATTTTGGAAGCGTTAGAAAGTGTTACATAATCTATGCTTGACGCATGATATTTCGTTCTTGTTTAAATTTGAATTTTGTAAAAAGTCTTTTGTGCGGGCATTTACGTCTAAATAATAACAGGAATGTAAATTTTTCATTGGCATTCAGAATAAACGATAATTTATGACTTTTTCCGCTCATTTTACGCGTTTAAATTTCGAATTTTTAATAAACTGTTTATATCGAGCGTCTGCATCTTACAAGTTACCACTATACTAAATTTCAAATTTCTAACCCGAATATGTTCAACTAAATCATAATGTAGAATGTTTTTAGAACGTTTTCCGCTTATTTCAGCCTGCTAAATTTCGATTTTTTTAAAAACAGGTCCAAGCAAAATTCCCTCTCGGACTAAAATGTCTGAATTCAGTAATATATTTAACGAATATGTCATTTGTTGAAATCTAACGAATATAATTATTTTGCGTACAACTAATATATGACAATATTTTAAGCTGTTTGAAAAATGTTGTATTTCAAAAATATTAAACAGAAATAACTTGTATGTATGTTTTCAGCTTTAGATTATAAATTACTGGTTCGGAAAAGTAGAATTATTTATATTAAGAATAGTTTGTTTTCTAAATAACATTATTTACTCGATGCACTTTAAAATTGAGATAAATTCAATTACGCAATTAAAAATGTTTACTTGAGGGTTGATAGCATCCTACAGATCTCTATACCGGGTTGAGAAAAACTGACTAATACACTATAAAAATTAATCGGAATCGTTTCCGAAAATCAGTGGCAGCAAAAGAAACTTTGTTTTTATAAATGCTGCTTTAAATCTCGAAATTGTATTGGTTTTTGGGATTTCTAAATATATAGAACGCTTTTCGGAATCACGGATAACTCGAAAGAGGCTATTGTATATTTTCGTAGATTAAGAAACATTTGTCTTTTTTTACAGGTAACAATAACGGAGAAATATTCCTTATATCCTTAGTCTTTGTGCGATGAGCCTGTTTAAAATTACATGTAAAAAATAAAGTAAGTAAAATGATCTCAACCTCAATAGTTTGTTTTCTAAATAACATTAATTACTCGATGCACTTTAGAATTGAGATAAATTCAATTACGCAACTAAAAATGTTTACTTGAGGGTTGATAGCATCCTACAGATCTCTATACCGGGTTGAGAAAAACTGACTAATACACTATAAAAATTAATCGGAATCGTTTCCGAAATAAATGTGCAGCAAAAGAAACTTTGTTTTTATAAATTCTTCTTTAAATCTCAAAAAATATATTTGTTTTTGAGGTTTCTGAATATAAAAAACGGTGTTCGAATCATGCGAATCATGGGTAACTCGGAAGAAGAGGTTGCTGTATATTGTTCGTAGGATTCGTATGTAGGATTCGTATGTAGTTACATTACTATTTCGTAGAATAAGAAATATTTTTACTTTCTTCTATCTTTACAAGAAGAAAGTATTGGATACATGAAAATTTTCGACTTCCGGTTTTCGAGGGATTCATACGTTTTAGAAGATCATGAACACGATTTGACTGCTTTTAGAAAATGTCTGTCTGTGAGTCTATGACTTTGTCTGTCTTTCTGTCTGTATGTGACAGAAATCTTGTGGGCGCTCTATCTCAAGAACTAATGCACGAAATTTAATAAAACTTTATATTCAGTTAGTACCTGATATAAATGGGTGCTGATTAGTTTTTGGTGAAAATCGCCCAACAGGTGGCGCTGCTATGTTGCATTATCGCGATTCTTGCAATAGCTCAATAACTATATCTCAAGAACTAATGCACGAAATTTCATCAAACTTCATATTCAGTTAGATCGTGACATAAATAGACGCTGATTTCGTTTTGGTGTACATATCCCAACAGATGGCGCTGATATACTACTTTTTTCATTATTTTTACGATAACTATATCTCAAGAACTAATTCGCGGATTTTCATCAAACTTTAGATTCAGTTAGACGTTGACATAAGTTGTTGTTGATTAGGTTTTGGTCTAAATCTCCCAACAGCTGGTGCTGCTTTGCTGCATTTTTCAGGATTTACACGATTTTAGCAATAGTCATATCTCCGGAAGTAATGCACGGAATTTAATAAAACTTTATATTCAGTTAGACCTTGTTATAAATTGGAGCTGATTCTTTTCAGTGCATGCAAAACCTGTGTGAGATAGAAGAAAGCTTTGTGATTGGCACATGCGGCCCGAGAATTGCTTCCTTACAAGACGAAAGATTGCATACCAAGTGAGTTCAAATACATTCTTTGTTATCGCCACATAATATTTTTATTGAGCCGTGGTAAAAAAAAAAAAAAAGCCAAATGAAATAACCGTTATGAGTTAGCAATATAAAATTTCAAACAAAACAGCGCTGCAATTTGACAAACAAACTTTATCTGAAGCTTAAAGATGAAATAAATTATGGTAAACCTATAGAAAGCAGTCGTTTAGTTATGAAATAATAATTATATTTTATCAAAATGCACATAAACAATTCAATTGATTGAATTCTGACATATATTATCAACATAAATCTGTAATATTTGATTCACAAAAAAATTGCGTAAACGCGAAATAAAAGAGGCTGAAATTTTATTCACTCATTAAAAAGGTGCGCTGACAGATTTATGAACTTTTATATTATTATCTTGGTGTAAATACTGTATAATAATTAAAAGTAAGAGTTGCATAACTAAAAGGCAATTATGACCGTTAAATAGAAAATCAGATAAATAACAAAATCATTAATTTGAGTTATATATCGGCTTTTGACAGTTATCAATCAGAAATAAATTGCAGATGTTAGGAAGATTTAAAACAGTCACTACAGAATTAAAAATATCGCGATGCAATACGTCATTTGAAATTAAGATAGAAATGAATGTGCAAAGATTGATTTTTAATATTATTGTTTTTTAGCTTTGAATATATCATGCGTTATGATGAAAAGAACCTAATAAATAGAAAAACGGTTTATTTATAATAAAAGGTAAAATGGTTTTGCTTAAACATTAAATTAGAAAGATGATTTTTTTTATTTGCATGAAATAAAGAGGGGTATATAATTTAAGGTTACTTTAACATAAAAATATATGATTTGTATCATATATTTACACCCCCACAGTGCAAAAAAAAATAATATATACCACCAGGAAAGTACTCCTCTAAAATTACTTATTCCAGAAAATTACACGGCCTTTGCTACACCTGGAAAAATAACTTCAGCATAGTTATTTACATTCTATTTTGCATATGAAATACTATATTAATCATATATTTCTGAAATGTGTAATGTTGTTAGATTTGTTTTCAAAACCCTCTTAAGCAGGGGTTCCCAAACTTTAAAACAGGCGTACCATTAAAGTGAAGTTCATACTTCCGCGTACCACCAGGCAACAAACATAAAGCTAATATAGAAAACACTGCAAAAACATAACCTGTCTAAAACGGAATATTTCCTAGGTCTTTTATGCTTCCGTCTTAGCAGGTTTAACTGTACTTCAAAATGCATGATTACATTACTAAATTGGTACTTAGATTGACTGCTTTATATTAACATTCAAATTAAAAAAAATATTATCATCATTACATTTTAATAATAGGTACCATATCAAAATACAATGTTTTGGTTGAAAAACAACCACAATACTTATGACATATTAGCCTTCTGATTCATACATAGTAGCTTTATTGCAGTAATTCCCTACTATTCTTAACGAGAAGAGTAAGATTGATCTATCAAGCACAGATTCCTCATGTCTGGTTCAATATTAGTTAGCTGTAGTAGTAAGATTCAATGTTAGTTTTTTCCTGTATTTGTTTTTCATATGAAGAATTGAAGAAAAAGTACATTCACATAGATATGTTGTTCTAAAATCTTGTAACAAAAAAAAAGAAACTAGCGTTCGAAAATTTCCTGGCTGATAAACTAAAGCCGTTTTTCATTTCATAATAATGTGCTGCATTTCATTTCACATACCAGTATCAGACTTTTGCGTATCAATAGCCAGAACTTCGCGTACCAGTACTGGTACGCGTTCTATAGTTTGAGAACCCCTGCTTTAAAGGATTTTTTATGAAGATGCTAATTTCCAAATGCGCCCAATTTTACCATAAGAATTGATGCAATGTTGAAATAGCATAAAATCTGTGTTTCTTACGTAAATGGAAAAAAATGAATTTATGAAATTTCCGCTATTTTGGAACGTAAAATTATTTTAAACCGCATCATTATGTAATTAACAATTATATTTTTATTTGTTGTAGTAAATTGTCGTGTATTTCTTATTATTATTGTTCCATATAGAATTTTTTAAATACAGCAAACTTCCTACTATCCGAACTAATTTGTTTTCAACTTAATCTGGATATGCGAAATTTCGGATATTTGGGCACCATTTAATAATGACAACTAAAAGATTATGTCGTTATGCTGCGAAGTAAAAAAATTTCTAAAATCGAGTTGTGTAATAAAAGTCCTATTACCCGGTTCCGGTAGAAAAACAGATTTCTAATACTTGTTTTTAAGAATTCAGCTAATTTTACTCTAACATAAAAAGCTAAAATGAGTGGGACCGGATTATAAAAGATTCCAAGTTTTCCTCAAATTAAAAAATAAATAAAATTGTCAGCTATCGTCAAGTTGGCTTTATTTATAACGATCTATTTTTGACGCCAAATTTGGCGATAATTCACCAAGTATTACCAATCGTGGCGAGAATTTAACGCTGATGGATATGACTTCGTAGTTTTAAGCGTATGAGAGTTGAAACACAGTGGTTACAATCATCAATGAAATTTGCGAGATAACAAGTTCAATAAATTTCATAAATTAAACCTGTTTAGGGAGGAATCCTTTATTTTTAATCTGCTGTCTTGTTTCAAATTGCAGCCACCCTAGAATTTCAAACTGCTATATCTCAGCATACAGAGGCAAAACTGAAAATGCCCCGGAATCCTTGTATTAAGACCGAATACATAATGAAAATTTTTTAGATTTCTAATCTTTTTTTAAATCTTTTTGAATTTGAAATCTTTAAGTTTTGAAACAAGATGGCAAATGAAGCTGGCCAACGAACTCGGTCGAGAACTTAATAAGTCCAACATTAAAGAAGTGAATATAAAACATCACATATTTTTACTGAATGGTGTATACAAATTTGTATACACCATTCAGTAAAAATATGTGATGTTTTATATTCACTTCTTTAATGTTGTAATATTTCATGGTGTAATCGTCCAGCATTTATATTAATAAGTCCATATGTACACCAAATCGGTTCATAAATATGAGTGCAATGGCATTACAAAAAATCACGGTTTTGGGGTCTGGGGATCATGATCCGTAAAATATACCGCAATTGCTTTCCTCCGAACGGCTGCTATAGGTAGCTTTTTTTGTTTGTTTGTTTGTTTTGTAATGGTAACTACCTCAAAATTAGGGTCTAATGTATGTTGAAAATAAAAGCACATTTTTCTAAAAACATTTACAAAAGTTCAATACAATACATAACTCTGCAATTTCTTAGATATGAGATAGAAAATGCATCTCTGGTAATTGGTGAATTTAGAATTAAGCATAGATTTTCAGAAGCATAGAATTATAGATTTTCAAAATTCAAATTAAAGGTAAAATTTAATGTTTGTTTAAATAGAAATTTCAGAGAAATTACATTTTTACGAAATATTGCATACACTGGGGAAAAAAAAAGTTTTGATTTTACAGTATAATACTGCCATCCCAGCTGCCAGTATTAGACCGTAAAATTAACAGTAATAAACAGTAAAATAAGCAGTAATATGCTGCCGCGCATAAGTAACAGGTTTCGTTTTCATTCGAGATAAAAACCACTATCATTTTATCTCGAATGAAAGCAAAACATGTCAGTGGTTTATTTGTTTTATATGTATATTTTGCGCAACAACTTAATTAATTAAAAGAAAAATTTTTATGTATTTATATGTTTATGAAAAGATGGAGCTCTCTTTTAAATTTTAGGATTTAAAAAACATTTTTAGTAATAGATAGATACTTAAACTGGTAAGCATTGAAGGACTGGAAATTAAAAATAAGGATAAATTTAAAATATTTAAATAATATATTGTAAAATAATTGTTTATTTATTAACATTATTTTGCTATACATTGCAATTATTGAATATATTGTATTTATATAATTTTTGTGCATGCAAGGATGTTGGTATATTATTCTCTATATATTCGAATTTCATTAATTTTCTTTTCGCTATTTTTTTTTTCAAAGTTATATTAGGCTAGATGTGGGAAATCCCACTACTTATACTATATGTGATTTAGTAAAATCTGCAATCTTACAACATAAGATAGATGTTATATTTAAGAAAGTTTATTTTAACTTTTAACAACCTAAAAAGGTAGGCCAAATAGATCACCTTTTTAGTGAAAATAACAAATACTAAAAATTTTATTCATTGCTTTAGTTAGCTGCTTTCCTAAACTAAATTTGTCAGAAAACATTTAACTAACATCAAACGAAACATCCAACTGAAAATATTAAAATAAAACAAGTTGGAAATTGCACGTCAAACGTAACAAATGAGGTGTGTTCGTACTATAACTAGTTTTATAAATATTCAGATCTTGGTGCAATAGCTGTTTACACTCTTATGTAAAAATGCATGAATAAACAATTTATTTTGTGTGCAGGTTTTCATATTATAGATATTAATTTTATTTTATGAAATTAAGTTTCAATACAATTTTACAAACAAGTAATTACAATTCTGATACATTAAAATTATACTATGCGCAAGTATCCAATAGAAGACAATGTAAAAAAAATCATCGTTATTATTTCAGTGAAATAAATTATATCGTCTGTCATTATGATATAATTAATTTCCGTAATAAAATAAGTACGTTTTAAGTTGGCAACATTTTATCTTTTGTTTACATTTACTAAAAATTCCAATGCAAAACTTAAGCCTAGCTTTAAAAATTTCAGAATTTGAAATCCATATTTAGACTTTTTTTCCAATTTAATATCTATTTCTCCGAAAACATCTATCCAAAAAACTGTCGGTAGATTATAGGATTGCTATAATTTAACAATGTTACTATACTAATTCGGTTTTTAAATGCCGTAATACTGAAATAATATGACTCCAACTTAAATAGGATGTAACCACCATGGTAACATACAATCATTACCTATCATGAGATATCATGGAATTAATTACATATGATAGGATTTAATAGAATGAAAAAAACTTTTATTAATACCTTTTTAAATTTTCATTCGATTTTCATAAAATTTGAAATGACTCAACAAAATTCTGCAACGATAATACACTATATTGCCAAAGGTGACCGGTCACTTGCGATTTTAGACGTTTTATTAACTATCTAGAAAAATACATAAGGAATTAACCTGAAACTCCAGGTTTGTAAACAGTATAGTACAGGTTATATATTTCCGCGAAGATTTTTTCACGAAACCCCATAGGGGACTGTCAACAAATTGAAAAAAATGAATATCTTTTGGATAACCCTGTAAAAACTAATGTAGCAAAAGCGTTCACACTCGAGATTATTAATAAGTGGCTTATTGTAATGTACTATGTTCATTTTTATGAGGATAGCATGTATACTCGTAGAAAAATTAAGGTTTTTATAAAAACAGTCCCAAATTTTGCCTAATTTTTTGCTTATAATTTGCAGAGTTCTAAATAGAAAAAAAAGTTCTTTTCAGAAAATATAATAAGCAACATTCTACATAACACTCTGCAATCAGAATTAAAAAATAATAAAAATTGGAGGGAAAATGAGCAGATTTACTTAAAAATGTTTCACTGCGCATGCGCGAATGCAATCAAAATATAATATGCATAATGTATTAGCTAAGTATATAGAGCAACTTTTGTGGAAATCTCAAAATCATAGCTTAAAAATTCTGAAAGTTCTGAAAAGGAAGCAAAAAGATAAGGGGTTGTATCCAAATATAGTAGTACGTGCAATATTGTGTACGCTATCTTGGCACTAATCAACAGATATTTGATACAACCCCTCATCTTTTTGCTTCTTTTTGGGAACAACGGATTTCGAGTTTATTCTATCGACGATAATTTTCAGAATTTTCAAGCTATGGTTTTGAGACTTTCACAAAAGTTGCTCTATATACTTAGCTAATACATTATGCATATTATATTTTGATTGCATTCGCGCGTGCGCAGTGAAACATTTACCGTCTCATTTTCCATCCAATTTTTATTATTTTTTAATTCTGATTGCAGAGTATTATGTACAATGTTGTTTGTCATATTTTCTGAAAAGAACTTTTTTTTATATTAAGAACTCTGCAAATTATAAGGAAAAAACTAGGCGAAATTTGGGACTGTTTTTATAAAAACCTTAATTTCTCTACGAGTATACATGCTATCCTCATAAAAATGAACACAGTATATTACAATAAGTTACTTATTAAAAATTTCGAGTTTGAACGTCTTTGCTACATTATTTTTTACAGGGTTATCCAAAAGATATTCGTTATTTTTCAATTTGTTGGCAGTCCCCTATGGGGTTTCATGAAAAAAATCTTCGCGGAAATATATAACCTATACTACACTGTTTAAACACCTGCAGTTTCAGGTTAATTCCTCGGGTATTTTTCTAGATAGTTAACAAAACGTCTAAAATCGCAAGTGACCGGTCACCTTTGGCAATATAGTGTATATGTTAAATCAAATCACTCGGTTGAATAATTTTTCTGCTGTTATATGCGGACGGACGGACCAGACGGCGACTATAGGTGCTAAGTATTTATATAATTATGAAAACGCCTAAAAACAAAACGACACATAAATGAAATAATTATATGCAGTACTTCTATGGAATCCACTGTATATGAACAGTTATGCTTATAGTTGAATTGGTTTAAAGTATTATATCAACTATTTTTAGTAAGTAATTTTTTTTAGCAAATAACCGTGAATTCATTACACATTATGTGAATTTCTCACTCTGGCATGCAGTGTATAACTTATAAAAAAAAAAATTTTTTTTTCATACAGAAACTAATTTTTGACTAGAAACTAATCTCCAAAGGAAGAAAAGTGGTTATAATTTGACGATTCGTGTTAAATTGATTATCTCTGGTTGTAACAAATATATTATGTTTTGTTTAATTGAAAATACTGAAAATTGTCAGTATATGTTAACCAGTTACGTTTAAAAGTATTATATCAAGTATTATTAGTAATTATATAGCAAATAACCGTGAATTCGTGACACATTATGTGAATTTCTCACTCTTGCATGCAGTATATAATTTAACAAAATATATTTTTTTTTCATACAGAAACTGATTTTCAAATATAAACTAATCACCAAAGGAATTAAAATGGTTATATTTTAACGATTCGGGATAAAATGATTATCTCTGGTTGTAACAAAATTTATTGTGTTTTGTTTAATACTTACTTATTTTATTAAGAGTAATTTTCTGTCATACTACCTTTATTCCTTAGGAAGAAAAAAAGATATTTGTCAGTAACATGTGTTATTTATTTTACTTTTATGTTATGTCATTTATATTATTTCCTTTCGATCTGAGTGTCCTTTTGATGTCATAACCAAACCAACATGTCATTAACAAACCCAAGCATATACGATGGACAAATGACAGATTTTATTAATGATACTTCTCATAACTACTAGCATCACTTTTATTGTTGCACACATTAAAAACATTTTTGACCAGTGATTTTTGTTTTAATGCATTTTTTTCCAGTAATCCTTTTATCGTAAAATGAAAAAAAATTGTATTATAATTTTATTTTTAACAGACATATTTAATTTTATTATTACACACAGTTTTATTTAACACACACATTATTTTTATTACACATATATTTCATTTTATTTATTAATTATATTTATATTATTTTATTTTTAATTTATTTACATACACATTTCATTTTATTAAAAAATACGAAGTTGTCATACGAAGCAAAAATCATCAGGTTACCCCCGCCAGGCAAAAAATTGCCATTTTGGCGCTAAAAAGAAACCCCGGTGCGTTTGCGACATCTGTACTAATGCAGTTTACAGGTATTTTTTATTCTTAATGTTTCTTTAGAAGTTTAAATCTATATATAAAAAATACTACAATGCTAAAAAATTTGGATTGAGTGCGAAAATTTTCATACAGAGTCCAAAAATCTAATGACATGATTTTTTGAAAATCTATATTGTTTCTTTACAGAAATTCTATCGTTCTTTCTTTCTTTCTTTCAGTTTTTTTTTTTTTTAACTAATTTTTTTCCTTCTAGGCATAATCCGTCTGATACACTTAAGAATTTCAAAATAAAAACAGTCTGTAATTAATTAAAATCATTAATAGTAAATCGATTACGAAATACCACAAACGGATAGTTATTTAATGAATAAGTGGAAAGACTGCATCAGTTTAGTAGTATTTCTTTAAATTTAATTAACTTTATATCTGACTTTTTATTTAAGTGAATTGGTTAATATTTTACACACATTAACGACTTTTTTAAATTTATATTTAATATAAAAAAATTATTATTTTTCCTAATTATCTTTTTCAAATAATTTACATTTCTGAAGTATTTTATAAAGCAGGGGTAATGATCAACGAATTGACTTGAGAATAAGTATACATTTATTATTTAAAATTTGGTAGACGCGTAATAGAATTTGAAAATGATATTAAACTTTCCCCCAGAATGAAATTAATAAAAAACTAAAAGCTCGCTTTATTGATAATCAAATTCTTACGTTTTATAAATGAAAAGATAATTAATGTAAATATATAATGAAAGTTAATTAAGTGGGTTCATTATTTTTTTTAATGACTGTGGCAATGAATTCATCTGAAAGAGATGTAAATGGTAAAATATTATAATGTTATGTTTTTTCTTTGTTGTTGTTGTTTATTTGTTTTTTTTTAATGAAACATGTAGTGAATAAATAATTGAATGATATTGATTGAATAAATAATTGATTAATAGTTAATTTTTAAATCTTGAATTAAAAGATCTAATTAATTATTTTTTAATTTTAGAGAGTTCGAAAAAATTATTAAAGTAATTATATAATTATTTAATTTTTGATGAATTTATTCAAATTTTTAACAGAAATATCTCATATACAGTTTTTAAATGCAAGAATTACTTAGATTCAGTTATGTAGAACCATTGCTTTCCTTAAAGGAGTACATATATTTGATAAATGAAATGATAAAAATGAACAGCGTTACTGAAAAAAACCCTGACGGCTCGGCCTACAGGCACAGGTAGATTTCGAAGACGCAGACCGTGGGGCGCCTGTTTGTTGGGAATTGCAGGAGAAATGACCTTTTTGCCATGTTTCCGCAGTTGGCTTCTATAAGGGACCGCCCACTTCGAAATCTAACTTGTTCGCAAGCGGAACCGGCAGGGATTTTTTTTGTTATAAGGGTTGGTCCTATAAAAAACTTGTCAATATAAAAGTTTTAGATAATAGTAAGATAATTTATAATAAATTTATAATATTATAATAAATTAATATTATAATAAATTTATAAATGAATTTGATATCTTTTAAAATGACGAAGTTATGAATTTTTTTCTTCTAAAACAACCCTTCCCCCCCTCTTGGGACCATTTTTAATGATATCAAAAATCTATCATACATAAATTTTCGGCCCTTTTCCTAGAAGTAATAATAACTTTAAACGGATTCGATACGTATCATAATTAAGACGTTATGGGTTTTTTTCTGTTTTCACAAGAAACCCCAGATTTCCCCCACCCCTTGGTCCGATTTTGCCCATTAACGAACTTGACCGAGATTTTATGCCCCTTAATTTTATGTATCATTTTGGAAGAGATTTGTGAAGAATTATTGCAGTTATCGTGTCCATAAAAAAGTGACATAGATAGATAGGTAGATAGATAGATAGATAGATAAAGTTTTGAACTGAGGGGGATTTTGTTTTCTGGGAGTCATGATTGGCGTAGATCTTTAAAAATTTTTCAAAAATTCCAACTTAGGTGAGAATGTAATAGGTAGTATTTCTTACGAAATCTACCTAAAAGTATTTACCCCTGCAGCGCATCTCTGACAATCGATGTCTATAGACGATTGGCTACTTTGTAAAAGCTCGCCACGACATCGAGAAAGCCTGTGTCTAGCATCACATACACAAGAAACTGTCACATAAAACAAAACAAAAAAATATTTAAAAAAACATCCTCCTTGACACTTACTTTGTCAAATGGGCTCCTTCAAATTCATCTGAATCAATCACCAATAATCATTATCGGATAGTATCCACTGTGTCAGAAATTGCATTAAAAAAGTGAAAGAAACCGTAAATGTAATTCATATACCGGGTGCCCTAAGACGGATTGACTGATTTTAAAATTCCATAACTTGCAAACGGTGACAGATATTTAAAAAAATTCTTGCTGGATAGTAATGTAAGATGTCAGGAGTTTTTTTTTAGTTCTAATTACCAGCAATAGATGGCGCTGCGAGCGATAGCAGTGCAATCCAGTCCAAAATTAAAATCATCCAGTATTGAGGCGAAGGAAGGAGGTTCAATACATGGAGTGGATCTCATTCGCTAATACAATCTTGTTCTTAGGGCCCGATTCTGAATAAAATTTTATTGTTTAAATTATAATTTCATCTAAATAACATTTTTTATATGAATGAGACCCACTCCATGTATTCAACCTCCTTCCTTCACACCAATGCTGGATGATTTCTGCTTTTGTCGGGATTGGATGCCTATTGTTCGCAACGCCATCTATTGCTGATAATTCGATCTAAAATGAGGAATTAAAAAAAACAAAACTCCTGACATCTTACATTACTCTCCTGCAAGATTTTTTTAAATATCTGTCACCGTTTGGAAGTTATTGAATTTTAAAATCAGTCAGTCAATTTTAGGACACCCGGTACATGAATTTTAATTATATCTGTATAATAATGTAAAGTGCTTGCTATTAACACTTTTCAACTTGTTGAAAAGTGTTTATGAATTTTGTTTTCCCGTCTATCTGACCGTCTGTCCATGCTTTCAGTCGTGTAAATATTCTCGGATTGACACGTGATTTTTATTTGTTAATGAGATTAACTCTCTATTGAAAATTAAGTGTGTAGCATTTATAATTCGCTTACAGTAACACACAAAAGAATTCCTCTACATTATGGTGTAGGGGAAAAATCGTTTACTGTCGCACTTTATTTAAATTGTTCATTTAGATATCTCATCTGACTGTACAAAAAATAAAATTCTTTAATAATATTAATTAATAATATTAATTAATAATATTAATTAATAATATTAATTAGTGTTGGAAAGTGTCTTTTAATCTATGCCTGATTTTTCGTGCTTGTTTTTGTATCTTTCAGACTGCTCAGAGACCACTGAACGCTGAATTATAATATTTGGCTGGGGATGCCAAAATGATAGATTTAAAAAATAAGTATTTGAAATGTTTTGGCAATAAAAATGACTGCATTTTCATAAGTTTAGAACAATTTAAAAAATAATAGATTTATTCTTTAAATTACTTGAAATATTTATCGTGCTTTTTTAGTAGAAGGGGGATAAATTTAATAAAAAATATAAAACATCAATTAATTTCCTGTAGTTTTAAAGAAGATTTCGAAAAAAAAAAAATATGTATTATATTTTTATGTCCTTATGATAAGGATTAAAGTAATAATGGCAATTTCTTAAACGTATTTTTATAAATCTCGTATTTTATGTAACATATAATGTTGGTTTTTTTCTGATTCGCATATGTGATTTTGATTGAAAAATCATAATCGAAAATTATAACTTTCAGGTTTGGATTTTGATAAAAGTGGAGTCTATGATTATGTACATTCTGAATGATTGGTTCTTATGTCATTATTGTAATGTCTTGCAATAATTTTGTTATTTTATTATATATTTACATATTTAAAAAATTAACACAAACGTTGAAAACATACCATTTAATAATGAAATTATCTGCTTACATTTCAAGCTTTATTGTATGATTGCGTGAACCAAACTTCTTAGAATTATTTGTTTTATTATATTTAATGTTAAAATACGGTAAATATAGATTTTAATTTCTTACACTATACCCGATAGATTTGTTATGCATATCGAAGAATTTTTTTTAACAGTACATTCATTATTAATCTCCATTATGAAATAATTTCAATTGTTAAACAGGATCATCGTTCAAATTTGCATCAACAATAGTTGTTTTTAACAAAACCTTGCTTTTTAAGCAGCAGTATTTGTATTTAAAAAAAAGTAAGATACAAATAAAAATTAAAATACATTAATTTCCAAATTAAAGTTTTGAATGTTGAATTAATATGAGTAAATCTTTTTTTTAATTATTGTAAATACAATTGTTCTTAAATCATCTTCTTGCTGTTATTATTTTCTTACTATCTTTCATTATAAAGACTAGAATTTATATAAAAGTAACAATGAAAAACATTGTGAAAATTGGCAAAAACAAATAATTTGTTTTTCATATTAATATCAATTATGATTTTATTAAATATTTTTCATGCAAACTATAATATAAAACAAGTACAAATTCATATATTTAAGAAAATATACATTTTCTCTGACCAAAAAATTAAAAATCGAAACAATATTTAATCCTACCCTAACTATATGAATAAGTATGCACTCAAACATTTCGACACTTCCTTAAACCTTATATTTTGTTAAATCAACATTATTGCTGTGTTTTGGTACTAGAATTCAGTTATAACCCTACCTATATGAATAAGTATGCACTCAAACATTTCGCCACTTCCTTAAAACTTTTATTTTGTTAAATCAACATTGTTGCTGTGTTTTGGTACTAGAATTAAGTTGTAAACGGCATTTAACAATTCTATTCTAGGTATCGAAACATTAAATTTATCAAATGGTTTGTCTTGATTACGGTAAAAAGGAAAAAGTGAATAAACTAAAAAAAGAGTCCCTTATTGAAGATGTTTTACTCAAGGGTACACTGAATTTCTGATTACTCAAGGATCTGAAGGCGTTATATAATTAAACGTATAAGAATAATTTTCTGAACTATTTTCCTAATAAGCATATCCTATTTATTTTTATAATAAGTGATACGTTTACAAAAAGAGAAAATTATAGTAATATTATTCCGTTTCATTTTATATGTTGAACCATTTGAATACGTAAGAACAATGATATTTTGGAGTTAGGAAGGTGAACACAGTTTTATATATAAAATGGAATAAAATGTCTAATTATGCAAGTATTATTTCATGAAATATTTTATACAACTCTGAATCAATATACAGGGGGATGTCCCTTCTTATCTTTGACCAATAGTCAACTTCTAGACCTACAGGCTTTGGAGGAATAGCTCCAAATGCAAAAACGTATCAAATATTGTTCTTCATCACGTGAAAATAGATTTACGTCAGAAAAGTTATTCTCAGAAAAAATTAGGAATTCAATTTTTATCATGGTTCTCAATAACTTATATTTAGA
This sequence comes from Maratus michaelseni, assembly GCA_963931845.1. Taxonomy (NCBI): domain Eukaryota; kingdom Metazoa; phylum Arthropoda; class Arachnida; order Araneae; family Salticidae; genus Maratus; species Maratus michaelseni. Next base: position 286,935,309 of record OZ007587.1, read on the forward strand.
AAAACGTTTTTATTACTCTATCAAGTAAAACAGTAAAAATTCCATTTTTGTACTACCAAAACTTCCCGATTTATGATACTTTGAACAAATGCTTTGAACAATACGGTCGCCAGGTCGTCAATAGCGACCAAGTTTTTCTACCCGGTGACCAAATTATTTAATCTGGCGTTTTTTTTTTTTTTTTTTTTTTTGAAAAGAATTGACCTATGAATTGTGCAAAAATGGCATTTATTTTCTCCTCCAACTCTTTTTGTGCAGTGGTCTTCCCCTTCTCTCGTACTTTTAATGAAAATACAAAGTTTAAAAGGCATTTTTCATCTCATGTACAAAAAACGCTATTCTTTGCCGCACTAGCCAGCTAGCATGTCGCATGATTATAATGTGGGGGGAAGAGGGGTCAATAAAACAGCAAGAAATGGTGTCAATCCAGCCTCTGTGTCATCCAAAATTGAATACAGCACTAAAAAATGCTCAAGTTGTTTGTAAGTTACAAATGACATTTTTGTGTTCAAAAGCAAAACTAATTAATATATCACATTCATTTTAATGAATAATAACATATGATTATAAGGAATTCATTTGAAGTAAATCTATAAAGTACAATGTAGTACAATTCATAGTTCATTCACAGGGACACTCAAAACAATTCCGTTACATTATTGTGTATGGTGGAAAATCTTTTTCAATCTATTTTAATGATGTTACACTATTTCAAACATAAATTGAAATTGATATACATCAATGAGTAGCACTACAATATGCTTACTGTAGATTAGGGTGTGCATAACATTCATAGTTCATTTACAGGGACACACAAAGGAATTAGGTTGCAGTACTGTCTATGAGCGATAATTTCTCAGTTGTGGTATACGTTTTTAAATTTCACTAAATTTTTGCACATTACTTGGTTTTATAAATTCTCTAGATCATATACAGGGCTGCACAAAAGAATTTGAGTTTATTTCTGTTTATTGACGAAAATTTCTCAAGGGAAACTTGAACTGCTTTACGAGTTTCCAAACTGAACTAAATTTTAGCATACTATGTAGTATAATTTACACGTCTATATATCATATACTGAGATTCACAAAGGAAATTGAACTATTTGCCGATTGTAGATTAGTAACTGTCGAAATTTTGTTTTCAAATGTCTTACCCGTTTTACAAATTGTATACTTAGATATCATTTGTCGCCTTATTAAAGGGGGAAGATTTTTTTACAATATTCTGAATGTATTGGAAAGTGTTTCATAATCTATGCTTGACGCATGATTTTTTTCCCTAGTCTTCTATGAAGTAGATTTTATACTCATGTGAAATGATAATTTAGTTTACATAGTTTTTAATTTCGATTAGAATTTAAAAGTGATTTGACATTAATTGACATTTAAGTGGTTTTAATGTCTAGTTTAACCCTACCACTATGTCCTATCAAAATATGCTCTGTTGTTGCCCAGGACAAATATGCTATCTATTTTTCAAATTAAAAAAACAAACAAGTACCACTTATATTTGTACATTTTAATTTTTACCGTGTGTTACAAGCATTATGATATGAGATGTCACCGGCTGAAACTACTGAGTGAGTGATAGATTTTTTTGACAACTTGTTGAAAGTGCTTGGGGTCCGCGTGGACCCCAGGACATAGTGATAGGGTTAAGCTTATACAGATTATTCTTTTTCTCTACTGAAATTCTGAATAAACTGTTGTGTTTTTCTTATAATTAGAAGAGTGAATTATTTTAACCCCTTGCCTGTGACGCCCGAACGTAGTTCGGGCAATGCAAATGCGCCAGTTTTTGAATGCCCAACCTGAGTTCGGGCAACGCAAATGCGCCAGTTTTGGAATGCCCAACCTGAGTTGGGGCAAGAGATAGATCAGTGTTTCAATTCCGTGAAGCCCGAAATCAGTTCGTTCAATGCATAATATGTAATTTACAATTTTCCCAATAGATGGCGATACTTTCCCGCGAAAAGTTCGGCAGTTTCGCGCCATTTGTCGGATTTTTGTAATTTTGCAGTTCTTCCCAAATTTCATTCCAACCACATTATGTTTGACAGGCACGTATATAAATTTTTCGCAAGTTAAAAGTTTATTTTCATTGTTTTAACCCTTTAACGTTCATTGGTTTCCCTAGGAAACCACAAAACTTTAATTACGAAATTGAACAATGACAGCAGAATTTTAATAGAAATGTTTTCCATTTATTATGTATGTGAAATATCGCTTTTTTATTATATAAAAATTAATTTGTTTATAATTTCCGGTGTCAATCATTTATTTCGACATTTTAGCAATTGAAGTGTTTCATCCGTTAAAGGGTTAAGAGAGAATTTTTTTTTTCCATTTTTGGCACGTTTTTTTCAAATATATTCCACAGGCAAAGAGTTAACTATTAGTTGGCACAGAAGCGGCTGCTACCGTTTAACTGCGTCAAAACGATTTTTGTTTTATATTCTAAGTAAAGAGAAAAAACTTAAAATATTAAAACATCGTTCGATGAAATGTGACATAATCGTATAATAAGATTTATAAACAAAATAATGGGGCCCCAATGGATTAACTTATATCTGGACTTTTAGCAGAATTTATATTACGACCTCTAGAAACTGATATATTTCCAGTGACGGATCTAAGGGGGGGGGGGGGTTAGCCGGGGCAGCTGCCCGGGTGCAAGACTTGGAAAGGCGCAAAAATGAGGAATCATAAAAGATTAAAGTCAAATATGCAAAAAAAATCACCATTTTCACCCGATAGATGGCGCTATACCGTGTTTCAATGCTTATCGACGGTATATATGCAAATTTTAAACCCATCGAACTGTATAAATACATCAATACATTAAGTAAAGGCCAGTCATGACTCTGAATAAGAAGGAACGTGCATTGTTAGAGAAGATATTCTATCAGAATGGTAGCAATTATTCAGCTACTCTGAAAGAATACCGGCGTATGAAACGATTAAGAAGAGGTCCAATGAGTGTCAATAAATTGAAAAATATGATTTTAAAATTTGAAGAATCAGGAAAATTGGGCGTTATTCCAGGCACAAGAGGGCAACGGCCCGTAAACCCGGAAAGAGTGCAACAAATTGATGACGCCATTGCGACTACGAGTAGCATTTAAGGAGCCAGTATGCTGCAAGAAGTGTGGCTCGGACATTATCTCTACCCTGGTCAACTGTGCATAAAGTGTTGCGCCACATTCTTCGGCGTTATCCTTATAAAATTAAAATTCTTCAAGAATTGAAACCTCATGATGACACCCTAAGATTTGATTTTGCAATCCTTGTCCTGTCGAAAATCAGTGAAGATGACACTTGGATACAGAGAATATTGTGGACAGACGAGGAGCATTTTACACTATCAGGTAGTGTAAATGCGCATATCTGCAGGATATGGGGAACGAACAAACAATACGCTAAACGTGAAGAACCCCTCCATACCGATTATGTAACTGTATGGTGTGGAATGACTTGTGATTTTCTTGTGGGCCCATATTTCTTTGAGACCCCAACTCCAAGTGGTCCCAAACGCTCTAGTGTTACAGGGATTAGCAACGGTGCGATGTTGAGACAACAATTGATTCCAGAATTGCAAGAGAGACATTGTTTAGAAACCACGGTATTTATTCAGGACGGAGCACCCCCTCACATCGCTAAAGATGTTAAAAAATTGCTGCATGATACCTTTGATGCGGACCAAGTCATAAGCAGTGGTTTCGACAACGCTTGGCCCCCACGTTCACCTGACCTTAACCCTTGCGATTTTTATCTGTGGGGACATCTGAAAGATATGGTTTATGGAGAACGACATGCTTCTGTTGCTGAATTGAAATCTAGCATAACGAGACACGTGAGGTGTGTTACACCACAGATTTTAAATGCGACGGTGGACCATGCTGTTTTACGTTTTCAGCATGTGATTGCATTTGGTGGTTCACACATTGAGAACATCATGTAATAATTTCATTGAATAAATAGTGGCTTGTTTTCCAAAGCGTCTTTATGGATTGTTTAATTTGTGATCTTATTTACGCTAATTTTTATTACATGTTACTGTAAAGATTTAATTACTGAAGAGAAATGTATGGAATTTTGATAGACTGTAAATGTTATTTTATATTGTTTATATGCCTCTTAGAATGTCATTATGCTCTTTCTATCGATTTTGGAGGTTGTATATGACACCGGTGAACGTTTAAATACGGTACAGCGCCATCTATCGGGTGAAAATGGTGATTTTGTTTTGCATATTTGACTTGCGCATGTTCTGAAACGTGTAGATACCAAATTTCACTGGAATATACCCGGTAGTTTTCTCTCCAGCACCCCTTGAACACTTGCAGTTTAATTATGGCCACCTGTATGTTGCTTCACAGCGTATGCAGTATTTTATTTCGGTTATGTCTAAAAGACATTAGGAAATTATTACAGAAAGAAGGCTAAAAAAAGAAAAGAGTAGGCTTCACAGCTAGCATCTAGTATGTCCTCATGGCTTACGCCAAGCGATATTCATGAAGGTAAGCAACCAAGTTACTTGTTTTTTATACGTGCTACACCATATAACAATTTATATGTATTATTTATGTTTTAAAAATCTCCTTTTCTATGCAATAACTGAGTTGATATGTAAGAAAATAATTATAAATCGCTTTTTTATTAAATTCTTCTAAATTTAGATATTCTTGTAATTAACAGACATTTTTTCTAAAAATTGAAATTGAAACTTACTCTGTTGAGAATTCAACGCGTTCTGGTCCTTTGAAGACATTTTATTTATGTAGTTAAAAAGGTTTTCTATCCATGGGAATCAGTTTTATGTTTTTATTTATGTATATCAGTTGTTAATAAGCCTTTTAAATTTTAATTTCCGAAATATCGCACCTATACTTTTTAAAAATTAATTAAATCTTTCATTAGAAATGTTTATCTAATAAAACATGTTAACTAAAGTTGTGCTTCACAGTCACGCCACTTGTACTAATTTTGAAGCTAAAAAGTACATTAATTAAATTTAAACGGCATAGGTTAACATAGCAATAAATTTAAAAGTTACTTTTAATTGAGATCGTCATGATTGTTTACATTTCTTGCATTGCTTATATTTTCGCTTCAAATCTCCTGTTTCTTTTTACGTACAATAACGAATAAAGTTTATAACAGTTCTACTATAATTTTTAAAAAGTTATAGTTATTTGAAAAAATGTTTCCCGCTTAAAAAAAATGCTTGCTTCTTTATTTCTAATGTAGGTCAATTGTAGGTTTTATTGACTTCTTCAATGTCAGCCAGAAAACTGGAGAAGCCCTTACAGAACTCATTTTAGAGAAATTAGAAAACGATGATCTAGCTTTTAATAACTGTAGGGGCCAATCCTACGACAATGGCTCCAATATGTCCGGAAAATATAAAGGAGTCCAAACCCAAATATTGCAAGCAAGTGATTTAGCATTTTTTGTTCCTTGTTCTGCTCATACCCTCAACCTTGTTGGTGTAAATGCTGCCAAAATTTTACCAGTAGCCGAGACTTTTTTTGGTATCTTAAATTGTCTTTACAAATATTTTAGTGTCTCAACTAGTAGATGGGACATTCTAAGAAAACATGTGCCTCTTTCACTAAAATTAGAAAGTACTACTCAGTGGTCATCAAAACGTGAATCTGTAATAACAATTTATAAACATATTGGAAAGATCATAAATGTTCTAAAGGAATTACAAACTGACCCATTAGCAACTCCTGAAACAAAAACAGAAGCTTCTTCACCACTCTTTAATATTACCAAATTTGAATTCATAGTGATGACATGCTTCTGGCATAAAGTGCTGACTCAACTCGATATAGTGAACAAACTTTCTCAAAGGGAAGACATGACGATTGATAGGTCTGTAAAACACTTAGATGGTCTCATTAACCCCTCGGGACCGGCGGCTTTTACACAAATTTTATTCGGTTGGCACCACTTTTTTTAAAAAAGCTACCTTTACTTAAACTATCACAAAAATGCTCTAATTAGAGAAAGCAAATATTACTTTATTTTTTACTGGGGCCTAAAACAAATTCTGTATGCTCTTTTTGGGGGTGCATATATGGACCCATGGTCCCGAACGGGTTAATATGGTAGATTCAGAAAGGGCAAGTATTGCAACTAATGCAACACAGGATGTGAATGGTATTGCTATTGATATTGGTGTTGAGGCAAAATTTAGGGAAACGAGGAAGACAGAAAAAGAAGAGGCTTTTTGATGAGCTTTGTGAAGATTAAAGTAATGATGATGAGAAATTCAAACTAAAGATCGTTGAAGTAGTGGACAAAATCCTAACTGAATTAAGAAACAGATTTGAAGCTATTCAAATTCTCTATGGCATGTTTAGTTTTCTTCATGGAAAGCATTTCCTAAAAGAATCATAAGAAGAATTACAAGCGCAAACTGAGCAGTTGGCAAATATGTATAAAAACGATATAGATAAAGAGGAACTTCTTCTGGAAGTCGAAAGCTTCAATTATCATGCACTGGAGTTCGACCAAAAGATGAAGTCAAGTTCGGCTATTGAACTGCTAAGAATTATAAATTTATATGGACTTCATGATGCTTATCCAAATCTAACTACTTGTCTAAAAATATTACTAACCACTACCTGTATCCGTCGCTTCTAATGAAAGAAGTTTCAGTAAATTAAAATTGATTAAAAGATATCCAAGAAATTTAACAAAAGAACAACGGTTATCCAGTTTTTGTATAATAAATTTAGAAAATGAGATAGCTTGCAAATTACTTTATGCCGACATAATAAAAAAATTTGCATCAAAGAAAACTCGCAAAGTAAATCTTTAATAGAGGGTATTGTAGATGTTAAAACCGGTATATTTTCTGTAAATTTTCTATTGTGTAATATTGTACTTTTTATATAGGAAAAATACATAGTAAAAATACAGATTTTGTGTATTGAGTATTAATATTACTTCCTTAAGCAATTGTTTACGCAGATTTTATTCTGATATTCTTGGGAGCAAAGGGGGGGGGCGCAAATTTACAATCTTGCCCCGGCTAAAATTTAGTCTAGATCTGTCTCTGTATATTTCACAAATTAGATTTTACACCCCTCCCCCCTCCCATACATGGCTTAGATACGTAGATGATGTTTTCATCATATGGCAACATATAGACACCTTACTTAATAACTTCCTTGCTCAAATCAATAACTTGGATTTCTAAGATTAAATTCACTTTAGAAGTGGAACAGAATGGCACACTCCCTTACTTTTTGCGATAATAGTTTATTTTTATCATGTGTAACCTGACAATAGCGCCGTTTGTGCGTTCAAAACATGTCGATCATTATATTAAAATGTTTTATAAGCTTTTTTGTGTTTTAGTTTTATCACTTAAGCATTTTAATCTGTATATAATCGTTAGACTTGTTTGAATAAAAATGCTAAAACTTCAATCAGTTCAATTCATAACATTTTAAACAAACTTAACATCAGGAACTGTATTTATCAGAGAAAATATTTTTCTTACAATGTCTCTTTCTTTCATTTTCTTTTTTTTTTTTTTTATTCAATCTCGGAATGAGAAATTGATTACTATGTTTTTACAGTGACTACATATTGTTGATTTTTTTTTTCGAATTTCAAGTTTTCTCATCCTTTGTGTAAACAAATTTTCAGACCAGTAAATCTGCTCTAAAGTTTTTGAAATTTGTGTGAATTATGACATGTGTTTTCATTGCGGAAAACCATCCATCACTTTTTCAACTGGACGTGGTAACATTTAACTTTCAATCTCTGAAAAAGAATAGAAAAGTTATATAAAAAACTTTTTAAAATTGTATAATTATTTTTTATTCATTGGTTCAGAACACAGTTCCTTATTTAAAAATTTAAAAAAGTACATAAGAATATATATTTTTAATCAATGTAGACAGAAAATGTTGAATTATTAATGATAAGTGACGATAGGAAAATCTCGAGTCAAATATAGAACAAGTGGGTAAGTGTGATCGAAATCGCACAAAGGGTTTCGTGTAATATTCCTTTCAAAATACTTTATTCTGTATTTAATAAATGAAAAATTCCATTTTCCCAAAAAAAAAAAAAATCATATTTTTTATAAAGTAAAAATTTTCCGGTCTATATTTCTCGTTTTCTTTTGAAAATCTGAACCGGTCAGATAGCTGTCATGTGGACTAAATGTGATATTAAAAAAAAATCAATATCAAAATTAAACATGTTATGTAGAAACCTTCAAAATGTTAAAATATATGCCAATATTTCCATAATCAGGTTTTTTCTTTTTTTTTTTTTTTTTTTTTTTTTTTTATCATGATTCAATACGTTCCTCAAACTTACAATCACTTGCTGACGTCGTATCTACTTGCTTTCTCTATTACTCATATTGATACTCTCTTTGTATTATTCTCAAACCTTTGAAAAAATCCAAACTTCCAATATGACGTCGGATTAATATTTTTTTTTAATTCTCTAATGACATCATGTTAAACTGCTTTCTGTACTTACACATACTCATACTCCTTGTATTATTTAGAAATGTTTGAAAATTTCCGTTTTATTACCTATATGACGCCATATTAATCTTTTTTTCAATTGAAACTTTTTATTTCATTTTAATTTTTCACGTGGAAATATTTCAATAGAAAATTAATTATTGTAGAAAGAATTTTATTGAGGATTTTTAATTGTTGGCAACTGCTATAACGAAAAATATTTAAATTTATTACGAAAAGTTTGTTAGATTTTTTTTTATCTCTCTATATTAAAATAATATTTTTATTTTATTTTATGATTTTCAGCTTCATAGTAGATATTCAGCTATAAGTACACAAAATTTCAAGTCTGTAAGTTATATAGTTCCTGAAAACCGGCTCTGTGACGGACAGATAACGTAGCGGGACAAATAGGGTTTCGTTCATCTCACGAAACCCTAAAAAACAAGAACGAAAAATCATGCATCTGGCATAGATTATACATCATAATGAAAGGAATTATTTTGTACGTCCCTGTAATCGAACTATAAATGCTAGTAATTGTAAACTGTGGTAAAAGCATGCTATAGTCCACCTTAGTAATGCGTATAATTTTCATTATGTTTGATATATTGTAACATCATTTTCTCCATAGACCATAATGTAATGGAATTCTTTTGTGTGTCCCTGTAAATGAACTATTAATGCTACACACTTCTCTTTCAATACCGAACATTCTATAGTAAAATTCAATATTGTATAAAAATTTCATGACAATCCCAGTATATTTACAAGAGTTAGAGCACAGACAGACGGACAGATAGACAAACAAACAAACCGCAATCTTAAACACTTTTCAACTATGTTGTTGCAAAGTGTTAAAAAAAGGAATATCACAAAATAGTTATTAGGAATGCTAACACAAACAGGAGCGTATTTCTACAAAATCGAACGAAGTCACCGATATGTCAGTCATTTCTAATATATTTGAAATAGTGTAAAAATTTTAAAACTTTAATTTTCAGGAGAAATCTTACTATGCACCTGCGAACTTAAATGCCTCTATATTTGACAATGGTTTGTTAAACATATAACCCATTTAAGCTCAAAGAGGCAATTTTCTATTCCTCTGCAATTGATGTTGTTTTATACGTGTTGATGTACTTATATATTTGATTTAATATGTTAATTACTTATGAAATTTATAAAGTTAATATAAATAAACTAGTCGTTGGGGGCCACAGTAATATTTACCCATCATGGATTTGCATAATATAAAATATGAAAATAAAACATGTGTAAACTATTTATAAAATGCATTGCAATTCGAATAAAATCGTGGATTGATGACGTCATAAACTTTAAATCCGAGGCTAACGAAAAAGACAGGCTACCGCACTGCATTCCAATTACATTTTTTTACAGACCGCTAGAGTGACGTGATGCTCAAATCGTACATCCGCATTAGTGCATTCGAGCATCACGTGACACAGGCGGTCTGTAAAAAAAGATACGCGTAAAGCACCGCGGTAGCCTTTCTTTTTCGTTAGCCTCGCTTTAAATCGAGGCAAACGAAACAGAAAGGCTACTGCGGTTCTTTACGCGTATCTTTTTTTTAACAGACCGCGAGATTCACGTGCTGCTCGAATGCACCAATGCAGGTGTAAGAAAACAACATCACGTCACTCTAGCGGTCTGCAAAAAAAAGATAAGTGGAATGAACCGCGGTAGCCTGTCTTTTTCGTTAGCCTCGCTTTAAATGCTCTATTACTGAATTGTTTAAAAGAAACATCCTTATAACTCCAAAATTGATAATCATATTAACTAACGGTTTTCATCGTCGGATTAAGCGTCTCATTTCCAATTAAAGTATATCTTTGAATTGAAATTTGAATGAAATACAGGGTCATGAAAAATCGAAGAGTGTGGTAAATAGGATTATAAATATCTCGGCAACTAATTATCCAATCGACTTCATTCTTTATGCAAAATTTGTTTTTTTTATTGTATTTTATATTCCCTCCTTAAAATAAACAATTTCGAAAAATTTTATATACCTTTTATCAGTGCGAATATTTCGAGAGTACGAAGAACATAGTTCCGCACAATCTAGGTTACTGAAATTCAATAAACTTCTTCCCATTATTACATACTAAGTACATGCCAAATTTCAAGTCTCTATCTCAAATTGTTCGGGAGATAGAGCGTTTACAGACACACACACACACACACACACACACACGTTCACAAACACACACGCAAATTATATATATGTATAGTTCAAAATCCAACAATAGAGGGCGCTGCTGCAAATAATTCCATGAAATAATTCCGTATTGCTCACACAAAGCAAGATTTGGATACAAAAACATTAGAGGATACTGCATGTACACTCTTAATACGCAAAAATAATAATGGTGCGTGATATTATTGTGATTGAAAACAGCACATGATAACCTCCAGCACCATTATTAGTTTTACGTATTAAAAGTGAACATGCAGTATTCTCTAATGTTTTTTATCTAAATTTAGCTTTGCGATAGCTATGTGGAATTACTCCATAGAATTCTCTGCAGCAGCGCCTTCTATTGTCGGAATTTTGAACTAACTATTTTTTTTTTTTGGTGTCATGCAAAATCTCGTACCACGCTGAATATTTATCTGTAAACCATATGCCTGCCTGATCCATTGATTATTTTTTAATGGCGTTATACTTTCGTGCTGAACTTTTGAAACACCCAATATATTAAACAGAAGGAATATAGAATAAATTAGTTGTAGGTATGAAACTTTGAACAAATTGAACATTTGAAAGTGCGTATGATGGTTTATATTTTTACAACAAGACCGCTGTAAATTGGATAAATTATAAAAAAATTAAACATGTCTTTAATTCTACAATCACAAGTAAGTCTAAAGGAATATTTTGCAACGAAATATACTAAATCTTGTGTCAGAGATTTTTTGAATGGAAGAAACAACGCCTTTTATACATTACATCGGAGTGATTTCCATTTAATACCTTAAAATTTTTTTGCACTAAATGCAAATTGTCCCCTAAAGTAGGCAAATTGTGTTGTTTTAACGAGGCAAAAATTCGCTATGATTTTGTGGTTATCTCACGGTAGGAGTTGTGAGACACATTTTACGACTTTGCGAGCACAAAGGTTCTAAAGTGAGTATTATTTGAATTTAAGATTTAAATTTTAGTAAAAGACATTTATTCATAGAATTAAAGTTGACATAAAAGTTTAGTAGATTGTTACATATATAGTAATTCAATAATCAATTTACACAAATAGGCTGCAAAGAAGTCGTTTGAAAAACTCTTTTGGCTCTTGACGTTGTTGTTGATCAATGGAATCATTGTCCAGAAAAGCAAGAAAAGCGACACATACAGCTGATTCTACGACGAGCTGGAAATTTTGCATAACGGAATTCAATGAATTTTCTGTTTGTATATTTAACTAACGCCATCCAATATTCTACAGCAGCAAGCGAAGATTCTGATAGATTCTCGATGATGTAAGGAGTGTACTCGTTTGCTAGCCAGAAAGTTCCAGGTAAAATCTGATTCTTACGAGGCCACCAGGAAGTTTTAATCATTTGCACTTGTGTTTTGATCCAGAATTTCGCATCTCCTAAAACGACGGGATTATCTGTCTTCAGCTGCAGATTTTCCTGAATATTTTCAGCGTACTCGATACACGAAACCATCAACCAGTAAAGTTTTTCAGCTTCAGCTTTCTCTGTATCTAAGATCATCTGTTTAGCAATTTCTCGTTTTTTTCTGGAATCGTTACTCCAAGACAGCGTGTTTCTAATTCGTCCCATTAAACTTCTTAGACTTTCCATATTTAAAGGAAAAAAGTAGTCAAATCCAAGTCAGATATATCAATATCGTTTAAAAATCAGTAAATTTAAGAAACTATAGCATAAACTGAAATTCTGAGAGGTTTTACAAATAATGCACCATTCACATTTATATGGATGTACGACAACAATGTAAGAATGAATAGAGAGTTTTGATCCGAACAATTTGCAATTGTTTCGATAACAATATAGCACAACCATTCCCAATACAATGTTCAACAATGTTTAAAAATGAATATATTCCGTCATTGTTTGCTTTCTTGTATTGGGAAACTCAATGACAGGTACACTGTTAAAAATGTACAGCAAACTGTTCAATCGACCGTTTTCATAGAAAATGGTCACAAAATCGTAATTTAACTCTATTCTGACCATAATATTTGCAATAATATGGTCAGAATAGAGTTAAATTACGGTAATGTAAACCTTTTCTATAAAAACGGTCGAATGATTGAACAGTTTGCTGCAAATTTTAAGCAGTGTACAGTGCGTAAAACTGTCAGGCAAAGACGACTACTACAAGAATACGTGAAATAAATTTTGAATAAAAGCTTCAAATACACACTGTTAAAAATTTTCAGCAAATTGTCCAGTCATTTGACCGTTTTTGTAAAACAAAAAGGTTACATAACCGTAATTTAACTCTATTCTGACCATAATATAGGAATTAATATGGTCAGAATAGTTCTAAATTACTGTTATACAACAGTTTTCTATAAAACCGGCCAAAATAGTAGACAGTTTGCTGCAAATTTTTAGCAGTGCAATAATACGAATTCTAAGTGTATATATTTTTGTGTATATTAAACTAAAACCAGTTAAAAAAATTATTTAAAATATCATCTTTATCATTTCTTTATTACACTTTTTAAAAATTTCTTAGAAACAGTGTTTTAAATTAGAAGTAACGGCTAAATTTTTTTCATGCGTACAGACGGTCGTTCACACTTTATGAAAAAATTTTCACAATTAATTTCTGAACATATATGCCACATTCTTTGCGACAATTTTACTCTACTGTATAGCCCTGACTGTTGATTATAACTCTTGGATCGAAATTTCCATCATAGTCAATTTTTCTCTTAGTACAATCATATCAATTTTCTCCCACACCTCTCGAAAAACTTTCCAAAGTCTTTCAATGTGTTGTGGATAAGGTTTCGTCCTCTAAAAGAATATATCTGTTAATAAATCACTTAACGCAATAGTAATCAACTTCACTCTTGTGGACTGTAAAAATATTTTTAATTTGCTTTTTTTTTTTGCTTTATTTTTAAAATGCTTCCAGAAAAAAGTATGCTGTCAAAATAGTATAGGTGTGGTTAATAGTGTTTTCTTTTTACACTCTTTTACTTACCCATCATACGTAGTATAGAGTAAGTCTTGTAATCGTTTTGAAAATCGAAAAAAAAATATTGACGGATTTACACGTTTCAGACACTGGAGATTCCGAAAAACATATTTTTAGAAAAAAAAAATGCCGTCCGTCTGTGTGTCTGTAAACGCTCTATCTCCCGAAAAAATTGAGATAGAGACTTGCAATTTGGTATGTACTTAGTATGTAATAATGGAAAGAAGCGTATTTCATTTCAATAACCTCGATTAACCGGAACAATTTATTTCGGACTCTCGAAATATTCGTTCTGATGAAAGGTATATAAAAATTTTCGAAATTGTTTATTTTAAGAAATGAATATAAACGACAATAAAAAAACATAAATTTTGCATAAAGCATGAAGTCAATCGGATAATTAGTTGCCGAGATATTTGGAATCCTATTTGCCACATTCTTCGATTTTTCATGACCCTGTATTTCATCCAAATTTCACTTCAAAGACATATTTTAATTGTAAATTTGACGCTTAATCAGATGCAATAAACCGCTAGTTACTAGAATTATTATTTGTGGAGTTATAAGGAAAAACCTCTTTCAAGCAATTCAGTAATCGAGCCTTTAAAGTTTGTGACGTCATCAAGCCACGATTTTATTCGAATTGCAATGCATTTTATAAGTAGTTTACACATTTTTATTTTAATATTTAACATTATACATATCCATGATGGGTAAGTATTACGGTGGCCCCCAACGACTAGTTTTTATTTTTAACAAAAATTAAATTTTTATTTAAAGATGGAATTTTGTAATGGATTTTTCACTCACCTTCTAATAGGCTAGAATTATAAAAAATATATGTACACGTGTGTTGTTGAAGACAATACAAATTTTTAATATTTTAAGAACTTAATTGTAAGTTAATACATCTATTTAATGCTTGGAAAAATTTTCAAAGAAAATTTCTCACGCTTTGCATTCATAATATTTCAAATTTTTAATTGCTTAAAAGACGTATAGCCGGCAGAGTGCAAAAGGATAAAATCCGGGACTCGAACCCGAGTCATCAGTATAGCACACTGACGTTCTACCTATTGATCCAAGGTTATCTCTATCAATCATCAACCTTTTCCTATCAATCATCGATGCTAGATTCTCTTTAGTTTTCGTCTTTGCCCCAGGGTTGATGACTCACTGAAAAATATTCCATCTTGTGCTGCGACTGTAGCCTTGCCAACATGTGATAGTAAGAAGTGCCAGGCTGGGTATCGTTCCATATGGTTCAATTGGTAGAACGTTAGTGCACTATACTGATGACCCGGGTTCGAGTCCCGGCTTGGATATTTTTTCACTCTGTCGGCTATACGCCTTTTAAGCAATTAAAAATTTGAAATATAAATTAATAAATTAACTTTAAGGCATTTTTCCGTTAGCCGGTCTTAACAGATAAATCGCCAAATATTATTTATGGTTACAACTGTATACGAGTTATAACAACAGTGGAGTTAATTAGGTGCCAAAATGTGCCAAATGGCTGTGAAACTGCAACGAGGAAATTACTTAAATACTGAAATGTACAAAATATAAATAAAAAGTAAAGGGACTAATAATTAGAAACAAATACTGTTTTATTAATTTGGCCACCTGTTCCTCGAGTGGCAAAATTATATCTCATGATCTATCAGAGCCTTTTAGATGTATTTTAGCTATTTGTTGAATTTTAGAACATAAAGACCGAATACGGAAAAAAATTTTTGAAAATCAGTTCAATGACCCCTCTCTAGGGGACAACTATATATCAGAATCTATCAAATTCTTACAGATTATATTTTCTCCAGGATGATTCTCAAAGCGTAAGCACTGGAGTATAGTGTTTATTCAATTCGGCCCTTATCTCCTTAGAGAGGAATATTATATTATATGATCTGCCACAGTCTTACAGGGAAAATTTCGCTGATTGGCGAATTTCTAAAATCATTGAAATATTTTTAAACTATTTTTAAAGGAGATTTGTTATCCCGAATTTCACGCTCCTAACTATAACTTCTACTGAGATATGGCAAAATGGCGTAAAACATTCAACCCCCATTTAACCCCCCTTAACGTCTGAATTTCTAAAATCGCTGAAATACGTGTTTAACTATCTTTTTAGTAGATTTGTTATCCTGAGTTTCATGATTCTACCTATAATTTCTACTGATATATGGTAAAATGACCTAAAATATTTGACCTCCTATTTAACCCACTTTAGTTGCTGAATTTCTAAAATTGCTGAAATACATGTCTGTCTATATTTTTTGTAGATTTTGTATCCCGAATTCCGAGCTTCTAACTGAAAATGCTGCTAAGATCTGGCGAACAGGCAAAATGACCTAAAACTTTCGACCCCCCCATTCAACCCCCTTAATGAATGAATTTCAAAAATCGCTGAAATACCTGTTTAATTATTTTTTTAGTAGATTTGTTATACTGAATTTCACGTTCCTACCTAAAACTGCTGTTGAGATATGACAAAAACGTGTAATGACTAAAAACTTTCGACCCCCCTTTTATCCCCCTTAGCAGTTGAATTTTTAAAATCGCTGAAAGACGTGTTTAACTAACTTTTAGTACATTTGTTATCCTGAATTTCGCGCTTTTAACTAAAACTGATGTTGAGATAAGGCGAAAAGGCAAAATGACCTGAAATTTCAGACCCCCCCCTCCATTTAACCCCCTTAGTGGTTGAATTTCTAAAATCGCTTAAATACGTGTTTAATTATTTTTTATTAGATTTGTTATCTTGAGTTCTCAGCTCTTACCTAAAACTGCTGACGAAATATGGAGAAAATGTGAAATCACCGAAAATTTTGTAACCCCCATTTAACCAACTTAATGATTGAATTTCTAAAATCACCTGAAATACATGTTTAACTATTTTTTAGTAGAATTGTTATCCCGAATTTCATGCTCCTACTTAAAACTCCTGCTGAGATATGTCGAAAGACGAAATTAACTAAAACTTTTGACTTATGCTGTGAATTACCAAAAATCCTTTCTTAGTACACTCCTACATTGTGTAAGGAACATGTCTTCAAAATTTCATTGTTCTAGGACAAACGGTTGAGGCTCGGCACTGATTATGAGAAAATCAAGCTACTCCTTTATAACTATAGATATATGGGAGCCGTCGAGGAAACTTTATCCCTGAGGCCCATGTTGCCTCTTGCATCTTAGAATCACAAACGGACATAAAATAAACATAAATCTGTGTCGCAAGGCTGAAAAACAAAACATCATGTACGCAATTGGTGATAAACTTTCTACAAATCAGCGACAGACTCACATTATATAAGGAGAACTTTTAGAATTTAACATCGCGTTATTACACTCGCATGCGAAATAAATTGAGCAAATGAATATATTCGAATTTTTTCATCTTCATAAAACCACAAAGCATAGTTCGTATGAAACTATGAACTAGCTATAGTAGTACGAACGCACCTCATTTGTCACGTAAAATCTTCATGGAAATATATAACTTATAAATATTATACTGTTTACCGTATATTACTCCAATGACCCTATACATGTTACTACCAGATATTACAATAAAACACTGCAGGTGTGTAAAACAGTATAGTATAGTATATATTATTTTGAATGTCTCTGCAAAATCCGTTTTAAACAGGTCTTTGTCCCTGTCGCGCTTGTCTGTCCGTGCTCTAACTTACGTAATTATACTCGGATCGTGTCGCTCGTTGAAAATTGTACGTCAAACGTGACAAATGAGGTGCGTTCGTACTACTATAGCCAGTTATATATAAATATTCAGATCTGGATGCTATCTCGGAAGCTCTGTACGTGTGTAAAGATTTCGTCTTCATAAAACCACAAAGCATAGTTCGTATGAAACTATGAACTAGCTATAGTAGTACGAACGCACCTCATTTGTCACGTAAAATCTTCATGGAAATATATAACTTATAAATATTATACTGTTTACCGTATATTACTCCAATGACCCTATACATGTTACTACCAGATATTACAATAAAACACTGCAGGTGTGTAAAACAGTATAGTATAGTATGTATTCTTTTGAATGTCTCTGCAAAATCCGTTTTAAACAGGTCTTTGTCCCTGTCGCGCTTGTCTGTCCGTGCTCTAACTTACGTAATTATACTCGGATCGTGTCGCTCGTTGAAAATTGTACGTCAAACGTGACAAATGAGGTGCGTTCGTACTACTATAGCCAGTTATATATAAATATTCAGATCTGGATGCTATCTCGGAAGCTCTGTACGTGTGTAAAGATTTCGTCTTCATATACAAACAAAATGGGTATCTGCTATTCTGGTACCATATGGTACCGCTAGGACTTAATGGGTTAATCGTCAAGCGACCGAGATATTTATTTTATGACAGAAATGAAATCTGCAGACGATATAATTCATTTCATAGAATTAAAAATCATCAAGATCTGAATATTTATTATAACTAGCTATAGTACGAACGCACCTCATTTGTCACGTTTTGACGTACAATTTCCATCTGTTTTTTTTTTTGTTTTTTTTTTCCTAGCTTCTGGCTCCTCCCCGGGCCTATATCCCAAGTGTAGATAATTAACCGTCAAAAATCAACCCTTTTTTTTTTTCTCAAAACTGATTTTTCAACGATTTCAGATTTTTGAAATGCTGCGAGCGTCCTTAGTTTATGATCAAAATTCACGAAAATTATTGATAAGGATATTGTTGTACAAGGAAACTAAACATGCATTTTGAAATTCGACTTCATTACGATAGTTACATATGATTTTTAACTCCTTTTGCGACGAGCGTCCTTTACAGAATTTTAAATCTTTCACACACCGGTTTATGAAAAACAGAAATTTTCGACTCATTGAATCGCAGAAATGCTGTCATTAAATAAGGCAAAGCTTACAACTTTTGATGAAAATCGATAAGAAATTCAGAAAAAAATATCTAAAAACTTAAATATACCAGAGATTAAACAAGTTGGAAATTGTACGTCAAACGTGACAAATGAGGTGCGTTCGTACTATAGCTAGTTATATAATATAAATATTCAGATCTGGACGATTTTTAATTCTGTGAAATGAATTATATCGTCTGCATATTAATTTCTATAATAAAATAAGTATCTCGGAAGCTCCTATTAAAAAAAAAGCGCCGATTTAAAAGAAAAAAAAAAAAGAAAAAAAAAAAAAAAAAAATCAAATTTCTTAATAAATATTTTTATTAATATTTTCTAAAGTTTTGATTCGATTTTTACAAAATTTGAAATGTCTCGACCAAATTCTGCAAAGATAATATACATTCAATTTCAAACCATTCGGTTGGGTAGTTTTTGCGTTGTTATATGCGGACGGACGGACCAGACGACGACAATAGGTGCTACGTATTTCTATAATTACGAACGCACCTAAAAAGAAAAAAAAAATTAGAATAGTAGAAAGAATTACAAATAGAATAATTAGAAATTCCTAAATTTATCACTTTAATTAAAACAAAAACGAAAAATCATGCGTCAAGCATAGATTATGTAACACTTTCCAACGCTTTCAAAATAATTTTACAAATCGTTACCATTTAATAAACTGAAAGATAACATCTAAGTATAGTTATAGTACGAACGCACCTCATTTGTCACGTTTTGACGTACAATTTCAGGAATGTCCAACATCTATTTCCAACATATACAATATTCGAAAAATTGTCCGAATACTTTTATTCAGCCTGTATAGGATCTATATATTTGTATATATACCACATAGGATGCTAAATTTTAGTTTAGTTTGGAAACGCGTAGCACAGTTTAAAATTATCCTACTCGAGTTTCTTTCAGTAAACGGAAATGTGTTCGCGAACTTTTGTGCTGCCCACTATATGAAATACAGAATTTATACACACCAAGTAATAGACAAAAAGTGTTCAATTTAAAATCGCGTTCAGCAACTTAAAACGCACTTCCAGGAATTATCGTTAAAAGACGGTAGAGAATTTTTTTGTGTGTCCCTGTCAATGAACGATGACTGCTATTCTGACACACTATTCTGTAAGTAAGCCTCGTGTAAATGCACCTTAGTGATCTATATAAATTTCAATGCGTTTAAAATAGTGAAACATTATTTAATTAAACCGCAAACGATTTTTCTCCATAGAGTTGGGTTGGTTTGATTATTGACAGCCAATTATCTACACTAGGGATATAGAGCCGGGGGGGAGTGCCCTTCGTGGGGGGGGGTCTTTCTAAGGGAACCTAATCCGTATTTACGCATGGATAAATCCACGGCTCGGAGAAAACCACGAAAACTCCGAACGATTAGGCCGATTGGGATCGAACCCAGCACCTCCCGTCTACCAGCTTCGAGAGCAGAACCTCTCAGCCACAATTTCAAGCATAGATGTAGTAAGTCACTTCAGTTGAAATCCAAGCATATTTACGGGAGTTAGAGCACGGCCAGACAAACCGAAGTCATAAACACTTTTCAACTAGGTTGGAAAGTGTTAAAAATAAATGCTTCAGATTTGTTTGTAAAGTATTCCAAGTATGCAGAAGGTTTTAAAATACAAGTTCAAATTCTAAGTCAATATATAACTTGATTAAAGGTGCGTGAAGAGAAATTGACAAAGCGTAGCTTGCTAGTATTTCAATAAGCGACTTATTAACCGCAGATGTCTCTCACTCTTCGCTCAGCAGTTAAAATAAATAAATAAATAAATAAATAAAAAATAATAATTAAAAAAAAAAAAAAAAAAAAAAAAAAAAAAAAAAAAATTCTTTCATATTTATGAAATTTTTTTTTTTTTTTTTTTAATTATTTTTTATTTATTTATTTATTTATTTTTTATTTATTATTATTTTTTTTTTTTTACTGCTGAAAGCAAGAGTTCAGCGTTTACACACCTGCAGTTTCAAGTTAAACTCGAGATCATTAATAAGTTACAATTTACAATACTTCAAATATAATGAAATTTATATGCCTCATTGAATTGGAAGTAATTCGTCGTAATTAAATAAAAATCATGCACTCGCGACATCATAATTCACTTTTATATTTTAACAGAACAGAATTATAAGGCTACTATAATTCATTTGACCGAAAATTATTCATTTATATAATTATTCATTTAACCGTTATCATTATCTTTTTAAGTTATCACATTTCGCTATAATACTACGTTACATTACGGTCTATGGAGAAAATTTTTGAAATTCAATATTTGAAAAACGCCATAATCATTAGATTTCAAATTTATATCAAGAAAAATACAATTTTTTCACCTTTTTAATGCAGTTTGCACAAAAGTATATTATTCTATAAAGTCTCTTGTAGCGCATCTCACTGATAGTATATATTAATTTCAATATGCATGAAATTGTAAAAAATTGTTTGTGTATATAATTCAAACTTTGCGAATACTAGCAAGCTACGCTTTGTCAATTTCTCTTTACGCACCTTTAATCAAGTTAAATATTGACTTAGAATTTGAACTTGTATTTTAAAACCTTCTGCATACTTGGAATACTTTACAAACAAATCTGAAGCATTTATTTTTAACACTTTCCAACCTAGTTGAAAAGTGTTCATGACTTCGGTTTGTCTGGCCGTGCTCTAACTCCCGTAAATATGCTTGGATTTCAACTGAAGTGACTTACTACATCTATGCTTGAAATTGTGGCTGAGAGGTTCTGCTCTCGAAGCTGGTAGACGGGAGGTGCTGGGTTCGATCCCAATCGGCCTAATCGTTCGGAGTTTTCGTGGTTTTCTCCGAGCCGTGGATTTATCCATGCGTAAATACGGATTAGGTTCCCTTAGAAAGACCCCCCCCCCACGATGGGCACTCCCCCCCGGCTCTATATCCCTAGTGTAGATAATTGGCTGTCAATAATCAAACCAACCCAACTCTATGGAGAAAAATCGTTTGCGGTTTAATTAAATAATGTTTCACTATTTTAAACGCATTGAAATTTATATAGATCACTAAGGTGCATTTACACGAGGCTTACTTACAGAATAGTGTGTCAGAATAGCAGTCATCGTTCATTGACAGGGACACACAAAAAAATTCTCTACCGTCTTTTAACGATAATTCCTGGAAGTGCGTTTTAAGTTGCTGAACGCGATTTTAAATTGAACACTTTTTGTCTATTACTTGGTGTGTATAAATTCTGTATTTCATATAGTGGGCAGCACAAAAGTTCGCGAACACATTTCCGTTTACTGAAAGAAACTCGAGTAGGAGAATTTTAAACTGTGCTACGCGTTTCCAAACTAAACTAAAATTTAGCATCCTATGTGGTATATATACAAATATATAGATCCTATACAGGCTGAATAAAAGTATTCGGACAATTTTTCGAATATTGTATATGTTGGAAATAGATGTTGGACATTCCTGAAATTGTACGTCAAAACGTGACAAATGAGGTGCGTTCGTACTATAACTATACTTAGATGTTATCTTTCAGTTTATTAAATGGTAACGATTTGTAAAATTATTTTGAAAGCGTTGGAAAGTGTTACATAATCTATGCTTGACGCATGATTTTTCGTTTTTGTTTTAATTAAAGTGATAAATTTAGGAATTTCTAATTATTCTATTTGTAATTCTTTCTACTATTCTAATTTTTTTTTTTTTCTTTTTAGGTGCGTTCGTAATTATAGAAATACGTAGCACCTATTGTCGTCGTCTGGTCGGTCCGTCCGCATATAACAACGCAAAAACTACCCAACCGAATGGTTTGAAATTGAATGTATATTATCTTTGCAGAATTTGGTCGAGACATTTCAAATTTTGTAAAAATCGAATCAAAACTTTAGAAAATATTAATAAAAATATTTATTAAGAAATTTGATTTTTTTTTTTTTTCTTTTAAATCGGCGCTTTTTTTTTAATAGGAGCTTCCGAGATACTTATTTTATTATAGAAATTAATATGCAGACGATATAATTCATTTCACAGAATTAAAAATCGTCCAGATCTGAATATTTATATTATATAACTAGCTATAGTACGAACGCACCTCATTTGTCACGTTTGACGTACAATTTCCAACTTGTTTAATCTCTGGTATATTTAAGTTTTTAGATATTTTTTTCTGAATTTCTTATCGATTTTCATCAAAAGTTGTAAGCTTTGCCTTATTTAATGACAGCATTTCTGCGATTCAATGAGTCGAAAATTTCTGTTTTTCATAAACCGGTGTGTGAAAGATTTAAAATTCTGTAAAGGACGCTCGTCGCAAAAGGAGTTAAAAATCATATGTAACTATCGTAATGAAGTCGAATTTCAAAATGCATGTTTAGTTTCCTTGTACAACAATATCCTTATCAATAATTTTCGTGAATTTTGATCATAAACTAAGGACGCTCGCAGCATTTCAAAAATCTGAAATCGTTGAAAAATCAGTTTTGAGAAAAAAAAAAAGGGTTGATTTTTGACGGTTAATTATCTACACTTGGGATATAGGCCCGGGGAGGAGCCAGAAGCTAGGAAAAAAAAAACAAAAAAAAAACAGATGGAAATTGTACGTCAAAACGTGACAAATGAGGTGCGTTCGTACTATAGCTAGTTATAATAAATATTCAGATCTTGATGATTTTTAATTCTATGAAATGAATTATATCGTCTGCAGATTTCATTTCTGTCATAAAATAAATATCTCGGTCGCTTGACGATTAACCCATTAAGTCCTAGCGGTACCATATGGTACCAGAATAGCAGATACCCATTTTGTTTGTATATGAAGACGAAATCTTTACACACGTACAGAGCTTCCGAGATAGCATCCAGATCTGAATATTTATATATAACTGGCTATAGTAGTACGAACGCACCTCATTTGTCACGTTTGACGTACAATTTTCAACGAGCGACACGATCCGAGTATAATTACGTAAGTTAGAGCACGGACAGACAAGCGCGACAGGGACAAAGACCTGTTTAAAACGGATTTTGCAGAGACATTCAAAAGAATATATACTATACTATACTGTTTTACACACCTGCAGTGTTTTATTGTAATATCTGGTAGTAACATGTATAGGGTCATTGGAGTAATATACGGTAAACAGTACAATATTTATAAGTTATATATTTCCATGAAGATTTTACGTGACAAATGAGGTGCGTTCGTACTACTATAGCTAGTTCATAGTTTCATACGAACTATGCTTTGTGGTTTTATGAAGACGAAATCTTTACACACGTACAGAGCTTCCGAGATAGCATCCAGATCTGAATATTTATATATAACTGGCTATAGTAGTACGAACGCACCTCATTTGTCACGTTTGACGTACAATTTTCAACGAGCGACACGATCCGAGTATAATTACGTAAGTTAGAGCACGGACAGACAAGCGCGACAGGGACAAAGACCTGTTTAAAACGGATTTTGCAGAGACATTCAAAAGAATATATACTATACTATACTGTTTTACACACCTGCAGTGTTTTATTGTAATATCTGGTAGTAACATGTATAGGGTCATTGGAGTAATATACGGTAAACAGTATAATATTTATAAGTTATATATTTCCATGAAGATTTTACGTGACAAATGAGGTGCGTTCGTACTACTATAGCTAGTTCATAGTTTCATACGAACTATGCTTTGTGGTTTTATGAAGACGAAATCTTTACACACGTACAGAGCTTCCGAGATAGCATCCAGATCTGAATATTTATATATAACTGGCTATAGTAGTACGAACGCACCTCATTTGTCACGTTTGACGTACAATTTTCAACGAGCGACACGATCCGAGTATAATTACGTAAGTTAGAGCACGGACAGACAAGCGCGACAGGGACAAAGACCTGTTTAAAACGGATTTTGCAGAGACATTCAAAAGAATATATACTATACTATACTGTTTTACACACCTGCAGTGTTTTATTATAATATCTGGTAGTAACATGTATAGGGTCATTGGAGTAATATACGGTAAACAGTATAATATTTATAAGTTATATATTTCCATGAAGATTTTACGTGACAAATGAGGTGCGTTCGTACTACTATAGCTAGTTCATAGTTTCATACGAACTATGCTTTGTGGTTTTATGAAGATGAAAAAATTCGAATATATTCATTTGCTCAATTTATTTCGCATGCGAGTGTAAGTAGTGTCGTTTGCATCAAGAAGGATAAAAAGTGAAATATCAACATGCAGGCTGTGAGTATAAGATGCCTATACATTAGAGTGGAGACATACGCACAAGGAACATGTTCACACTGTGCTTACGCTTAGACAGAGGTTTTAATCCATATTATGGCAAACCTATATTACCAACTTGGCAATATTCGTCTGGACAAATTTGATTACACGATTGAAACCAGTTAAGAAGTATTAACTTGTCTATAATCAAGGCAACACTAGATACCGGGCTTGCTCATTCATTCTCATTACGTCACAAATAGTGACTGGCCGAGACCAGCGATTGGTACAAAGCGACGCGCCCATCGTTTTGTGTGAATTGCTGTATGTCTTTCGTCGCGTCCCAGCCACCATTTGTGACGTCGTGATAATGAATGAGCAAGCCCGATATGTAGTGTAGCCCTGCTATAATGGCAGTTTCACTAAGATATTTATTTGGCAATTCGTTTCGGTCCAGAATCGGCTCAACCAAGCAAATTTTATATCCCGTATGTCTCCACTCTTATATCGAGGCACCCTATGTGCGTATGGCGCTATTTTCTAAAATAATCACTCTAGTTAAAAGTGAAATTTTGAAAATTGAAAAAAAAAAAGCTAAACTTTTTATCGCATATTAATCGGGTTCGGATAAATTTAAAATAAAGATGAATTAACCATATTGAAATACATAAAAAAAAGAAGAATATTTATGATAGTGCTTGAATGGAGTTTATTGAATTATTCATTCACAACGAATTTTGAAAATGGAAAATAAATCAAAAGTCGATCGCGTATTAATGAGAAAGGAATAAGTTTGAAGGGAACTAAATAAGTAAGCACATGAAAGTTTACTCAAAATATTTGCAGCATTATTATTTTTGAAGATATGGTCCATTTCGCTTATTTTCATACATACTTCTCTCTTTAAAATATGATTTTGAAGCGATTCAAGTATGACGTAAACAGTGTTGAATTCAAGAAGTGGCCCGGTGGGGGACATTCCCTTCTGGAGGATTGAAATATACCCCCAGAAGATTTGACATTTGACATTTTATTAACAGACATCTGACCTGTGAGCTTGGCGTCAAGTGCCTGCTTATAAGTCATCGTCAATATATACAGAGACGAGATAGCACACACAAGGAAATTTACAATACACAGAAATATAGCCGAGAGCTCCACAAAGAGTGTGCAACGGAGCCAGCGGGATTCTAACCCGCTCCCAACTACACTCGCAAGCGATTAACGGTGTGATGCCTTGACCACTCAGCCACGGTGGGCCCGGAAGATTTGAGATTTTATGGTTTGAATAGTCAAAAAGTGCAATCCCCCCCCCCCCCCGAACTCTATAATGTTCTCCCCCAGAGCCACAGAAATCCCTCCCGGAGAAAATGCTTGAATTCAACACTGGACATAAAATTTGCGTCAAGGTAATTTTTATTAAAAAAAAATCCGATGAGCAAGACGACAACCTGCATAGAATTTTTTTTGAAGTATTTTCATACTATGTTTAATGAGATTTCGTTAGTTGCGAAGAAGTTTCGATATCATGTAATGAAGTGAAGATTCGAAACATATACGAAATTCTTACGTCACATTTTTACTTATCTCACTATAAAAGATAAAACTGTGCTTGCATTCTAAAAGCAACACCTGTGTGCCAGTCTTGAAGATTTGATTATTTTAGTGGTAATATTGGAGCCGGTTTTTGTGATTATTGGAAATGTATAGAATCCTTAATCATATTTACATAAAAGAACAGCACATGGTTAGTGTTGACCAGTTCTTTAGTAGACGCAGTATTCCTAACGAAGGACGGACCATTTATTTAATGAGATTTGTCTTAGCAAGAGTGTGGTGTGACTTTACGAATTCCGGTACTGGTATAAATTTCACTATCGATATCAACGAAGAGGGTGGACAAGTAGATCTTGAAGATCTGCGCAACATTGACTCAGTGCACATGGGTGTGATATCAGCTGATGGTGAATTGATTTCAACGTCTCTATTCTTAAAACAGACGAACTTTCTATTCAGATATGTGTGCGAGGATCCCTTCGATACCGATGATATCAGTGGTATGATAGAAAGACGTATGAGTTTGGTCTTTATTATTTATTTTTTCAGAAACCCGACTCTTGTAACTGAGACCTTTCAAGTTGCTAATAGCGAAACTTTATCTGCCGCTTTTTATCGTATGTCACAATCCATGCTGGCTATGGATCGTAAAATAGACTTGATTTCAAACTCGTTAAACACTCGTTTAACCAACACAATAGAGAGCATCAACGTAGCCGTGAAGAATGTAGAAAATATTGTGACTAGTTTAAGGAACAAAGACCAGCATGAATAGTTAAAGTGAAAAGGAAGTTTTTGTTTTTATCTTTCATTGTCATTTTCTATGTGTTCTGAAAATTTCATTTTTGTTTATGAAATTTAAATGTTTCTGAATTTTAAAGTTATCATTTTTATGTAAAATATCTTCTTGTATGGATTAATTTATTAAAATTGAATGTTCATGAATTTTTTTTTTTTGTTTCTTTAATTAAACTTTATTTTATATATTTTTTAAACAGCAGCTTGAGACAACTTAACTTTTGAGTAAAATATTTTACATTGTATGTTTTTTTGTTTTTTTAAACATACCAGAAATGAATCTTTCCACTTTCATTATTGGGGTAATATTTCCACTTGAATTTATAGGGGAAAGGATATTAAAATTTAAGTATTGACCTTAAAACTTTGCCTTGCGGTAAACTGATATTAAAACTTCTTGACCGGTAACTTTTTATTTCGTTCAAAATATATAAGAACAGGTGGTTTACGTTTAGTCAGTTTGTCAGTGGTGAACTGTATTGCTTAACATATAGAATTAACTTTTTTAAATATCTATGTTGAAATAGTTTTTACCATAGCTGTGGCGTGAATTTGTAAAATCTATTTTCAAATATAAAGCAGTCAGAATTTAACCCTTAACTGCTGTTATCGGTCTCGCAGACCACTGCATTTTCCACTTTTCAGAGTTCAACTCTTAACTTTCAGTTTAACTACAGATACTAGTGAAAATGTGCTTCGTTTAGGTCCCTAGTACAGTCGCTAGAAATTTCTGAAGGGGTGATTTTTGATTAAAAACACCTTGTACATAAAGTTTAGTACAGAAACAGTATCCAATGCGTTAATCGATCCTTTTATTCATCTTTCGATCTATCGGTCTCCGAGACCGATTCACAGTAGTTATGCAACAGTTTTTGTCACAGTAGTTAAGGGTTAAGCAAAATACGCACAAGTTCAATGTCCAAAATGTCTAAATTAGATTCGAAGCTGTAATTCGGCCATATTTTCTGAATAATTTCGCAAGTATAGCTAATTTGTATTGATCTAAACAAAGATATAGCTACAGCATCCATGATACAATTTAAACAAAAAAAAACGATCTTCTAAAATTGATAGGTAGATTTAAAACTATAAATAGAATAATCTGTTAATGGTTTCAATAAAGTTGATAAATATCCTGAACGTGTAAAGAGGCGATATCTAGTTTATTGGCCTTAAAAGGGTACCTGTCTTGTGTATTTTGGGTAAACCATAAAATGCATGAACATCACCTGTGTAACATCTGAATGTTTTGGTAGGATCAGCAGGAATTTGTTTAAATTTCTGAAGTTTCTAAACCAGGTATTAAAATTTGTTTGCATGATAAATGCGTAATGTCTTTCGCCAAAATTTCAAAAGTAGAAGCATCCTCTAACAATTTAAGACCTTTTTTTTTTAATTATATAAACAGATTTAAAATTGCGGTCATTAGGTCTTTATCAGCTCAATTAATTATAATTCAATAATCCAGTTTTCAGTATATACATATCATTGGAATAAATTTTTGGTTTAAAGTATCTGTGTCTCAATATTATTTTAGATAATTCAGTTCGCATATAATGTTTAAAGTTACTATTCCGTATAGACAATACTGGTTCCAAGCGAAGCCAATAAATCGGGAATGTATTTTACTTCTACTTACGGCAAAGTTCAAACCATGATTTAACACGTCTAAGGCAATTTCTCAGAAAACATGGGACGATAGATTCGAAGTCAATTATGCACCTTAACATTATTAGACAAGAAAGACCGACAAAGTGAAAACAATCTCTTAAACTTTATGTTTATTACTTAAGGATCTTCTTAATTTGCTATTTTTAGCCGCATGATACGAAAACAGTTAATCCATCAGATCGTTCATTAGACTTCAGTAGGTTTGATGCTGAAATACAGTAATCTTCCATTTGATTTTAAAATCGCGAAACATAAGGTAATTAACTGTGAAATAAAACGAAAAAAAGTAGCCAAACATCTACTTTCCAAGATGTTGGTTTGAAGTTTGTCGTTGGTAGAAGTAAAATAGACATTCCCAATTTATAGGATTCGCTTGAACCAGTATTATCTACACAGAATAGTATCTTTACATTACATGCAAACTGAATTATCTAAAAGAATATTGAGATAAAAATACTTTAAACAAATTATTCTAATGATATGCACGTGCTGA
Organism: Maratus michaelseni; assembly: GCA_963931845.1. Classification (NCBI taxonomy): domain Eukaryota; kingdom Metazoa; phylum Arthropoda; class Arachnida; order Araneae; family Salticidae; genus Maratus; species Maratus michaelseni. The sequence continues at coordinate 286,964,690 of OZ007587.1, forward strand.
AAACAGTCTATATGTTGTTAGACTGTAATTAGTACAGCTGATAAATACCTATGACAAGTAACTTTAGATAAATGTTCTTATATAATTGTTAGAGCATATTTCTACTTATAAAGTTTTAACGAAAGACCCCCCCCCCCTTTTCAAAGAAATCTTAATGCTTTATTTAGCAATTTATTAAAAAAAATTCCTGCTGATCTTGCCAAAAACTTCATGTTACACAGGTTATACGTTCCCGCATTTTATGAAAATAGAAGACAGGTACCCCTTTCAGGCCCGTAGCCAGACGATACTTCCAGGACGGGCAAATCGTTTTCCAGAAGAGGCAAAAAAATTCTCCCCCCTTTTTTTTTAAGTCTTTTGAAATTTCTTATATAGTTTATATTGCACATTCAGTAAAGTTTATAGGCCTTCCCAATATAATTGAAAAGTATTATTCGTTCATCTCCCTGTCTATCCACAATATGTGTGTGTGGGGGGGGGGGGGGAATTCTACAACGTTAATAACCACAAAATCCCAAACCTCCCGGGAGTGGCATTTCGATGTTCAGGGGTGGGATGAATAACGCCCCTCCCGGGTCTTGCCTTGAATTCATCTCTTATTGTATGGTATTCCTTTCAACGGGACCATGAAATTTTTCCATCTAAGATAAAATTTCGTTTACACAGGTTTTACTGTATTTAGGAAATTTTAGATATTTAGTTTTAAAATTTAATATATAGAAGGCATTGGTAATCATGTTAATAGCAATAACATCAAATATTCTGCAAATATTTATTTGCAAAATAGGCAAGTTTTATATTTTGGCTATCCACAAAAAGTGAATATTTGCATTGTGAAGCATTTCTATTTTGTTATATTAAATAAGTGAATTTCATATTAATAAATTTGAAGCTCTCTAATAAATATTGTACAAATAAGATTGCGTTTTAAAAAATAAATTCATATTAATGCTCTGGAGATTTTAAAATTGCGAATTTAGTGGTTTGAGATATCCAAAAGATTCGCAACCATTTCATTGCAGCATGTTGCCTATTAAAATTGACCTGTGTATCATATTTACCTTTTTTTAAATATGCACACAAAAAAAATCGAATACTTTACTGTCTATGGGTGGCAATTGTTTGAAGTACACTTTAGTGATTTTTAAAATACTTCAGACGTAACGAAAATAATATCCGGTATTAAAATCTACTAGGATTAGTTCTTTATAGAAAAGAGCGTTTGTAACATTTGTCACTGGTTTATAATATAGGGATACACAAAAGATTTTCGATACATCACAGCTCATTGTGGATATGCAACACCATACAGAATAATTCAAATACATTACTATCTATAGGCAGCCATTGTTTGAAATTACTTGTGTAATATACTTTTTAATAAACTTTTTTTATATTTAACCCGTCAGCACACGCGCTGGGATAAAATCTACCCCAGCTCACAACTGTTACTTAAAAATGTGCGAAAATCGTTCGTGATCATTCTGAGCTTTATAGTACCTTTCAAGCTGAAAGATATCAAGATGTGGCCCAGTGGCGTATCCAGGATTTAATTTCGGAGGGGGGGGGGGGGGGCTGACTTAAATTTCGGTAATGCTCTGAGGCTTACAAAACATGTTGAACTGCGTTATAAGCAGAAATTATGTTTGTCAATAAGGCCGTAGGCAGAGAAAAACCGGGGGGGAGGTACGGGGCTGAACCCGAACCCCCCCCCTGTCCCTCCGCCGAAATAAGTTGAAAAGTGATAATGGATTGCTTCATATACTTTAATTTAAAAGAAATTCATAGTAGCTTATAATCTATAAGGTTGTTTCCTTCTCCACTAAATTCTGGCTACGATTCTTGCTTGACAATAAATTAATTTTGCTTGGGACAATCTCAAACATTTTTTTTTTTTTCATAATTTGTTTTCTATTTTAGGATAAATTCCCTATTGCTGCCAAGCCACGTGGGGCACTTTCCCAGAACCCACATATTTAAGGGACCCAAAAATTTATGGTGTTTCAAATCAATTTTATTGTGAACAATCTTAATAGAATAAGAAATTAAAATTTCTAGATTCATTACACAACTTATGTAAGCTAAAATTGTCAGTGATATCATAAGTATATTTATAATTTTTATTCTCATTTGAAGATTTAAGTTTCTCATAGTGCGCCCAACTTATTTCAGCTTCTTCATATGTGTTTTAAACTTGTTTAGAAATGTTTTAATTTTATGACTATCTTATTTATAAAATACGATTTTCTTTGGGTTGCGTGTGTTTTTAAAGTTCGTGCAACATTAGTTCATGTTTATTTAACGCGATATTTGAGTCCGTCAAGTTAATTTTTACGAAGAAATTTCAATAATACTAATAATAATAATCCAACATCAATTCACATTTATTCTCAGTCTTTCATTTAAATGGGTGCAACAGTTACATACACTTCTCATTCACAGTATTTTTAAAAATGTGATAATCTACGATTAGGGCCAAAAATATTTTCTGTTGCCATGGCCCCAAATTTTGATGGTCAGGGTCTGTTTAGGATAAACAAACTTTCTTTGCAAAATCTCTTTTTTAATACCAACAAAAATTTAATTCAAAATCGTAGGGGTAGCGAGCATTCCTTCTTGATCTCCCCCTTTCCCTTCGTATACATGCTCCTGGGATTTTGATCAAACGTATGGCTATTAAACTTCAAGCAATATATGTTAAAAAAACTCATCAAATTTGTGAAGGAAAGGACAAGTTAAGAATTAATTGGAAACTAAACATCACATTTCCCCTTTTTAAAAAAAGAGTTAAAGTTATTAAATTATGGCTAATAACATTACAGGACTTTAAAAAAAAAGTAAAATTGTAAGAAAATTTATTTTTAACCTGTGAATGTATTTAATGCTTCTTTTGTTAAATATTCCAAATGGTAAAAATGCCGATACTAAAGTGTGTCGTGTCAAAATAAGAGCGATTGGAAAAGAACACTATTCGTAATATTGTACTTTCATTGAAGAGTAATTAAGAATTTTGATTTTTTGCTGATACACTGAAATATTGAAAAAGGCATCTTCTTCCCTGCTCATCAACGGGAAACTTTCTGACACATTTTTAAACGCAAAGGCATCAGATTGGCAGGCCTGACTATGGAAGAGATTTGGAATTGAGATGAGTTTTCCATTTTTTGATAAATAGATTACTTATCGAGTTATAACGTTATAAGTGATACTGGTAACGTATTAAGGACTCATTTTTCGTACTTCTCAGGCTGCCGCGTCGGGAATCCGATTCAAAACGTCAAATTGGACAGTGCATGCTTTCTGGAACATTTTCTACCTTTACAAAAAAAAAGGGAAAACGTGTTTCGATTGCAAAGTTTCTGAATAAAAAGACCTGTGAGTTTCATGCGTTTCCGAGCAAAAATGAATTAAAAAATATGTCATAAAGTAGTCAGTTTGTATTTGAGAACAGCCTTAAGTCTAGAAAAGCACGTAAAGTAATAATACTAAGTTCGCTAGTAAAAAGACCAGGTACAAACAAATCAAAAGGATATTATTTTTTTAGTATTTCTACTGGGCATCTTTAAAAGACCCTTCCAAAATCGAAAGTCAATAATCTTGCTTGACACTGCCATTCACAAAAAAAAATTCAGTTCGTACATTTGCTGATTTGGTAATAATGTTTAATGTCACTGCGCACTAATATACCTCTTAGTCTTGGCATCATCTGTGGAAGAGAGTTAAATATTCTTTAAATTAATTAAACTACTTCTAGATCTTGAGAATTGATCATATTATACGTATTCAATTATCCACTAAAACGTGTATGGAACTGTTTTTTAGTCATTTGAAAATAGATTTTGAGGTCTCAAGTAATTTTGATCCCAGGACTGAGAGGCATATGGGGCTAACGAGAAAACAAATTCGTTGCATGTCAGAAAATAAAACAAATTTATCTCAAAAATAAAAAAACAACGTCAGTTTTTTTAATTTCACTGTGACCACTTCGGAAGGGTAACCCATCAGCCCTTTTCTCTTTTTTAGGTATACTCTGATGTGATTGTGGACTAATATGTGGTTAAAAAGAAGACAGTGGGTAGTCTATTGTATGACAAAAAAAAAATAATACAAATTTATCTCAAAGAAGAAAAAAACAGCACTATTTTCATGAGAAGTTCAAATATATGGGGAGAGGGGGGGGGGCTGTAATCCCATCAGCCCCCTTTTCCTTTTAGGTATGCTTTGGTGGCAATGTGGACTAATATGGGACTAAAAAGAAGTGAGTGGATAGTCTGTTCTCTGAAAAAAAAATACGTATTTATCTCAAAGAAGAAAAAAAACAGCACTATTTTCAGGAGATGTTCGACTGTTTCGGGAAGGGGGACTGTAACACAAACAGCTCCCTTCCCCTTTTTAGGTATGTTCTGATGTCAATGTGGACTAATATAGGGTTAAAAGGAAGAGAGTGGGTAGTCTATTGTATGACAAAAGAAAAAAAAATACAAATTTATCTCAAATTAGAAAAACACAGCACTTTTTTCATGAGATTTTCGGGTAGGGGGGGAGGCTGTAACTCCATCAGCCCTCTTTTCTTTTTTAGGTATGCTCTGATGTCAATGTGAACAAATATGGGACTAAAAAGAAGAAGTGGATAGTCTGTTGTATAACAAAAAAATACAAATTTATCTCAAAGTAGAAAAAAAAGCACTATTTTTATGAGATGTTCGACTATTTCGGGAAGAGGGCTGTAACCCCATCAGTCTCCTTCTCCTTTTTAGGTATGCTCTGATGTCAATGTGTACTAATATGGGTTTAAAATGAAGAGAGTGGGTAGTCTATTGTATGACAAAAAAATATATATATAGATAGAAAGTTATCTCAAAGAAGGAAAAAACAGCACTTTTTTCATGAGATATTCGACTATTTCGGGAAGGGGGGCTGTAAACGCATCAGTCCGCTTCACCTTTTTAAATATGCTCTTATGTCAATGTGAACTAATATGGGGCTAAAAAGAAGAGAGTGGGTAATCTGTTGTATAACCAAAAAAATTACAAATTTATCTGAAAAAAGAAGAAAACAACACATTTTTCATTATATTTTCGACTATTTCGGGCGGGGGGGGGAGAAGGGGGGGGGGGCTATAACCCATTAGCCCCCTTACCCTGTTTATGCAGTGATGTAAATGCGGACTAATATGGATTAACGAGAATGGCTAATCCGCTGTATAACAGAAAAACATTTAGAAATTAATCTAAAAAAGAAAAAAAGCACTTTTTTCATTTTACTCTTGACAATTTCGGAGGGGGGGGGGGGCTGTAGCCCCATCAGCCCACCCCCTGGATACGCTACTGATGTGGCCAAAAAGAATTTACCTGCGGTTGGGAGATTTTCCATTCTTTTGTTATAAAAATGTCACGTGGGAGGAAATTTACCTTACGCGTTTTATAACGTAACTCACAATTATAGGAAAATGTTAACGCAATTGTTTATGCAATGCAAATAATAATATAATTGTTCTTTTAAACGTTAAAAACTCTTGCATATACAGTTTCTATATATGTTTTATATTTTTTTGTATTTTCATGGCTGAATTTGGATTGTAAAAGAAGAACAATGATATGTAATGATATGCAGAAAAAAAAATCTTAGTGCTAGATTTCATGTTTTTGCTTTAAATATAAAAGAACTTCTTATTTTAAGTTAAATTATGTTCTTTATTGCTTTACAATTTATTTCAAAATATAAATTTTTGTTTAAAATCAAACCGGGGGGAAATTGACACAAGAAAACCCATTGGGGTAAAATTTATCCCGCGCGTGTAGTAACATAATAGAAAGGGGCGCGTGTTCTGATGGGTTAAAGTACTAGAAATATCTTCTACGTATACATACGCTGTTTCTGTAAAAATAATTTTACAATCATTTGTAAATAATGGGTAGGATGTATAGGTCGGTAGAGATGTCGTTCATAGCAGAAATCTTGGTAACTTTGATAAAAACTTGGTAACTTTGTGTATGAAATTTCGTGCCAAACACGTATTTCTAAAATTCCAAAAAACATAAATTTTACGAACTGTTTTAGCTGAATTATTGTCCAGATTAAGCGTGATGAAGTGTTCGCATCAAAAGAAAATTTTAAATAAGATTGCTGAACATTGCATGAAGGAATTAAGTGGCTACTCGTTGTCTTCGATTTTAGAGACTTAATCGAGACCTTGCATTTCATTCTTCATAAAAGTTTTTTTTAACAAAATGGCTTAGTTTATTAAAGACTAAAGTTTAAGTTCAAACTATTTGTTTGCATTATGCACATTTTAATACTCTGCTTTTGTGAATTTTGTCATACGAGCTGTGCTCAGTGTGTCATAAGTGCACCATATTATCTTGGGGGAAAAACGAATATTGGGCTTTATTTACAGACCTGTCGCAGTAAAAGAATTTCGCAGCAATATTTTCATAATGTTGGAAAATGTTTCACAATCTATACGAGGCACATTATTTTTCTTTCTTGTTTAATTATTAGAATTAAATTTTGAAGTTTTGCTTTAAGTCACGAAAATATTTCATGTATACTAATAAAAGAAAGTTTCGCTCTGTGTGTGTGTCTGTTGGCGATGGCTAGCAAAATCTAGCCCACCTAGAAGCCTGCAAATTTAGATTTAGGTAGTCCAAACCCTCTCCTGGTGCACCTGAACCTCAAAATTTTAATATTTTGAAAATTAGAGTAGTTATTAATTAAAAACTCATCAAAGATCGCAAATAAAACAAGTTGGAAATTGTACGTCAAACGTTACAAACGAGGTGCGTTCGTACGCACGTTTTAGAATTAAATTCATGATATCCCGTGCGTCGAGCGGGTTAAACAGCTAGTTAAGTATATATTTTATGACACTGTTCATACAAATATCTTAACTAGTTATATAAATATTCAGATATATATGTATCAGCTAGTTATATAAATATTCAGATCTTGATGATTTTTAATTCTGTGAAATGAATTATATCGTCTGCAGATTAATTTCTGTAATAAAATAAGTATCTCGGTCGCTTGACGATTTAACATCCATCGGAAGCTCCTCTGACAAGAAAGCACCGATTTAAAAAAAAATCAAATTTCTTAATAAATATTTTTATTAATATCTCCTAAAGTTTTGATTCGATTTTAATAAAATTTGAAATGTCTCGACAAAATTCTGAAAAGATAATATATTTTAAATTGCAAACCATTTGGTTGGGTAGTTTTTGCGTTGTTATATGCGGACAGACAGACAGACGGACGGACAGACAGACAGACGGACGGACAGACGGACGGACCAAGCGACGACTATAGGTGCTACGTATTTATATAATTACGAACGCACCTAAAAAGCATCGAATTCATGTTTTTTATTTTCTCCTCTTTTCCGAACCTTGCATCCACCGGAATACAAAAGATGCGGAAAATGAAGGTCACCAAATTAAAGATCTGAGTTTGCCCTTTTCAAAGCCACTATTGGTTTTTAAAAATATGAAAATTAACTCTTCGAAAAAGTATATCTGTATGCCGTTTTGCAATTTTTGCGATTTTGGCAATTTATAAAAAATTGCATCGGCGATTTAGAGAAAGGTACGAAAACAGCGCCTGATTACCGACGGGGCACACTTCCACCAGTAAAATTTAATAGAAATTTTCGTTTTATTAAAACGCCCTATTCATGCAAAATTACTGCCATGAATAAGGAAAAAATTTCTATTCTTTTTTACTGGTGGAATTGTTCCCGTTGGTAATCAGGCCCTGTACGAAAAACTAGAAATACCAGACAGTATCTACATTTATTCATTTTTCGACAGCTGTATTTGTTTTTGAAAAATACGAATATTAACCATTCGAAAAAAAAATCGTTCGCAGAACTCTCTTTTACAAATTCCGATTTTCTGCAATATATAAAATCTGGCATCGGCTCTCTAAAATAACCAAACAAAAAACAAACACACCTAAAGACATCTACGTTCTATCGGGTTCAGGCAGAAACCTTTAGTTTAAAAAAAAATTACCTTAACCCTTTCGAAAATGTTTTTTACCGTAAGTCAATTTCTCTTTTTTAACTATTTCTCCTATCTTTAAAAATCCGAATCGGCGTTTATAAAGAAGGTACAAAAAACTAAAAATACCCCGCCTAATCTACATCCCTTTGTTTTTTAAAATCTGGTATCCGTTTTGAAAATTTTTAATTTTAATCCTCCAAAAAAATCATTTTTAAAACTTACACTCGATTTTCGTTTTCGGTCCACGTTAAAAAATTGGCATCAACTCGGGAAATGCTAGTACGGACAACAGTAGACTCCAGATCATAGACATGTTCATTTTCTTCAAAACGCACCGTTGGGTTTTAAAAAATATCTACATTAACCCTTTCGAAACCGATCGTTTACGTAACCCGCTTTTGCGATATCCGCTATTTTGGCAATGTTTACCCGTGGTTAAATTTCAATTCTGCTAGGAAATTTAGTTGGGTCTAGTGTTCTGAAAAGTCCTCTTCCAGAATAGATTGCGCCCCCTGGCGGTGCAAAGTGGAACTCTAGGGGTATCTCTGGTTCTATGGGCCCGATTGCGACGAGGTTTGGCTCGTTCGACTTGATATCTATAGCCTTAAATATTTTAGTTGCACTTTCGATCGCTAGGATGCGCTTTCCGATCTTGGGTTCTATGAGCCCGATTACGACGGGGTTTGCCTCATTCTACTTCAGTTCAATAGCATTACAGGTTTCAGTCATATTCGTATAGAACAGATTATTACTATCTCGGGCCCGGGCAACGCCGGGCGGATTCGCTAGTCTGTAAATAAAGCATTTCCGAATAATAAGAAACCCGGCGTAAAAACATCAAGACTTAATAATTAGTAAATAGACAAGTGTTGCCAGCAATAAATCAATTCATTTGCTGGGTTAGAACTTGGTTTTAGCAGCAAGTGTCAATGTGAAAAATCTATGACTTCATGTGAAACGTTGCGATACACTGCAGCTGAGATTTGCCACTGAGATTCACAGATTGTTGAACAGAAAAAAATGTGCATAAAGGAAGTATGTTTCGCCCATGTGATTTGCAAAATGTTAATTTTTTTGCCTAAAGTAGCGTCGGTTCTCGCTACAAACTATTGATTTTTTTTGTATCGTGCTACTCGCTGCTACATTATTCAAAATGTAGAGCGTTACACTACAAACTACTGTAAAAAGTAGCGGTTACTGTAGTTTCGCTACTTGTAGCGTGATATTTCCGACCCCTAGTTGGGATGAATTTAAATTTTCATATCCGGCGGCTGACGAGCAAATGGGCAAAATTGCAATGTAGTTTTATCTGTATTTTATCTTAAATGCTATAAAAAATTGATTTTTCTAACATAAAAAAAAATGATTACGTATATGAATGTAATGATTAAGAGTATTAATCATTACTTGAGTCATTAATATTGCATTATATCTTTAGAATTATAATAATTGAAATAATGCTTGTATTGCAGTGAAAACTGGAGCTTAGTGAACGTATTAACACGGGCTTGTCAGTCAGGACTTATAAATGTGGAAACAAACAGATTGCTTATAATAAAATATATATTTTCATTATTTATTACGCATTATTTACATTATTTATTTAGAGAGTTAAGTAGGTGTTGGCAGTGGTGGGCGTACGGTGAGGACGACAGTGTTTCATCGCCACGAGGCCAAAAAATGTAATCGGAAACCTATCTCTTCATATGATCACGAAAATATTGGTTAATGACCTGATTTATTTTAAGACGAAAACCACGAATGTGGCAACGCGGGAATTCTTAGCGAGACAGTTAAGTGGTTTTCTTTGTATTTTACAAGTAAAATAGCCCATTTTCCTAAATTCTTCTTTTTATTATTATTATTGTGCTACATATGCTCAGCTGTCGATACATTTTTATCACTTTCAGTTTTTTCGTAAATCACTTTATCTTGCGAGACTCTACTGCTTATCCTTTCTTTCGGTTTTTGAATAACCCATATTTTTATTCCCAAGACCCTACTGTTTATCTTTTTTTCAGTTTTTGAATAACCCACATTTTTTTTACGACGCTGTAAATTTCCTTGTGGCTATCTCGTCCCTGTATATTGACGATGACTTATAAGCGGGCACTTGATGTCAAGCACACAAGTCAGATGTATGTTCAAAAATCAAAATCAAAGAATCAAAAATGAACTGGTGAATTAGCGTTTCGTTCTATTATGCAGTTCAGTGGTTGTATGAAGTTGAGGATTCGGATTACAAAAATTATTCCCATGAAAAGCATTTTTAAAAGGATTGGGAATAACACATTTACGATGAAATATTCATGTGTACGCGGATATTCATCCTCCGAAAAAGTCTGTTTATTGGACGACGCAGCAGTATTAAAGTATTCTTCACGGATATTGGTTTTTGCTTCTGTGCAAGTATAAAGTCCATTGAGAAAAAACAAATTACAATCTGAATAAGTTTAAAATAAAACTGGATCAACACAGCGAAATCTTTAGTAAGAAGTACAGTGGAACTTCCCTTTAACGAAGTCCCTATTTAACGAAATTTTCTACTTAACGAAATTTTCTTCAGAACCTTTACTTTGAACACCATTAACATGTAACTTAATCTCCGTATTACGAAAAATATATTCTATATAACGAAGCTTATTCCACTTTTTTACGTGTACAGAATTCAAACTAAGAGGTTCCTGTTGCGATGGATATGCGAATTTATTTCAGCGGATTGTTTGAAAATGAACAAATTTAAAAGAGTTCCATTCTGATTGATGCTAAACAAAACAATATTTTTTTCACACTAAGAAAAACACTTGTTATTCTCTCCCACACCGAGACTCCAGAGCTGACAGTTGGGGGGGGGGAGTCAAAATCGCGACAATTCTCGATCCACTAGACTTCTGTTCTAGCGTACTTCTGAGCCAATCACGGCTATCGCTGGATGGAAATAGAACCTCCTACTTGTTTACAAGTCTCGCTCTGAGGCAACGCCCCTAGAGATATCTCTAGGGGGGCGTTGTCTGAGGGGAATTGACAAGTTTGTTTTGTGACGATATGGATATTTAAAAAAGTAGATTTAAGCTTTGTTTTCAATTATTTCGTTGCGCTATTAAAGAGGAATATTTAATATTATAAGCTGAATAAAAGAAGAATAATCATTACTATTATCAGTTGATTAAAAGAAGAGTCATCTTTTGCAGTTATTTTTCAGTTACATAGCTGCCATGTGTTTCGCGCATTGAAGTGATTCTTTTCTAAGACGTATTGAGTATAAAAGGAAATACGGACTTTTCTTTTAATTGAATTTCTGAATTAATTGGCCAACTGGTGTCTCTTTTGAAAGCAGAAGTGTAATTTCTTCTTCTGCTTTGAAAGTGTACATCTGCTAGCCGAACTCGGTTTAATAAATTGATTGTGAAACTTTATGAATTGATTACCACATTTAAAGAAAGGGCAGAGAGCTGAATAAAGCAATTTCAGGTTTAATAAGCATTGAGTTTTATGTCCATTATATTTATTTCTAATGAATAATTCTAAGCACCTGTGTATTATTTGCATATTATTTAATAACATTAAACAGTGATTTAACATTTTTCATGTAAAATTTCAAAGAATAAAAGTAATTTCAATCTATTTTAGTAATGGGAGATTTCCAAAATAACTGCCTGTTTAATACTTTAACCTTAAAACACATAATTACACATATATATATATATATATATAAAACTTTTGACATGGGTATAACATAACATATATATGTATTATAAAATGTATTCATTTACGTTTTTATATGTACTTAAGTGATTGAGTATATGTACTTAAGTGATTGTAGTTACCAAATTACAGAAATTTAACATCCTGATTTAACAAAGTTATAAATATTTTTAACTAGACTAGTTTAAATATATAAGAATACAAAAATTTCTTCTAATATATATTTATATAATAGTTTAAAATTTAATATTAATGTCTGCTCTTTAGTCTTTATATATCTCATGAGTATTATTATAATTATTTTACAAAGCTTTTTATATTTGTAGTTGAAAATAAAGGTAGAGAAAACTTTACTGTTCCTTATTTAGTGTAAACAAAGTGTGGCAAAATAGTAATATTAATGTAAACTAAATTACTACTTTAATTTTTATTTATTGAAAAGCTCTTATTAAAATGGTAAGTATTTTTATTACCTCTCAGGGGTATTAGCTATATTTTTAATTATGAATTCAGTTATAATAACTTTTTGTCAATTAGATATTTTTTACTATAGGATCATTAGGCCTTACACTATCTTCCTTAAAATAAAATTTTTCTTGGTCAAAATTATTTTGAAAAAACATTAAACATCATTTTTAAAAATAATATCAATTAAAATCACCAGTTATTAACCTTTTTTTTAAATGTAACTTTGAGAAACTTATAAAATATCACTTTCCTACTGAGTGTTAACTTATCAGAAATCAATAACACGTAACCATTTTTGGAATTTAAACCAAATTATCTGTGTGATAGTAATCCTAAAATGGTAGTTAATTTGAAAATGACTGATAAATAATTCTATTTAGATAACAAATAAAATTCTTTTGAAATATATGTTTTGTATGTTGAATGTTACCTCTTTTTAAAAGAAACTTGGGTACTTTTATGTTAGCCAGGCACAGATAATAAATTGCTAAATATTGTTCCCATCACCATCATTTGTATTCTATTCATTTCATTTAAAACATAAACTTTTCATTCATTTCATTTAAAATACACACACAAAAAAAGGATAATATCACAAACAAAACGATTTTATTTCTACATCAAAGCATTATTTTAAATTTAATATTTTCATATGCAAAAAATAAAAGCTGCTGTTGGTGAAATGTGTGCAGGCTAGCATAAAAACACCAAAACTTGCTTCTATAATTTTATGCTTATGATTACATAATACTTCCTTATTGCTAATTAAGGGTTCTATCATGTATAGTTTCTGCCTTTCCTTTCATACAGGGCTGAAAGTATCTTTTTTTTTTTTCATCCAGTGCAAACATGGATTGCAGTATAATACATCTCCGTAGCATAAAAATTTTACCTTGACACAAGCAAATTTATAAAAATTAAAGCAAAACAGTGTAATTCAAAGGCAAAATCAGTTTGAGGTCATTTAGCATTACATTGGTATCAGGGCCCGACTAGCAAGTTTTTGGGTCCAGAGCACTTTCAGTTTTTCGTGCCCCCTTAGATTGGATGATTTACTGATAATAGTTTTTTTTTTTTTTTACATATTGCACGCTTATTTGAAGAGTGTCAACTCAAAAAATTACGTTTTCCAGAAAACTGAAAAACAGTTCCAGGAATAAAAATAAAATATTGTTATCTATTATTTATTGAAATGTGATTTTAACCACAGTTTGAAATATAGTTTTCTCATTTTATCGTATTAATACCTCAAATATCACATTTTTTCGATGTGCAATATGATAAAATTGAATTATTTGATAAATACAGCGCATCAATTACTAGAAAATAATAAGAAGTATACTTATTAATGATTTATTGATATTAAATGATAAAACCAAACTGATACTGAGTGCAAAAAACAGTCCTAAAAGAAATAAAAACGTTAAGTTCAAACGCAAAAGGAAAAAAAAACGTGCTGCTTTCTTTTCTACTTCAACAGAACAGGGGTCTTGCTCCGTCCGTCAGCAAATGTGACCACGTGTGTGGGTTGTTACTTATTAGTTTGATTGACAATACGACAAGCCAATCAGATAGTTCTGCTGAACCTCAGAAGTACGCTAGAACAGAAGTCTAGTGGATCGAGAATTGTCGCGTCAAAATCCCCTTTTTACATTCAATGATATAGATATAGAAGATACAGTGACGCAATGGCGTCCGATGCATTGAGCAAAAAATATCAATTAGAATCAGACAGTTATCATTCTGACTTCCATTGCTGATGAACAATTGCTTTATACATCCACAAGAATACGCCAGCGACGAGGCTAATGAAAAAGAAAGGCTACCGCGGTGCTTTAAGAATATCTTTTTTTACAGACTGCGGGAGTCACGTGATGCTCGAATGCACCAATGGAGGTGTACGAAAAAAGCATCACGTCACTCTAGCGGTCTGTAAAAAAAAGATAAGTGGAATACACCGCAGTAGCCTGTCTTTTTCGTTAGCCTCGGCCAGCGAAGTGTGACGTCACTGTAATGGCTGCTGGAGACAAGAAGTTTCGGTTTCCCGTTGAACGTTAATGTTAGCAAAAAATAAAGTCGTGTTAACAGTATTAATAAATTTTTTTAAGAAATTTCTGTTACAGGTGTACTAAATCTGAAGTAAGACATTCATATGCATTCAACAAACTTCTGATTAAGTGCGTCATTTTTTTTAAATTCATCAAAAAAAGATAAGCCTTCATGGAGAGCATCAATGGCGGATGCTTTGAATATTTGAATGTAATTTAAAAATGTTTTTAAGGTTTTAATTTCTTTTTGTTGATATTTCTATTATTAAGGCGTACTCTTTGTAAAGTTTCATCCGAGTTAAATGGTGTTTCTGCTGTTTTTTGTTTTTTGTTTTTTTTTCTCCTTTATTTGGTGTATTGTTTATATAAATTTATCGGCTGAAATCTTAGAGCAAGTGTGATATTTTAATATATTTTGCTTGATATTCCTGCAGTTTAAATGTATTCTTCAATCGTTTTCATGCTATTTGTGTTGTTTTTTCTTAATTATTTTACTTGATTACCGAAAATGTCTATATTCAGTTGTTTACTTTCCTAGTATTTAATAAAATTTTATAAAGACAGTCAGTCTTTCTTCCTACATGTAATTATGCAATGACCGCGCAAAAATATATAATACAGTAACTATGAAGAATCATTAGATAAAATTATCATTAGTGCTCTAGCTGTTATTTTCTGTTTATTCACAAGTTAACTATTTTTTTTCTTTACGGAAACAAAAATAAACGATCATATCTGGTGTTTTCAACCTTTTAAAATATGTGCTGCCATGCCTAATAGAATAGTAACATTTCTAAAATATCGTTTAATAATGTTTTGTTTTATTTAACCCCCCCCCCCTCCTTAATAATTTCTGAAATACAAATCGCAGGAATTAGAAGGCATATCATCCTTTTGATATTTTATAAACTTACTAATGTATTTATAAGAATGCACATTAAATTGATAGACATCTCCTTGTGAGAGAAACTAGGTTTAAGGAGGGGGGGGGGATTTTAAATAAAACAAAACACTATTAAACGATATTTTAGAAATGTTACTATTCCATTAGGCATGGGAGCACATATTTTTAAATGTTGAAAACACCAGATATGATCGTTTATTTTTGTTTCGTAAAGAAAAAAAATAGTTAACTGGTGAATAAACAGAAAATAACAGCTAGAACACTAATGATAATTTTATCTAATGATTCTTCATAGTTACTGGATTATATTTTTTGCGCGGTCATCGCATAATTACATGTAGGAAGAAAGACTGACTGTCTTTATAAAATTTTATTAAATACTAGGAAAGTAAGCAACTGAATATAGACATTTTCGGTAATCTCTATAATAAAACCGTAAGTCATGTGACTGTTATCAACAATTCCGGGATGCCCGGTTCACTTTTTCATATGCCAGGCGGCCATTTTTATTCAAAATATTTTTTGAAATAAAACTGCATAAAAGTTACAT
The DNA here is from genome assembly GCA_963931845.1 of Maratus michaelseni. Taxonomy (NCBI): domain Eukaryota; kingdom Metazoa; phylum Arthropoda; class Arachnida; order Araneae; family Salticidae; genus Maratus; species Maratus michaelseni. Next base: position 286,980,368 of record OZ007587.1, read on the forward strand.
TTTTAGAAAGATCGTTCAAAAAAAAATTAATATTTGAGAGATGATTTACGTTCAATTATGTATATATTCTGCAATAACTGTAGTTTAAATTAGGTTCGCAGTTCAAATTCTCTATCCAAGAAAGTAAACAAAAACAAAAAAAAAAGATTCATTCGTTGTGAACGTTTAAAATATTAAACCATGAATTTTTGGACCGCTGCCTGGTGTAAAAAAATAATCCGCACCAGTGAAACAGTCAATGTTTACCATAATTCTGTTCCATACAACTCAACTTCCTTCAGGATGTTTTCTTGACGTAAGTTGAACTCATGTAATAATATTTAATGGATCAAATTTCGAAACGAATTGTCAGCTTTTATTTTTCGCGCGTGCAAATTAGAAACGGTACATTAATTTTGAAATCAAATGTTTTGATTTATGATATATTTTCTTATTTGTCTATTTTCTATTTTAAAGAAAAATGTGCACGTCATGTATTTTAAATTGGAACAGCTGCCACGGACGCACCGAGGTTGGCGCGATTTTTGTTTTGTGCCATTTTGGCGAGAAAATCCCATTTTCAGGTACCTATTAGAGATTACTAAAACAGCATGTACTTTTATTTTATTATGAAATAGTTTATTATATATTAAAAAAGTCCTTCCGGCCTGTACCGGGAGGAAAAGGTAGCTTTCCTATATCTTCGTTTTAAAATTTCAGCTAATGTTACACGAAAACAGCAAGTTAAAATGCAAAGAAACGTTTACAAAAGATTCGTTAATACTGAATTTGAATAAGAATTTCGCCAAATTTTTGAGTAATAGCCAAATTGGCTTAATTTATAAAGACTTATTTTGTTCGCCAAATTTGGCGATGTTGGTTGGTTTTATTTTAAGAAACCTGTTACCTTTTAATTACCTTAGAGCTATGCATAATTACCAAAACTTTAAATTGAATCTTGTCAACATATATACTTATAAGTTTATTCATAGACTTTATTAAATTTTAGAAAAGAAACCAAATAAAATAAACTAAACCAAAGCATTTTAAAAGGTAAATATTACCTGAGTTCTAAGTCTTAAATTTACAAAATTACTAGAATTAATCATACACCAAAATTTGACAAGATTCTAAATTTTGCATAACATCTAAGTCCCCAACAACTAACCCTGTGAATTCAAGGTTTGATATGGTAACTAATTACTGAAAATTTTCATAAACATAAGAATTTGGAATAAATGAAAATTTTGAATAAAGGACCCTGGAATCTTTCTTTTTTAGAGAAAGCAAAAAAAAACAGGGGGAGGTGATGATTAGTGACATAAATTAAACAAAAATATCAATTATTAAATATAAGAGATATCATATTAGTTTATGAATTCACAGGTATTAGGACTATGATCGTATAGTGAAAAGTTAACTTGAGAGACCATTAGTACTAAATTAAATTTTGAATAAAGTGATTCATTATAAAAAAAACAATGCTTCTCATAAGATTTTAAATTAAAATATTAAATTCACTTTCTACAATAATATATATATATATATATATGTATTCACATCTATTTCATTTAAAGAGAGGGAAAAAGGTCTCATAGTAAAAATAAAGCAATCGAATGTTAATTTTTAATCTTCAGTGAAACACAAGTTTATTTTTCTCTATTTTAGTATTTAGAATATCACTTAGAAACTCAGAATTTTATGAATCGAAATTAAGGAGATAAATCAAAGTAGATTTTAAAAAATCAATAAAAGAGAAAATTACTCTATTTTTCAAAAACCAACAAATTTTGAGTATAAGATTAACTTCATGATTAGGGAATACAATAAATTACTTTAATTAAATTTTAAGTTTTTCCTTTTTTTTCAGAATTGAAAGTTAAATCAATAGAAGAAATTAAGTCAAAGATTAAAATATATATATCTTTAAATTAGTAATTCAAACTATCCATAGTATTTCCAAATTAATTCTTAAAGATAAAATTTAAAAAATGCTGAAAAGAAGACTTTTTTGAAATAATTGAGAAAGTAATAGTGGAAAGAAAACAGAGAAGGAAATTACTTAGATACTTTGTTTATTAACAGAAACATACCATTCATATCCTCCACTGATTAGGATAACAACTTAATATGTTGAGATTATGATACCATTCTTTTATATAACAGAAACAAACATTGACAAATTGATTAATTCTAAAATTAGAATTATCATATAAATAATAAGGTATACTTAATTAAAAACATTAATTAGATATTTACCACAGACAATTCATAGAGATGCTACAGATGATTTTGACTTTTCTTTGATCGGCTAGTTTCTTTTCGCTAGAATACCAATACGAGTCGAGGATTTGAGGGTCCACAAAATTGTAGTCATAATGACTCATTCAATAACAGTTGTATAAGTGTTTTTATATTTCTTATTTTTCAGTTTGACAACTGATCCACCGAACACTGCATTAAAGAAAATCACATAGGGACCTGAAAATCACAGCATATTACGACGCAAAATCAACACGGAGTCGACCATAAGACTAAGCTAAATCAGACATTTAGTCATTACATCGCTTATTCACGGTTGTCGGTGCTGGGGCCTGTAAATCCACGAGATATGCTTCGCAGGACATGGGTTGCAACAACTTAAAGACTCAATTGAATCAACCCACTCTCATCAGTAACGCAAACAATCGTTCTACAAAACTCGCGGTGTACGAAAACATCATGCAAAATGAGACTCGACGCAAATAGTGTGTCTCTCTGGATGTATCATCTCTGGTCAGTACACCTATCTCTGGACATCCTCTCATACACTCATCTCAAAACACTCTAGATAGACCACTATTTCTGGACGTCTTAGCACTTTGACATCTAAAAACCTTCTGTCCTGCCTGGGCAGGCAGGGTGGGGGAGCACCCCGCATACACACCTTGTCTTCTTTTAGTTTCAAAACATCACTACTTCTACTAGCTAACTCCCGTTCCCTTGGTAACGTAGAAAAAAAACTCAACGCTTATTGGGTGAGGGGGAGAGTGTAACATGTTTATTGGATGAGTTGTTACTAAGTGAAAAATCCCCGCTTAAATTCTCGGAAGCTAGCTGCCCGTTGGATTTCGCTGAAAAACAGCTGTACGCTGGGTTCTTCGAAAACGAGCCCATAGCTGAAATGGGTACCGCACCCACTCTCGGTCGTAAAAAATAAATTGGAGAGCAGTGTACCGTTGTTATTTTTTGTAAACAATACAAGCACCGTTTTATGGCGACACTCCTGGTAATAAAATTCTATATTCTCAGGGCAATAAAAGTTGCGTACAATACACGTGAATCGAGGCTTTCTGATATTCCCATGAAAACTGACAAAGGTTGTTTGTGAACATTATCCAATCTGCCTGTGTGTGTTCCGAATTTACAATCACTGAAATTACGTGAGAATTTAAAGCGTGGCAACTTCTAGTGGGGTTTAAAGAAAAGGAAAACAAATCTTGGGTGGTCTCTTTACTCACAGAAAAATAAAGATATTTGGATTTTGAAAATAAGAGTTTTAATTAATAATGTTTAAGAAAAAAAAGAAAAAAAAGGGGGGGGGGCTTGTTTACATATTAAAAAAGAATGAGTTTATAAAAAGGAAATGTTTTAAAATATTAAAGAAAATTTAGATATCAAAACTTAGATTAAACAACCTCTAACAAGAATCCCCCGTCTCTAATAAAAAAAACACATTTTTTTAAAAAATAAAAAAAAATTTGTTTTTTAAGAAAAAAGTGCGAGTAAAAATTCAATGGATGCGGGAGAGATCACTAAATGGGGCCTAACATTTCAAACAAACCAGACTTCGGTCCGAAGAATTATCAAGAAACACCTAGCAAGCCTACCCCTCAAGGCATACAGTCCGGAATGCATAACCTGAGTTTGCATACATAAAACTCTCCTCACTCGTCAACAACTATTCTAAACACACCTGTAGAATAACAAAAATTTTTTAAAGAAGAACATAAGGCTTGAAACTGCTTTTGTCACCACTAACCTTATCAGCCGAGAAGGTTCCATTCAAAGTATTTACCCGAACACTGTTTGCTAAACCAAAAAAAAATTTAAAAATTGCCAAAATATATATATTTTTTTTAGCCAAAAAAAATTTGGAAGAGAACATTGCCAACCGAAAGAATCGCCAAATCCATTACAATAATAGTGCATATCAATATAGGTATAAATTGTTAGCTAAATGTATACAGATACCTAAAATCATACTAAATAATAGTGTATATGCATATAAAAACACAAACAAAAAGAATAAAAATGGGTAAAAGACAACTTGCATTATATACAGTTAATTCATAATAAAATACATTTCATTAATTAAATGTTCAGTTGACACAAATTGTATCAATGTGTAGAAATTGAGAAACACTTTCTCCATTCGATAATATGCAAGTTGAACTATGAAATAAGTTATTTACATATTCACTTACAGCGACACTGTGCATATTGGAAGAGCAACCCATTTATCTGTGCTATACAATTGCCAAAATAAAAGCATAATAGGGCGAAAAAGACCCAAAAGCCATGGTGAAGGTTATCACCAGCAGAAACTTAATTTACACAGTAAAAATTAAAAATTTTGACAAAAGAAATCCTTTAAAAAAAGGAAACAAATAGCACAGAACCAGATAAAATTTTATAAATTTTTGAATAGAACCACACTGAAACACATTAATGAAGTATTGTTATTCAAGAAAAAAATTAATAACCTCAAAATTTTTCAGATAAAAAAAATATATACACAAAAACAGTACACTAATACTACCTTACACTACAAGATAACTACACATTATATCTAGTAATGAGTAAAATTAATATTCCCCTCAAATATAGTATTATCCTGTAATTCACCTATACCCATATACTGAAAACTTAACTAGAACATCAATTTAAATATAAATAATATGCAGATCGATGGGTACTATCATATTACACAAACAGGGAATACTACATGAAAAAAGAAGGGGGAAAAATTTGGATTCCCATTTTCAAAATGCTCAAAAAATTTTCAAAGTCTCGAAATTACAAAAAAATCGAGAAAAAACGTAATATAATTCCAAAAAAATACCTGCGGAGAGGTTATTTGGATGACCACTATCTAAATCTACCTTATTTACAATAAAATTAGCTATATAGAACATTAAATGTGATGAAAACACAACCGCTCAGACCGTTACTGCTAATCAAAACAAACAGTAGAGGTACTCAAAAAAGCTTATTTTACAAAATAAAATGCAATAAAAACTAGCTCTAGACTATCTATCTACATTAAACACACAAAATATAAGGTTATTAAATAAAAATACTATACTAATACATCTTAAAGTTTATAATTGGGACGCTTGTCCCTGTTTCTGAATCCATAAGTATTTCTGGAGGAAGAAATCGAATTATTCGTTTTTAGCTGAGATTCGATTAAAGTCGGAATACGACTGGTTGAAGGAATATCAGAGGATTGAGCTTCTACAACTTCGTTAGCTACAGAGATGTCTGCCGTATCCGTAACTGGATTTGCAGCCGTGGAGGGGGAGGGGGTGGTTTCAGCTCGTGAGTTTCGAACTCGGCTGAAGGAAAAGAGGGGGAAAGGGGTTCGTTGCTGGTGGCTAGTGAAGGCAAAGTGTTGGTTGTTGATTGCATGGGCAATGCTTCATCCCTGTTCGCTGCTGATGTTGTTGGTATGATAATCGGGCGCCTGCGTTTTTTCGTCCGCCGTTCTGGGTTATCGTTAATCGATTGGTGAGTGGGGGTAGTCGGATTCTGGATATTCGATTGATCATCGAACTGTTGTTGCGGCAGTTGGTTATTTGTTTAGAAATCAACATGCCTGTTTTTAAATTCAGTCAGCCTATCGACGTATACAACTTGCGTTAATTTTAAATTTGATTGGAGGGCGATTTTAAAATTTACCTCATTTATTTTTTCAATTATTGTATAGGGACCATTATTAAATTTAGAAAGTTTTTTACATTGACCTGGTTTGACAGCTGGTGTAAAGAGCCAAACTGAATCACCTATTTTGAGATTTTTAGATACAGCAGTTTTTTCTCTGTATTTTTCTTGCTTCTCTGAAACTTCCACTAAACTACTGTGCACTTCAGCATACACTTTCTTCAAAGCAGGGAATAAAAGTTCACAATAGGTGGGGGCGTCATTATAATTTAAAGTTTGGGGGGTAGAAAAAAGTTTATAGGGGAGATTTAAATTTCTGCCAAACATTACTGCAGCTGGAGTTAATTTAGTAGATGAATGCACGACTGTCCTGAGAGCTAAAAGAGCAAATTTTAATTTTGTATCCCAGTCCGACTGATTTTCATTAACGACATGGCATAGGGCATTAATTAAGGTTCTGTTTTGGCGTTCAATTTGAGAATTTCCTGCTGGGTGGTAAGCTGACGTGTGAATATGTTTCATTCCAAAGTTTTTATAGACACTTTCAATGGCTTCTGATATAAGATTTCTAACCTTGTCGGAAACAATATAGCTAGGAAAACCGTACCTTGAAACAAAATCCGCTAGAGTATCCGCTACAACGTCTGAGGTGATAGAGGATACAGCATATGCTTCAGGCCACTTAGAAAAAGCATCGATATATGTCACGATGAACTTGTTACCCGAAAAAGTTGTCGGTAAAGGACCAATTATGTCAAAATTCACTTTCGCCAATGGAAATTCTGGTGTTGGCATTCTATGCAAGGGGGCTAGATGTTTAGGTCGATAAGCTCGTCTTTGCTGGCAACTAATGCAAGATTCTATTAGATGCTTGACATCTGCAGACATACCTGGCCAGTAAAAATTTTCGCGAATGCGATCTATAGTTTTCTGGAAGGCTTGATGACAAGCTGCTAGAGAATCATGTGTTAGTTCGAACACATGGGGGATTAATTCTTTTGGCACCACCAGTTTGGGCAATTTATTTAAAATGGGAGAGTCTCGAGTGTCCTCGCACATCAGGATATCATCCCGGAAGAAAAATTGCATATACTTTGGTGCTATATCCACTCCTTGATCGAGCTTCTGAGCAATTTGGCAACACTTTTTGTCAGTCTTTTGAAGTTCTTGGATTTTTTCAAGAAGATCAGTCTTGGGCATAAAAATATTCTCCTTTGCTAATTGTACACAAAAATTACAACTTACTGTATTTACAGAGATTTCATTAGAAGTAGTGTATCTAGAAAGAAAATCCGCAACACTGTTGCATTTTCCCTTGATAAATTTTATTGAAAAATAAAGTCTGATAAAGTGCAAATCCACTTTGCCGTACGTGAAGTTGGGTCCTGAATTTTAAGCATGTAAGTTAGGGGGGCATGATCAGTAAAAATAAAAAAGTGGGTGTTAGCTAGGTAACACTTAAAATGGGCGGTTGCCCAGACAACATCTAAAAGTTCCCTTTCTGTGGCTGAATATCTTGCTTCAGGGTCTTTCAAGTTTCTGCTGACAAAAGCCACAGGGTGTAAAAAATTATTATCATCTAGTTGAGATAAAACTGCGCCTAAAGCTTCGCCACTCGCATCCGTATAGAGATAAAATTCCTTCGAAAAATCAGGGAGGGCAATACATGGCTTTGAAATTAAAGCAGCTTTTAAATCTTTGAATTCTGCTTGCGCTGCAGGGTTCCATGAAAAGCGTCCATTATCTTTAGTGAATTCAATTAAGTTTTTAGCTCGTTTAGAAAAATCAGGGATAAATCTCCTGTAAAATAAAATTGTACCAATAAAAGATCGAACTGCTTTGCGGGTATTAGGGGGTTGAAATTTTTCGATTACTTCAATATTTTTATTAATGGGGAAGACTTTACCTTTATGGATTTCAAAACCTAAATATTTAATTTTATCTGACAGAAAAAGGCATTTACTGGGTTTTAATTTTAAATTATGCTGGCGAAGTCTATCAAAAACAGTTGTTAATTTTTCAAGGTGGGATTCTACATCTTTGCTAGCAATAACGATATCATCTAATATATACAAGAATTCCCATATTTCCCAGATCTCCAAATATTGCACTCATGAGTCGTTGAAAAGAATTTCCTGAATTTGATAAGCCAAAACAATTTCTCGACCACTCATATAGTCCTTTATGAGTTATGATTGCTGTTTTGTGTCTGTCCTCAGGACGCACAACTTGCTGGAAAAAGCCACTTGTTAAATCAAGTGTAGAAAAGAAATTTGAACCGGATAGTGCATCAACCGAATCTGTGATATTAGGGATGGGGTATGCATCTTTAACTAAATTTTTGTTTAATTTTCTAAAATCGACAGCCAGTCTGTACCATCCATCACTTTTTTTTAACCAAAATGACTGGAGCCGCAAATTCAGAAATGGAGGGGGATATTATATTAGCTTTTAACAGGATATCTAATTGATCTTCCATTTCTTGTTTAAGATTATGGGGAACTCTATAGGCTTTACATTTTACTGGTTTATCAGAAGTTAAATTTATCACATGGGGGATAGTGTCACAGCCGGGCAAGTCTAGGACTGATGCTGCAAATACATCTTTATTTTTATTAAGAAAATCCTGCATTTTAAGTTTAAGAGGGGGGTCTAAATGGTCAAGATTAATATCTGAACTCCAGCTGAGATCAGCATGATCAAAATCAGCTAGTGGAGTGAGCACATGAACAACATTAAGGGCATAATTGCAATTACTAGAATTACACTCAGAATCATCGATGCACTTTTGAATTTTAGCAACCCTCATTCCCTTATTCAGAGTAACCTCATCATCCGAAAAGTTAGCAAATGAAATATATAATTGTACTGGGCATTTTCCTGGGCTGGTGGTCTCACTGCGGCTGATTGTTGTAATACCAGGCTATCAATTTTTGCAGTTAAGAGTTCCATTTTGTTTTGGAGTTCTACAATTTCGTGGTTGGGATGGCTAACTTGGGGAGTTGGAGGATAAACAGCAGCACAAGCTACACCTGAGGGTATCTGAGGGGCACTGTTAGCTGGCTCATAGCTGTAGAAGGGGTTAACACTCCTACAAGCTTTTTCCTCAAGTAAGGCAAACATTAGGATTTCCTGAGGGGTTTTTGGATCTTTTGAAATAACACCCTTCCTAATTTCTGGGGAAAAATTACCTAAAAGCATAGAGTGCAGTATAGCATCTCTACTCTTATCTACAATGCCTTCCGCTATCCCATCAAAGACAAGAGCTCTGCGTGACAGATCAGAGGCTCTGTCGAAAAAGTCTTGAACAGACATTGAAGGTGTCTGTTTGAAATTAAGGAACTTAGATAAGGCCACATCTGGCGACTCCTGCTCAGTGTACCTTCCTTTTAGAATTTCTATCAATTCCGCATAATTTTTGTCTTTATTAGCCTTAATTAGTTTGGCTGCTTTTCCTGACAATCTGTTAAAAAGGGCGAAGATTTTCTCCTTTTCATCCCAGTTAAAGAAGGTAGAAATATCTGTGAATTTCTCAATAAAATCTAAAAATGAAATTGCAGAGTCCCCGCTAAAAGGTGGGATGGTGGATAAATTATCCATTAGGGATGTTTTTTTCTGCAAATCAGCCATTTCTTTGGTAAGGGCATTCGCCATATTTATAAAATGTTTTAAAAACAAATTCAGCGATACAAAAATTTCTATAAATAACCCTACCTAGCCCTTAAGAAAAGGTAAAAGAAATTTACACAATTTCTAAATTTAAATAAAATTGCTGTGAGCTACATCCATGTGTACACTAGTTACCCCTAACAAAATATATTAGCAATTGAAAATAAATAGAAACAAATGAGAAAGGTATGTAAATATCTAAAAATTCAGTGCGGGTGGGGTATTATGAGAGAAAAAAAATTTTGAACAGCACAGATATGGGGGTCAACACTTCATAACATATACTTAAAAGATGTAATGTATAATACATAAAAATAAAACTAGCTGCCTTATACCCTGAAATTTGTTTAAGTAAACACAAATAAACATTAACAATTGGATTGTGCCACACAGGTAAGTGTCACGGCATCAATTTCTTGTTGGGTGGTTTTATTTTAAGAAACCTGTTACCTTTTAATTACCTTAGAGCTATGCACAATTACCAAAACTTTAAATTGAATCTTGTCAACATATATACACCAAAATTTGACAAGATTCTAAATTTTGCATAACATCTAAGTCCCCAACAACTAACCCTGTGAATTCAAGGTTTGATATGGTAACTAATTACTGAAAATTTTCATAAAAATAAGAATTTGGAATAAATGAAAATTTTGAATAAAGGACCCTGGAATCTTTCTTTTTTAGAGAAAGCAAAAAAAAGAGGGGGAGGTGATGATTAGTGACATAAATTAAACAAAAATATCAATTAATAAATATAAGAGATATCATATTAGTTTATGAATTCACAGGTATTAGGACTATGATCGTATAGTGAAAAGTTAACTTGAGAGACCATTAGTACTAAATTAAATTTTGAATAAAGTGATTCATTATAAAAAAAACAATGCTTCTCATAAGATTTTAAATTAAAATATTAAATTCACTTTCTACAATAATATATATATATATATATGTATTCACATCTATTTCATTTAAAGAGAGGGAAAAAGGTCTCATAGTAAAAATAAAGCAATCGAATATTAATTTTTAATCTTCAGTGAAACACAAGTTTATTTTTCTCCATTTTAGTATTTAGAATATGACTTAGAAACTCAGAATTTTATGAATCGAAATTAAGGAGATAAATCAAAGTAGATTTTAAAAAATCAATAAAAGAGTAAATTACTCTATTTTGCAAAAACCAATAAATTTTGAGTATAAGATTAACTTCATGATTAGGGAATACAATAAATTACTTTAATTAAATTTTAAGTTTTTCCTTTTTTTTCAGAATTGAAAGTTAAATCAATAGAAGAAATTAAGTCAAAGATTAAAATATATATATCTTTAAATTAGTAATTCAAACTATCCATAGTATTTCCAAATTAATTCTTAAAGATAAAATTAAAAAAAATGCTGAAAAGAAGACTTTTTTGAAATAATTGAGAAAATAATAGTGGAAAGAAAACAGAGAAGGAAATTACTTAGATACTTTGTTTATTAACAGAAACATACCATTCATATCCTCCACTGATTAGGATAACAACTTAATATGTTGAGATTATGATACCATTCTTTTATATAACAGAAACAAACATTGACAAATTGATTAATTCTAAAATTAGAATTATCATATAAATAATAAGGTATACTTAATTAAAAACATTAATTAGATATTTACCACAGGCAATGCATAGAGATGCTACAGATGATTTTGACTTTTCTTTGATCGGTTAGTTTCTTTTCGCTATAATACCAATGCGAGTCCGAGGATTTGAGGGTCCACAAAATTGTAGTCATAATGACTCATTCAATAACAGTTGTATAAGTGTTTTTATATTTCTTATTTTTCAGTTTGACAACTGATCCACCGAACACTGCATTAAAGAAAATCACATAGGGACCTGAAAATCACAGCATATTACGACGCAAAATCAACACGGAGTCGACCATAAGACTAAGCTAAATCAGACATTTAGTCATTACATCGCTTATTCACGGTTGTCGGTGCTGGGGCCTGTAAATCCACGAGATATGCTTCGCAGGACATGGGTTGCAACAACTTAAAGACTCAATTGAATCAACCCACTCTCATCAGTAAAGCAAACAATCGTTCTACAAAACTCGCGGTGTACGAAAACATCATGCAAAATGAGACTCGACGCAAATAGTGTCTCTCTCTGATGTATCATCTCTGGTCAGTACACCTGTGATAAAGATATATCACAGTTTTATCTTTTTTAATTATTTTTATTTCAGCTCAACGTATTTCTATTTTTACAGCCTTTCCAGTTTAATTTGCCATTCCTTAAAAGCTATTTATCAGCAGTCGCGCGCCTTGTACGTTGCTTGGCAAGGCCGTCTGCCCCCTCATTGTACTTCGCGTTCGTTGAATCGGCGCAAGTTGTTTTCTCTGCAAGGCATTCTGCGTTCGTTTCAATCGGCGCTGAGCTGTGACGTCATCGTCATTCAGCGGCTCTCACCCCGCTCCTGCGTTGTACGCATGCGTCGCTCTTGTTCGATGTGTTTTCCGGACTTTGGAAGTATTTCATATTTCAGGAGCTGTTTTGTTTTGGCGCTGCATGCGAAAGGGGCGTGTCTTTCAAATACAAATTAGAATCGTTCTTTTAATTATTAAATGTTAATTTGTTTCTGATTTGCTCTTTTGATTTTGCACGTAATTCCTAATCAACAAATTGGTTTAAATTAATCTTGCTCTCACATTTGTGCACCCCTTTTATGGGTATAAATACTAATGTCGCGCATTTTTCCAACAGAATTTTAATAAAAATGATGCTGTAATTTTATGCTAAACGTCGTCTGATCTGAGGCCAGGCCTGTGCCGGCGCTCGTATCCTAGAATCGCCATGCGCGGATTCTTTGGAGATCAATTTCGCGTTTTCAGTTTTTAATTATTCTATAAAAATGCTGTTGTAAATTTTTAGTTTAATATTTTAAAAGTTTTAAATCAACTGGTAATTTAATTCTGCATTAATTCTACATCCCTTATTGGATTCTGCCAGAAGGTATATTTCAAAGATTCTTCTAATTTTACGAAATTTGAGCCAGTACTTTTTAAAGACTTGATGTGCAGCTTTCATCTCATCCTTCCTCCTTCCTCAAGAATTACAATAAAGATTTTATCGATCCAACTTATGGTATTCATCATTTATAGTCTGCATCTATTTCTTCACTCAAGTAAGACTGTTTAATTTATTTTATATTTTTGATTCTCTTCGCAAAGAATATTGACCAAAAGAACAGATGCACAAATTGTGCAGGGTTAATTGCTTATTTAAATCACAACTGCAATAATTTAAAATATTTAAAAGTTCACTATACGATCCCTACTCTTCCATCCATTTAAGATAATAATATAACGGCACTTAAAATATTTTTTCATGTCACATTTGGCGCCGTTTATTCTTTTATGAAGAGAAAAGTTGAAAATTTTTTGTTCTTAAAAATTATTCTGAAAATTTGAAACTTATAAAATAGAATATATTTGAAGATTTGATGCTCTATTAATTAATTTATATTAAAAATGAAATATTATTTGAAAAATTGCTGATTTTGATTAAATTTTTAGAAGTTTAAAAAATATTCTTGTGCTCCACAGAAGATCGATGTTTGCAATATATCGTTAATTTTGGAACTTTTGTTATCAACTGGCTTGCATATATTTAATAATTTGTTTAATTGAAAAATGATATTTTAACAGAAATTAATTTCTATTCTGGTATTTTTCCATGAGATTTCTTGAATATTTTATGCAAATTTTAATGAAGAATGAAATTTTTAAAAAGTGAATTTATTCTTTTTAACAAATGAAAAAATATGGTGCTTTTTATATATATAAAGTTAAAAATATATAATTCATGTGAATTCAAATATTTTTTGAAAAATGTGAAAATTGTTCTTGTTCTAAGTTTTTGAGAACAAAAATTTAAAGAGGCTATGGTTGTTCTTATTCTTGTTTTGGGTTAAGTTTTGGTAATTTATGGGCACTTTTAAATGAAATTGATATATTTTATGAATATTAAAAAATTTTATTGAAGCATAATTTTATTGGAATTAAATTTGTTGAAGCTATGTTCTCATCATATTACTAATTTTGCTGCACTTATTCTGAGTATGAAATGCCTTCATAGAAGCTCAAGTTTTCATGTGATTTTGTAGTTGTTTTATCATACATAAATTTTTTTGAGTTCTTGGTTGCTTCTACAAAAGTTAAATTACTTATTGCAATATCACTCCAAGTTCATTGACTCTCGCCATTTTTCTACAAATATTTAGTATGATTATGATGTGCAAGCAGTCTGTGTTCTTTCCAGAAATTAAAATTCAATAACTGTATTTATATTTTGAAAATATTACACAATAATTTGCATTTTCTGTTCTACATTTTGAGAACTCTGTTTTTTGAATTTCAAGGAATTGTTGCTTCATCCTAATATCAATTTTATATTACACAGCATCTGCATCTTTTTATTGAAATTCTTATACCATAATCACAAAAAGGAGACTGGTATTATTATTTTTTTCTTTTTTGAGAAGTTATAACCATTACCTAACTGCTGCATATTCCTGTTCCTGAAATAGTTAATGTCTACCCATGCTGAATTTTTAATATTCTACAATCTGAATATATGCTGACAACTTCAATAAACTGGTTATTATTATCATCTGACTTTGCTTACCTGGTGGAAGAATCTTCAGAATGTGCTATATCCATTGTTGGCTGATTTTCTCTGCTGTCTGCAAATATGATGGTTCCTGATAGTACAATAATTACTTACCTGCACTCTTTTGCGAGTTGAAGTGACTGTTGATGGTCGCCATTCATATAAGGCAAATATATCCGTGTGATTGCTCCTCGTCAGTCCTCTTCATCTTGTGGAACTTGTTTCTCCCTCATCAATATTACTCATTTTTATGGATCTAAAGTGTTACAAATTATAGCTGTGCCTATTTGCAATAGTTTTCTTTTTTTTCTACCCTCTGTGCAAAACCCGATTATGGAAGTGTACCGTCATTTATTTTAAAGTTCAGTTTCACAGCATTTACAGAAATTGCTGCTTCCTCAAATGGAACTTCTCAAATTTGGAAAAATTATTATTATTATTTGAAAATTTTTAGTATGCTTAAATTATAGTGCCTTTTCTTTTTATTATAGTATTATTTCATAACCCAATGTTTTCTAAATCATTTTTACCATATGCCTCACTTAAAGAAAATTATTTTATAAATGAAGAAAATTTATAAATGAAGAAAATTTTTTGTTGCACCATTAAAATATATTGTAAAGTTACATGCCTTACGTGCATTACATGCATTACAACACATATTCTTAGAATTTTCCAGTGCATTATAAAGAAATATTCTACCACTTGTGAAATGATTTTGGAGAATATTTTATTTTTTTCTAAGAATCTAAACTGTTTTTATAGTCTTAGTGACTTTCTCAAACGTCACCAATCCCAATTTCGTCTCTAAAGTGTGCAAGTAGTGTTGTATTGCCTTAAATCTGCAATTTCTGCCTGCTTGAATACACCTTTACAAAAAATGTATATAGGCAACTTAGACTTTCCAGCGCCTCTCAACAAGAGTTCTTGTGCTCTTTGTGTTATTTTATTCTAAGTGCCACTTCGTCATATTATTCCTCAACATCATGGAACCACAGTTCATGATTTAGTCTCTGCTAATTACCTGATGTGTCTTCAAATTCTCTTACCTGATGTGTCTTCAAATGCTCATCATTGTTTAGTGCATCCCTTCATATCTCATCAAGTGCTAAAATTTTTAGTGCTAAAATATCCATATAAAGTCTTCAATTCTTCTTTTAGTGGTATGTGTTTCAGGCAAAAAGGCTAATTTACTGCTACACTGCCATTGTGTCAATCAACCAACCAGTGTGCCACTTAATTTGCAAACTTTTCAGCAAGTAGTTACTTTTTTCTGAATGTAATCATCTTTTTAAAATCAGACTGATTTTAGAACTTTTAAAGGTATTACATCTGATTATTTGTTATGTAAAAGCAGAACGTTTATGATCCTTCATCTGTAAACAAACAATTTTTTTTTCTCCTTCAAGCATTTTATTAGCAATATTCAGCTGTTTATTTACAATAGTTTTAGCAAGAATGTTGTATGTTTTTATCTGGTTTACATACTTGCTAATGGTTTAACGGATCGCTATTAGCATTTTTGTAAGTTTTGATGAATTTATATTATGTTTTATGCTTATTTGATTTGCAGATTCGTCATCGGTTTTGGAGATCGCCTTTGACAGTCTTGTAAGTTTTGGTGTTTGTACAGTTTGCATATCTACTGATGGTTTATAAAGGGGCTATTGGTGTTTTGTGAATTGTAACGAATACATATTAATAGTTTATATTTATTTGATTTACTGGTTTGATAATGGTCTCATGACCAAAGGGAGGCTATTAACACTTTTGGTAAGTTTTGTAAATACCACCCAAATAATTCATATTTTGTCAATAGCTGATTTTTCTATAGGATATTTATCCTTTTCATTAATGTTATATAAATTTATAATAATGACATGCTTTACATAACGGTGCACTGTGTTTGTTTTCATAATTCTCATAAAATGTGTCATTTGATTTTAACTTGTCTTTCTTTATGAAAGTTAATGGTTAAATTATTTTTTTTTTTGAGGATCCTCACCATTTCTCAGTTTTTCTCTGATTATTTTTTTGCAAAAACAAAAAAACCATGGTATATTAAAAAGAAAATTTATTGTGTATGAAGAGAAAATTTATTGAGTATTAAAAGAAAAATGAATTGAGTATATTTGAAAGAATTTTGTTGAATATTTCAGAAAGAGTTTTATTGAGTATTTCATGAAAAATTATTTCTACTGAATATTTACAGAAAAATTTTATTGAGTACATTAAGTATGAAGTATTACTGAAGAAATGTGTCATTTGTTGTTGGTTAAAACTTATGCATTATTTTGTAATATTTTGAAAAGTTTTTACTAAATCCAACTATTCTGATGAATTACTATTATTTATGACAAATGAATTTAAATTTTGTTGCAACATAATTTTATGCAATTTTCATATAAATTTTGGGTAATAATTGTTATGCACTTATATATACTTGGTTAGAATTGATATCAGTATTATGTGCATTATGTTAAATACTTAATTTTATATGATTTGAATTATTACTAATGCAATATGTATGACTTTAAAAAGTACATACTTAGGCCTTTGAATGAATTTAAATCCTTACAATGGATTGTTTTTGTGCACATTTATGCTATTTAGAGTTAATTTTATATGCTCTATATTTTAAAAGTCCTAGGCATCAGTCAGAATTTAAAGTATTCTTGACTTTTTGTTGCTTTAAAATTGCAACTTATTATTATTATATATATTTATGTCTAGACAAGTCGGAATAATGGAGATATTACCGACTCTTTACGTTGCTTTACTGTTGCAACTATTTTGATATGATCTCATTGCTAATTTAAAGAAAATATTAGCTTGTTTTTTTATATACATGATGATATTTGTTTAGAGATCAAGATTAATGGAAGGTATGCCTTTCTTTGCTAAAAAATGCAATGGGGCTTCTGTTACTATTGTATACAATAATATTTTGTATAATTTGTGATGAGATTTTTGAATGTACTAAATGATGTATATTCTTTCTCTTTTTCTTTTTGGTCGCTGCACATCACATCAAATTTCATTAATTAATATTTAATTTACTTTTCTTGGCTCTAAATTTATGTCATTTTTTCATTTTTACTTTGGCATTCAAAAATTTTGTCTTCCCTTTGTCGAAAAAGGCTTTACTTTTTTTTACCCTTTTTCTCCTTCTGGTCAGTCAAAATTTTTATCGGTGAATGGGGGTATTGTGATAAAGATATATCACAGTTTTATCTTTTTTAATTATTTTTATTTCAGCTCAACGTATTTCTATTTTTATAGCCTTTCCAGTTTAATTTGCCATTCCTCCTGCGTTGTACGCATGCGTCGCTCTTGTTCGATGTGTTTTCTGGACTTTGGAAGTATTTCATATTTCAGGAGCTGTTTTGTTTTGGCGCTGCATGCGAAAGGGGCGTGTCTTTCAAATACAAATTAGAATCGTTCTTTTAATTATTAAATGTTATTTTTTTCTGATTTGCTCTTTTGATTTTGCACGTAATTCCTAATCAACAAATTGGTTTAAATTAATCTTGCTCTCACATTTGTGCACCCCTTTTATGGGTGTTGGAGAGATTTAAAACATATATATAAAACGCCCACAGAAGATAGATATAAAACATAAAAAAAGCAAAGAGTAAAATAATCATACAAAAAGGTAATACACATTATATTCACGAGACTTCATTTTAACAATACAATATATTAACCAATTAAGTTATTAAGTTCTTATTTTGATTATTTAAATTTAAGTATGTGCTTCATAAGTTTGTGATAATAATTTAATATTTACATACATCCTTGATCCTGGGGATGGCAAGGGAAACATAATCTTCTTAACGTTAATTAATTAATTTAAAAAATATTTACACAGTATCTGGGTGAATAATATCTACCTGTACCTCTCAAGAGAATAGCAGTCATAGAGTAGTTCACCAGTAGTTCTTGCTTCCATGGGCACATATTTAAAAAAGGTGTGAATGACTTAATTATAATTGTAGGCTGTTGCCTATAGCACTGCAGCCTATATAGAAAAGCCAACTTTCATGTTGGTAGCAAGCTGCTGAAAAAGATGTCCTCCTCTTAAGCATTTTTTTGATGGAAGTGATTTTTTTGAGTTCTAGCGAAGTTTTCGTTATTTTTCCCCCTCAGAGGGGTGGAAAAAGTATTTACCTCCTCTTAAGGATTTTTTATCCAATGTTGATGTTGGCGGTCAATTTCCCTGCTCTCTCGAATCACTTTTACTGGTCGCCGCGTATATCTGATCATCACGATGTTTCTCATTCGCTCCAGCCATATTCCGCCTCTTAGGGACTCCTATGTACCACTCCTCTCCTTGTTTTCCTGGAATCGCCGGTTCAATGTATATCTTAGCACATTTTATGACCCCTCTAGATTGTCTGTCATAAATCCCTGTTTGTTCAGCATTGCTGCACTGTCAATTTCGGCGCCTGTCTGCTTTCTGCCCTCGTAAACACGGCCACCCATATCGTTGTCGTTGTTTTGATTATTATGTTATGCGGGATATACCTACTTAGGTTCTATCCAGCATTATCTCCCCGCTTGAAAAAAAAATATAATCGGAGAGGACATTTTTGTGTAAATTTGTTTCCGGAAATCACTGCTCATTTAGAGTGTCCAAGCTGATTCTAGAAATTCATAAAGTTGACATAACACATGAGTCCTGAGAACTGGAGGTTAAATGTGAATGTCTGTACAAAGTCCACAGAAAATGTGAAAGTTCGATATAGAACACTGTAGAAAGTTCACAAAGAATGAGAAAGTGTGATGTGGTGAAGACTGTGAAAAGTTCATAGACAATGGGAAAGTACGATGAGGCGAACACTGTGAAAAGTTCACAGATGATGAGAAAGTACGATGAGGCGAACACTGTGAAAAGTTCACACAATGATGAGAAACTTGCCATTGCGTCATTTAACTTTGAAGTGTTGTGACCATATTAATTGTAAATCCAATATTGTCATTTACTGACCCAGTACTGAACCGCCAAAATATATAACCAAAACGCCAAAACGTGCCAAATTATGCGCAATGCTATGAAATATAGCATAATTTTGTATACAATTTCACAGGAAAGTAATATAAATTAGCATACATAAGCATATAAAAAAAAGAATGGCAGTCATTTGCATTTTAGACACTGTAAATAGCACATTAATACAATAGAAAAAATAATATGTGAGGATGACAATTCCATTTGGCCCATTACATATACTATATGTGAGCGAGGACAAAAATATAATGCAAACTTTTCTTATATATACATAAGAATGTAATCTCATAAATAACATATTACTGTTTCTTTTAATTTTGCATTAAGAAATAACATACTTTAACTCATGAACCAGAAAAATATACATAAATATACATGTTTTCATTTATATTGATTTGTTGGGATAGAAGAAAAAAAACAAAACATATCAATGTAGTCAAAATTTTCCCATCTTTCCTTCTTTCTTTTTATTGGAGAAAAAAAAATCGTTTAATAAAATATTCTCAATTTTACAAAATGAAAACAGTTCTAGCATTGATATTTTAATAAATTTATGTAAAGAAACAATTTATTCTTCGCATTATATATACAATTCCGTCGAATTATTAATTAACAGATAATGAATTGAAATAGAAGAGAAAAGGCAAAAAAAATGAATTATTCGTTTTCATTTGATAATATTTATTTCTATTATTATTTCCTCATTTTTTTTTTAACTTGCCCAAGTTTTGTATGTTTCCTAAAAAGGTTCAGTGTAATTTATCCTCCATATAAGGTTGATATCAAAAACAAAAGAAAAAAAATAAATTCCTAATCCAAACACATTTCTATAATTTTCGTCAATTTTTATTATTATTACAATAAACAAAATAAAAACTGGATGATGCAATCTCCCTTGTTTATAAAATGAGCATCGTAACTGAAGAAAAAATATCAAAAGCAACCGTTGCCTTTTAATCTAACCAGGGATAAACGAATTTCTCTTAGCTGAAAAGATGATGGAGAGCAAGTCCCTTGCCCCTTAATCCTCTACCTTTGAGCATTCTCATCTGACATAAATACCCCCCCTCAACTGGACCTGTAATACGTCGCGCTATCTCCCTTTCAAATTCTCCCCGCGTAGATCGTAAAAAATCGATTGTACCAGGTGCGTTTGGTACACTACACCGGAGAATCTTCGTCACCCTTTTTTGGAACACGCCCACGGAACGAACCCCTTTTTTGTCCCTGCAGGTGCATCGGGATTTGCGATACTATCTTTCTTCCGTAACCTTAACCTCTCAACTTTGTTCAAGCAGGTAGACTGCGTGTTGCCTGTTTAAAACCGTCACGTGGAATATGCCGCTAATTATAAAGTAAGTTTTCGAGTTATTATAAGAATTATTTATTTATTTAGTCCTATAACATATTGTGATCATATTTTGTTTTGTTTTTACACAAGAAACTAGTTTTAATTTCTTATACAGTTAACTTTAAGATGTAAATAATTTAAGACATACTGCGCGCGTTAGCACGTGTTTCAAACCATGAAACTTTTGCATTATGTGCTTAAAAATCCAACTTCCCACTAGAGACTAAGCATAAGATTTTAAAATCTCATTAATAATCTGAAAGATAAATTTAATTACATTTATTTATCAAAAATCCAGTTTGAACTGATGTTTTTTTTTTGTTAGCACGAAGCCTAAAACATGAAATATACCTGAACGCACGTGTATGCCAAATGCATAACTACTTTCCTAAAAACAATATTCATGTCTGTCAACAGTAATTAATAATAATTTAAAATATATGTAATTAAAATTTTCTTTTATTTCTTAATATAATCGTTAATCTTAAAAGTTAATGAGGTTGAATATCAAGAATGTGAAATAGCGGTGTCGTGGCTATAACGCATAGTAAAACAATAGTTTATTTAATCATTTAAATAAAAACTAGTCAATTTATTTATTTAGATTGAACTAAATTATTTATTTAGATTAAACTAAATTATTTATTTAAAGTAAGATCAATTATTTTTTATTTTATTTATGTATTCTTATATTTGAGAAAAAAAAAGTGTAACTCATACCCGCCGATCTCAACTAAATACTGCAGTTAGGATTTTATTCGCCCGCGAATATCTCCCATTTAAAAGAGTCAGAACGGGTTAAGTCGCAATGCGTATTTAAGGAAAATACTTTAAATTAAATAAAGTTTATAATATATGAAAATCTTTACCTATATCTTACGTTATTTAGAGGATTCTTAAAATAAACGTTATTTTTATTTATCTATACAATTTATTTATTTTATTTTTATTTATTTATTTATTTATTTATGTATTTTAAATCATTATTATTATGTATTAATTTTTTTTTTTTTGAAATTTTAAAATGTTAAATATTTAGAAGACGAATCACTCTATTTATATATTAAGATCGCGAACTTTATGCTTAAAATCTCATTAAATCAAAATGTAATACATTTATTTTTATTTAAATTTTATACTTAGCTTTGATGTCCTGTAAAATTCCTTTCTAGTTAACCGACACTCCTGTATTATATTTCATTGTTATTTATCTCTGTTATTTTACGTTAATCAAAATTTATTTATTTACTTAATTATTATTATTAGTATTATCATTTTAAATCTCCGCTTAATAATTAGCCAACGAGATTAAGTTTTAAATCCAAATTGTTTATTTAAATTAAAAAAATGAATAATGTAACTTGTTATTATTATTATTTTTTTAAATATTATTTATTTATTTATTGATTCCGTTTCTTTATTTCATGATGTAATCCCTGCCAACCTGATGATGAAGTGGACGAGCCAGAAACCATCGTCGTCGTCCCACGTTCCTTGAAGAACAGAATTTTTAATTTTTTTATTGTGGTTCTGAAATATCCATCCGTGAGAAGACCCGGGGACGCAAAAGGAGGAACCCCCCGGTGTGTGTGTGTGTGTTTTTTTTAATATATATTTTTTTTGTTGTGAAACTGTGGATTCCACCACTGTGTTTGGTGTGTTTGTCTGGGACGCCTGTGGATTTTCCCCCATGGAATAGACACACACCTCAAGAGTGCACCATCGCGAAGAAGACATCAACCTAGTAAGTGTAACCCCATTTTATTTATTTATTTGTTTATTCGTTATTATTTTTAATAAGTGAGGTTGATTTTCATTTTATTTCCTGCCCTATGCGACCTGCCCTGAGGAGAAAATTAAATTGAATTAAATTAAATTGAAATCTAATAACTTTATGTGATTAATTTTTTTTTTTTTTAATTTTCCTATCTCCATCCCTGTGTATTTTATGCCGGCTTACACAGTTTCTTGCGAAGAATATCTGCAGAGATATAAACGGAAAAAAATAAAATAAACATCCTCAAATTAAATCTTAATTATATGACATTATTATGTTTTGTTTAGCCGTTAAATGTTTTTAGTGATATTTTATGTGGTTGACTTGTCTTGCATGTTATGTAAAGTTTGCGTTCCGTGACTGTAGCGTTAGTATCTCCCCTTGAGATAAGATGCTTTACGGCCCGATATTTGTGGGTGGTCCCCTGTGTTGTACGGCAGAGAAGGCGAGTAGAAAAGGGAGTGCAAAAACTTCGATTGCTCCCCCTCCATTCGAGTGCTGAATCGAATCTCCGCGAACGATTGTAACTTTGGTTACGATGGTATTCGGTATATAACACAGCTTATTAAAATAATTCTCATTCTTAAAATAGCCTTTTACTATCCATATGTAAAGCCAATTATTCCTAATCCACTTAATAATATTTATTCGAAAGTAGCTAGTCTAAAAATGGCGATAGCTTTTTTAATTTATTCTTTAAATAGAACATCTTTATTTTAATCCATTATTAAAATTCATTAGTATTATTCCCGTGTGGTCAAATTGCTATAACTTCTTTATTTAAATGCTAAAATATCGTATCTCTTAAAATATTACGCTCAAAAAACCTTATTTCATAAAGTTATCCTATTATTAAATATCAAATGTCTATTAAAATATTTCCGAAAAACTTTAATTCTTTCTTTTTTTTCCCTTTTATAAAGATTCATTTTCTTTTCTTCTTATTATTTTTATTACGTATTAAATTCGAAGTTTAGCTACAGCCTCAAAAACAGATAAGCTCGTTTGTTGATATGACAGGCATCTGGTACGAGATTATGGAATATTCTGGAAGGGCGTAGAAAGTTTTTGCATTTTACAACAAAATAAATCCACCGGAAATATTGATAAAGTTCCAAAAGAGACCTTTTGATTCGATAGAAGTGGGTCACGTGACGCATTCTGTATTATTACGCAAGCTAGTTTAAAAACACGATCATCCTGATTCGGAGAGGATTTTTTGACGCTGGTGTTTGCTAAAAGAATCGGACGGATTCTAGAAAATAATGGAACGTTGTATTTTTTTTTTCGTTTAGCGTTGGCTAATGAGCATTTTCCCTGAAGAGATGTCTTAAACTGGAAATAAAATGTTCTTCGACAAAAATATGGACTGACATTTCTTGTTGTTGTTGATGATACCACACGGCCGCCTGATGCGAGCTAAAAGGGAAACCAATCACATAGCTAACCCTATTTATCACGAGCACGACTGCCTTTCTTCCCGGATTTGAACTTGGAAATACGACATTAATATAATAAGTCGAACAGGATGCTGGTGATCAACAGAAAATTTGTGTAGTTAAACGTGAAATTTGCCGATTAGAAGAATATGTTACGAGGACGTCTACGCCATTACAGCACGTTTACGTCTGGTGTTTTGTTATTTTGTAGTTTTATAATAAATTAAAAATGGTCAAGCCTAAAAGAGAAAACAAGAGGAAAAGTTGGCCTAAGTGAAGTTGTTGCTATAGAATATACTATTCATTTCATAAGCGTCTTCATGGTGTTGGTTTTAAAAGGATTGCGAAAAAGCAGAACTTTTGTGTTATCAAGAAATTAAAAATTTTTAGATGTGTGAAACTTTCCTGTGAAATATGCTCAAGAGTAACTGTAAGTTGGTATTTTTATTTATTGGTATCTTTATATGTTGATATTTATTAGTTTATGTTATATTTAAAATGTTTTATTTATTTAATAGTCTACTTTGAAATTTAAAGGTTTTATATACTATGTTATACTGATTAAATTTTTGTTTTTAAAATTTATTTCTGTTGCAAATATTTAAGTGTTGTTAAGGTTAATTAATTTATTTGATGATTTCGTGTGATACGTCATTGTAATATATAGACAGCGGTATAATTTATATTTTCATGTTTTAAGAACAGATATTCTTAAAAAAAAAATCTATTATTTTTAAAATGTTACTGAGATCGTAAATTACATATTTATTTACTATTTTATCTATTACGTTATTTGTATGGTATATAGTGTTATAAGTTTAAAATTTAATGTTTTTAAGATCCGGATATTTAAAAGAAGATCGAGTTAACTCTTTTGTTAGATTAAATATTATGGCAGAACCAAAATTTATAGCATTTGATCCAGATTTAGGAGTTGAGATACAAGCGTGGTTAAAATACTTTGATGATGCTTGTGAAAAAGAAAAGAAGGATGATGATTGGAAGTTTAAAAATATTTCTCAAAATTTAAAGGGAGAAGCTCTTAAGATTTACATTAATGATTGCCTTAATTGCACTAAATACGAACAGATAGCTGATATCTTAACTGAGAATTTTATTAGGGTAAATATCCTGAAATTTTCTGAATTTTCTGCTTTGAAATTGGATAGTTTAAGTAACTTAGAAACTTATTTTAGAAAGAAAATTGAAATTGGTAGGAAATTGCATTTATGTGAAACTATATTACTACAAGGATTAACCGATGGTTTAAAACCAGAATATCAAAATTATCTAATTGTTAACCCTCCTGAGAGTACAACAGAATGGTATAGAATTGTTAAGCAATTTGTGGAAGTTTCCACCCCTGCTGTTACAAGTCCATCATTACCAAGTAAACCTAATGCAACTAATTTTGACATTCCTCGATATAGTGTGCAGCCTAATAGACCAAATTTTCAACAAATTAATACTCCTAGGCATTGGATTCAGTCAAATCGGCCCAATAATCAATTTAATTCTCCTCGAAACTGGGTTCCTCGACCAAACTATAATTTTCAAAGACCTAAAAATTTCCAAAACGGAGTACAAAACAATTATTTTCAGAACCAGTACCCATCTAGGCCATGTAGAATTTGTGTAAACAAGGGTATAATGAATGCTTTTCACTGGGAAAAAGAGTGTATTTTTAATAACAACTCAACACCCTCTGATACTCTTCCAATTGGTACTCCTAATATTTGACAATTAATTGTGTATGGATATACGAATAATTATAATTTACCATGTGTCGTCGATACCGGTTCAACTATCGCAATTTTACCATTAAAGTTTGTTAAAAAATTGAATGCTAAAATTGAAATTGTTCCTCCAGTTACTATTGGTCAGGCAAAGGGATTTTTACAAATTAATCAAAAGTGTAGTATTCTTCTTAAAGTGGGTAAAATCCAAAAATATGTTAACTTTTTAGTATGTGATACAGATTTGGATTACTGCATCTTGGGGTTAAAAGAATGTTCAAAATTTAATTTAAATATAAATTGTAAGAATTGTACAGTTAAACAGGGAAGGAAGATTATAAATAGGAGTATATCCATACATGATGAGAGATCACTTCATTTTAATACTGTAACTGTAAAAAAACTACAACAAGGTAAGGATAACTTGATAACTTCTGATTGTGACAATTTGAATTTATTTAATGATGGTAACTTGATAACAACTTATAATGAAGATACTATTTCATGTAAAGATGAGTTATTAACAAATGGTGATAGTAATGAGAGTTTAAATGGATATAATGATGACAAAGTATCACCATATACTAATGAAAATTTTGTGAATACTCAGGACTTTTTTGCAGCTAATTACAATGATTGTAACGTGCAGCCTGATTACAGAAGTTCAATGACTCCTCAAAATTTTCGCGATATTAATGATTATAATTCAGATTTAATTGGGGAAGTAAATTTAATTAAAAATGGGGATTTAAGGGAAATAGTTCAAAATAATAGGGATATTTTTGCAAAACATAAATATGATGTGGGTAAGATAAATATTGAACCACAACGCGTTTTACTAAAATCTGACCTACCTATATCTTTGAGGCCCTACAGAACTTCCCCCTTAGAGTAAAAAGAAATAAAAGATCAAATTCAATCTTTGTTAGCGGCTGGTCTCATAAAAGAAAGCAATAGTCCTTATTCTGCCCCCGTCACCTTGGCTATGAAAAGAGAGGAAGGTAAAAAGACCCGACTATGTATAGATTATAGGAAATTAAATGCAATAGTTAAAAACGATGCAGAACCTTTACCTCGTATCGATGAAATTTTAGATAAATTGAGTAGTGCCCAGTATTTTTCCACTTTGGACTTAGCCTCTGGCTACTGGCACATACCAATACATCCATCCGATACAGAAAAATTAGCTTTTGCCACCAATTTTGGCCTCTTCGAATGGCTGGTGCTCCCCTTTGGTATAAAGACAGGGCCCCCGATATTTAATAGAACCATTAGAAGAATCCTCAATAAGTATAAAATTGATTTTGCTTGCCATTATTTCGACGATATAATAATTTTCTCCTCCTCTCTAGAAGAACATTTAAATCACTTAGCAAAAATCTTTGAAATCTGTAAACTAGAAAACCTTAAACTTAAACTTTCTAAATGTAAACTAAATCAAAATAAAATTAATTTCTTAGGCTATGAGATCACCAATGGGACTTTAACTCCAGCTAATACCAATATTGAGACAATTAAAAAATTGAAACCTCCCTCTAATGTTAAAGAACTACAACGATTTTTAGGTTCCATTAATGTTTATCACAAATTCATAGATAAATATGCTGAAATTAGATACCCCCTCAATAAATTACTTAGGAAAAACACAATATGGCAATGGAACTCAGAATGTCAAAACTCTTTTGAGAAATTAAAAAATACTCCAATTGCAAAACCAATTCTAAAAATTTATGACCCAAAATTACCCCTCCACATGTTTGTAGATGCCTCTCAGGTAGCAGTAGGTGCAGTTCTAAAACAACCAGGGAAAGATAATTTTTTGCATCCTATTGCTTACCATTCTAGAATTTTGAAGAGTTATGAACAAAATTACTTTATAACTGAATTGGAATGCCTTGCTATCATAGATACTCTTGATAAGTTTTATCACTATTTTCATGGTACTAAATTCACAATCCATACCGACCATGCATCTCTGGTATGGTTAAAGAATGTTAAAAATCTAAGAGGTAGACTTTTTCGATGGTCTTTAAAACTTAGCATGTTCGATTATGAGATCAAGTATCAAAAAGGTTCTACAAATGTCGAAGCGGACATGTTGTCACGAAATCCTGTTGCTTATCTTAATCAACATGTAAGTTTATTATTGGACAAAAAAGAAATTATAGCGATGCAAGATAAAGATAATGTTTGTGACAGAAAATACAAAAAAGAGAATGGGATTA
The DNA here is from genome assembly GCA_963931845.1 of Maratus michaelseni. NCBI lineage: Eukaryota > Metazoa > Arthropoda > Arachnida > Araneae > Salticidae > Maratus > Maratus michaelseni. The sequence goes on from OZ007587.1 coordinate 287,008,147, forward strand.
TAATTATTCAGAGAAAAGGATTCAAAAAAATAGTAGTACCAATGTCACTCAGGAGAAAATTATTACATATTGCTCATGATAATTTTGGACACTTAGGAATACAAAAAATGCTTAACTTAATATCTCCAAACTATTATTGGCCCAACATGACAATAGATATTACACAATTTGTTAAACATTGTGATACATGCCAGAGAAATAAAAAACCAAAACAAAAAAGATTTGGCTTGTTACAAGCTATGCCAGCCACAGATCAACCTTTTGAATGTCTTTCTATTGATACTGTGGGTGGATTTAATTATTACAATTCAACAAAAAAATTCTTACACATAATAATAGATCATGCAACTAGGTTTGTTTGGGCTTTTCCATCCAAAAGTGTTACTACCGAAACATATACTAACTGTTTAAAACAAATTTTCAATATTCAAGCACCTAAAACAATACTTAGCGATAGACATAAATCTTTTAGGTCTCCAAGATTCAAAAAATTCCTCAGAAAATATCATGTTCAACAACGTTTTACATCATCACATCACCCCCAAACCAATGGAAAGGTAGAACGAGTGAACCAGACTATAGTTACTAGACTTAAATGTAAAGTTAATTCCATTTCTTCTAAAATACCTTGGACTAGATTATTAGACCAAGTCATCCAAGAATACAATAACACACCACATTCCATAACCAAATTCCCACCTGCCTATTTATTTTATGGTCAATTACCTTATGAATCTCCTTTAAAACAAAATTATTACCCTCCTGTTAATAAAGCACTCAAAATTGCAAAAGCGCGAACTTGTGAATTCCACCTTAAAAGTAAAAGACTCTATGATAGAAAATTTGTTGAATCTCCACTAGAAATACAAGATTATGTAATTTGTGAAGAATTTAAATATCCTAAAACTAGAAAATTAGAACCTACTTTCTCTGGACCATACAAAATAATAAATAAACTTTCTGATGTGACCTATGAAATAGACAAATTTAATTATGAGACTAAATTAAATTCAGTTATTGTACATGTGTCTAAATTACGACCCTATTTTTCACCAGATAACTTCAGACTCTTTCATGAGCAACCCAAACAACAATCAAAATCACCACAGACATCACAATCACCATCACAAAATCAAACTAAAGTAAAAACAATAGAATAAATTCTAATTCTTTAAATATCTCTTATTACTCTAGTTTCAACATTATCAGGTATGTCTTTGGTGTACAACAGAGATATTACCCATTTTTGAAAGTTTAATATTTTAAAAATTTAAAATAAATGTCACAGCTTTTATTTCAACTTTGTGGTTATATTTTAGCCTGATCAACTAAAATATTTACTTGTTTTTGAGAGTTTTTAAGGTTGAGTAGACACCTTATGCAGGCATAAGATGTGTATTTTGATTTTAGGAATTATCAAATTGATGTTGAAAAATAAAATTAAATGTTTTAATTCTATATCAAAATAAACTATTTTTACTTATTTAATTTTTCTTAAACCAATTGTTTCAAAGATTTAATATTATGTTATTTACTTCAATAGATAATCAAATAGTAACCGTTTATAAGCATTTCTATAATTATATAAATGATTGGATAGTGATGATGTGATTTTACAGTGATTGTTTTGGTGTGACAATAGAAAATTAAGTATCTAAACTAATTGCCTTTGTATTCCATTTCTCAGCTAAAATTAACATCTTTTATTTGTTATTTATTGTCTTTATTTATTCTAAGTTTGCCAAAAAAACAACTCTATACATTTAGGATATGAATACTTATAACTTAACAGTATAATTTTGTAAAAGGGTATCAGAGGAAAAAATTATTGTAAGGAACTAATGGTTGAGAGTTCAATTTCTAAATATTTAGATTTAAATTTATTTGGATTTTGAAATTATTATTATATTTTTTTTTGTATACTTTCGACTGGCAAAAATACTTTCTTATATGATTAAAAAATAAGGAATTTATTTATTTGCTATGTAATTATTTTATCCTCAACCAATATTTTCCCTAACAATAAATAAGCAAACTGTGATATTTTCTTAAATTATACAAATGTTATTATAATATTATTATTTCTACTATTGAATTATATTATGAATTACTACATATGTTGAGAAGTATTAGTTATATTGAAAGTTATTATTGTTATGTTTATGAATTGAATTTTATTATAGCATTTATTTATATTATTGAAGAGTTATATTATTTATTAGTGAAAAAATGTTTGACAAATATTAGTTAAAGATGTTGGGATCCCAAGAGAAATATAACAGATCCCACAGGAAAATAACAGAGATAACATATTCCAAGTACAATAAACGACCAAGAAAATAATTTGACTTGTTTATTATGTGAGAAAATTAATGCGATACTTAAGAGAAGATGTTGTGACAAATGCTAGCATTATAAAGTCATTATAAAGTATTGGTAAGAATGACTACAGTTTTAAAATTTTGATGGAGTAATGTCTTTATTTTCAGCCTTTAAATAAAAACTGTATTTTTAAGAAAGGGACTGCAGTAACCATTTTTTAAAACAAACAAAATGAGGACTTATCACGATCCAAGAAAGAGACTGAAATAAAACAGTTGGATCTAATGAACTCAAATTTGAATGAAGTCGAAATTTTTTTTTAAATTTTGTTTTAACAATTTGCTAGTGACTACTTATTCTAAAGCTTGTGAACTTGGTAAAAGCAAAATTCTGTTACTATTATTATCCTGTTTTTCTTGTTTATTAATATTTATTATTTATTGTTATTGTATTTTTCTTGTGCACTTACAAATGGTAAGTGAGATTGTAACCATTTCTTGTATTATTTTACAGGGGAAATGCTCGTAGCTTTATTTTTATTTATCTATTAATTTTAATTGATTACTATTATTTTATTTTTGTTTTTGTTTTTGTCTTCCAGTTCTTCAGAAATTCCCCATCTCCTTGCTGGCAGTCTCTAAATTTATACTAGTCAAAATTCAAATTTCTAAAGTATTAAATTTATATTGTCTGAATTTATAGTTACTTAACTATTAACTTCATCCAAAATCTTTAGGAAGGGGGGATAATATTACAAAATTTAATTTTTTTCCGCAATTATTATATAAAATTTGTCCATTCAATAATATTCGGTATATAACCCAGCTTATTAAAATAATTCTCATTCTTAAAATAGCCTTTTACTATCCATATGTAAAGCCAATTATTCCTAATCCACTTAATAATATTTATTCGAAAGTAGCTAGTCTAAAAATGGCGATAGCTTTTTTAATTTATTCTTTAAATAGAACATCTTTATTTTAATCCATTATTAAAATTCATTAGTATTATTCCCGTGTGGTCAAATTGCTATAACTTCTTTATTTAAATGCTAAAATATCGTATCTGTTAAAATATTCCGCTCAAAAAACCTTATTTCATAAAGTTATCCTATTATTAAATATCAAATGTCTATTAAAATATTTCCGAAAAACTTTAATTCTTTCTTTTTTTTCCCTTTTATAAAGATTCATTTTCTTTTCTTCTTATTATTTTTATTACGTATTAAATTCGAAGTTTAGCTACAGCCTCAAAAACAGATAAGCTCGTTTGTTGATATGACAGGCATTATGGAATATTTTGGAAGGGCGTAGAAAGTTTTTGCATTTTACAACAAAATAAATCCACCGGAAATATTGATAAAGTTCCAAAAGAGACCTTTTGATTCGATAGAAGTGGGTCACGTGACGTATTCTGTATTATTACGCAAGCTAGTTTAAAAACACGATCATCCTGATTCGGAGAGGATTTTTTGACGCTGGTGTTTGCTAAAAGAATCGGGACGGATTCTAGAAAATAATGGAACGTTGTATTTTTTTTTTCGTTTAGCGTTGGCTAATGAGCATTTTCCCTGAAGAGATGTCTTAAACTGGAAATAAAATGTTCTTCGACAAAAATATGGACTGACATTTCTTGTTGTTGTTGATGATACCACACGGCCGCCTGATGCGAGCTAAAAGGGAAACCAATCACATAGCTAACCCTATTTATCACGAGCACGACTGCCTTTCTTCCCGGATTTGAACTTGGAAATACGACATATATATCAAACTTTTTATATATTTATTTTAAATTTATCCTTAATATATGGATATATATATATTTTTTTGCAGTTAATTATTTATTAAATTTTTTTTTAAACTTTAGCTGAGTATGCAATAGCTTGTTTCCTGATCATTTTTAATTATTACTAATCAATGAATATATTATCCCGTTGACCTAGGAAACTTATAAAGGTTTTTGCCTGCATAGTTTTGTTATATATTCATGATTATTATCTTTTTTTGTGAGAAGTAGGAATGAATAATTTAAAAGGGCAAAAATGTTTTTTGTTTAAATACCGAAAACCCTTTTGAATTTGTTTATAATGTAGCTAAACAGTGTACTGTCCTATGAAACAAATATAGGTGTAGTATTTAATGCTAAATATAAAACATAAGTTGCCCCTTTTAACAGAATCAATCCTTAATTTCCCTGTAAAAAAAGTATAATACTTGTTTTTCCTTTTTTATTTTATTTATTTTTTTTTTAATTTATTTTGTGGAGTTTCGTATATGTATATTTTTTGTATTTTGCTAGTATAAATAATGCGACCTCTTCTCGCACTATTTTGTGAAGTCTATGGGGATATTTTTTTATACATATATATTTATTTTTGTTACCGATTATCTGTACATTTTAACTCAATACAAATTTGGCTCAATGTTAGTCCTGGGTGACTTGTATCTTTGACTTGATAGTGTCCCAGTATACACTTATTTTTGAAACCTAATTATAAACAGTATGACCTAAAAAAAATTTTTTTTGAGCTTCAAAATAAATTCTTGATTAAATTTTTGGAGAGAATAAAAAAAAATTATTTACAAATTTTTCCTATATTATACAATTTGTTATATTTCCTCCGTAGATTCTGTATCAGAAAGCGATTGTGTAGACTGATTGTCTATGTCCTCGTTACATGGTGTTGCATGCTTGGGTACGAATAGCAAATCAATGTGTCTCTTAATGTTGCTTTTATATACCCCTGATAAATCGGACATCAAGTAATTGTGATTTCGCAGTTTTCTGATTATTTTCATTGGTCCGTCCCACTTTTTTGCTAAAGCGTGTGGGTTGATGCATTTGAGGTAAACAATTTGGTCAATTTTTAAATCCTTCACCGTTTGTAAGTCCTCATCGCGAACATACTCTTTCATTAATTTTTCCTGATTTGCCAGTGCTTCAATCCTGATTTGTTTAAGATGCTCCATTCGATTTTTAACATATTGTTTGGTTGCAATATCCTCCGAGGGAATATGCGTTGTGAAAGGAGTTCTTAGATTTCTAGCAAAGAATAATAATGAAGGTGGGAAACCTGTTGCTCTGTGTTTAGATGTGTTGTACATTAATTTAAAGAACTCAAATCGGATATCCCACTCGAGGGTATTATGACTCATGGCAGTGAGTGAACTCTTCAAAATTTTATTGACGTTTTCTGCCAGTCCATTCGCTTTTGGCCTGAATGGGCTTGAGAAATGTGGTTCTATCCCTAGAGCCTTCATGTATTCCGTGAATACATCACTGCGAAAATAACGTGCGTTGTCTAAATAGACCTCTTTTGCTAGACCAAACATCCCGAAGTATTTATTTAACACATTCAAAATTGTTTGTGATTCCACATTCCTTAGTGCAACCGCTTCTAAGAATCTTGATGTGGAGTCAGTTATAGTTATTATAAATGCGTTCTTTCGAAATGTTACTGGCAGTTTTCCGCATATATCTATATGCAGCCTACTCCCAATTTCGTGATCTTTTACTACCCTGTTTATAGGAACCTTGATGGTTCTGTGCTGTTTAGCTGTCTGGCATGCAGTACAGTTAGCACAAAAAATTTTAATATCCGTATACATACCGTGCCAATAAAGTCTATCCTTTAACTCGTAAGTTTTTTGAAAACCAAAGTGCGGAGCATGTGCATCTTCCATGATAGCAATTTTAAGAGTGTCTGGGGCAATTAACAATTCTTTGTTGTTCTGTCCCGGTTTTAGAATGAGCATCTTGTTCGTGTTAAGTGTGTATCTATTTGTGGTTTTGTTGTTTCTACCCGTAATAATTTTGTCAATAATTTTCTTTAGTTTTTCATCTCTGTATTGTTCATTTTTTATATTTTCATTTGAAAGTGCAGAATTCATTTTGAATAAGTTATTTTGTAAATTGTTATCTGCAATTATGTTATTGATATTCCTGGAAACATAGTCAGCTGGGTTGTTTTTGCCCTCTATATATTCAAACGAGTAATTATATTCGGCTAAGTCAGTTAACCATCTTTTGACTATGTCTGATTGCGTTTCAAGGTTTAAATGTCTTGTGTTTGATTGCGAATCAGTTTGTATTGTAAATTTTCTACCCCATGGAATGTGGTTGAAGTGTTTTACTGCTTCATGTATGGCTAATAGCTCGAATTTCACACTCGGGTAGCTTTTCTCAGGTTCTTTGAGTTTGCGCCCAAAAAATTCAATGGGTACCAAATTGTCCTGATGTCTTTGAGCCAAAATGGCTGATATAGCTACTTTTGAAGCATCACAAATTAATACGAACTCTTTTGAGTAGTCAGGTGGTTTGAGAGTTGGTTTTTGCATGATATTTTGCTGTATGTTACAGAATGCTTTTTCTGCATTTTCATTCCACTTGAATTTCACTTTCTCTTTTGTAAGCTCAATTAAAGGATGAACTATGTCAGTGTATCTGTGAATCAGTGATCTAAAGTAATTCGCCAGTCCTAAAAGTGATCTAACTCCTTTTTTTGATTTTGGTCTGATGAAGTTCTGTATTTTATCAATATTCTTTTTAGCCGGAGAATATCCCTCCTGATTTAGTTGGAATCCTATGAAGTCTATTTCCTGTTTACAAATTTGCATTTTGGCTGGCTCAATTGTAAGGTTGTGGTTAATTAATGCCTCGAGTACTTCCTTTATAAGTTGTAGCATTTCTTGAATATTATTTGTTGCAATAATAACATCGTCCATAAAATAAGCGACTTTAGATTTGTCAAAGTGTCCTAGGACTTTGTCAATCAATTCGGCGAAATAAGCGCTACTATTTTTTGTGCCAAAACTAAGCCTTAGTGGGTTAAATTTACCAAACTCTGTTATGAATGCTAACTTTTTTCTGTCTTCTGGTCTGAGGTTTATCTGGAAAAAGGCACTGTGTAGATCAAGCACAGTATAAAATTGTTTCCCACTGATATTATATAAAATGTCTTTGATATCTGGTATTGGATAGTTGTAAGTCTGTAGTATTTCATTTAGGAGTCTATAGTCAATTGCCATTCTGTATTTTTGCTCTTGTTTATCTTTTTGTGTTTGTTTTTTCTTAACAAATACTACAGGAAAAGAGTAGTTTGAATCTGATTTTTCAATTATGTTTGCTTTTAGTAATGTTTGTATTTCCTTCCATGCTGTTTCCTTTAAGGTTTGGGGCAGTCTATATGGTCTTGTTTGTATAGGGAAATCGTGATTTAATGTGAATTTGGAACATACAAGTGAACTGTGACCTAACGTGTCATATGTTTTAGAGAAAGCGTGAGCTTTGCTCATTAATAATTCTTTGAGTGTTTCTTGTAAGTCCTCTGTGAGATGCTCTAAATCAAAGTCATTGATGCTAAGTTCTGCCTCCCGAAGTTGTCTGACTTCCTGAATGTTTAGTTGATTGATCTGGTGAATTTTTCCCTGATCAATATCAATATCTGAGTCATCTTCTTTGCATTCTATGTCTGTGGTGATTTTGACTATGTTAGTGTTTTGTTTTAAGTAAATGTTTTTATCCGTATTGTTATGTATTATAATATTTATTAAGTTGTTGCGTTGCACCTCATGAATTGATGTTTGTATATTATACTCGGTATTGTCTCTAACTGGCTCTGCTAGAATTATGTCTTTTTCATTAATTTGTTCATCACAAGTAAGTGTAATGATTTTTTTAGAGTGTGGGGTTAGAAATATTCTGCGCTTGTTCCTTGCATACAATTTATTTTTTTTATTTTTGTGCTCCCCCTTTTTTTTAATTGTTTTTTTTGGGTTGTTATGAATGACATCATCGTGTTGAGCTGTGTTTTGTTGATTTTCAGTTGCTAGATTATTAATTTCTTCATCCTGTTCTGTCATGTAAGTGTTAAGTGGAATGACTTTGTTTTTTAGTTTAAGAACATTTTGTGAAAAGTCTAATGTGATGTTGTTGCCCCTTAAAAAATCATACCCAAGTAGGATCTGATAATCCCTATCAAATTCTTTGTTTGTCACATAAAATGTACCAGTGGTGCAAATGCCCTCTAAGCGAAAAGCAATTTTTATACAGTGTTTAAAAAAAATAGTTGAGTTTGTTAGGGTTTTAATTTTAATTTGGGTACCTAGGTATTTAAATTTTATGTTTTCTTGCTTTATTTTGTCAAATATACTTGGGGACAGCAGCGACACAGCTGCTCCCGTGTCACATAATCCTTTTAATTTAATATTATCAGTGCTCATGTCAATTATGGGTAATTGATTATCTTTAGAATTATTGACACTGGCAATAGTTTTATTTAAAAATATTCCATCCTGTTGTGTTTTGTCCCTAGTATCACTGTTAATTGCACTTCCTTGTGCATTTATATCCATAAGAAATCCAAATCCCTGAGGATAACTGTGAGCATGAGAGTCGTAAATGTTAGGTGTATCAAATTGTTCGTTTGGTGTTTTAAAAGTCCCGCTGTGGGGTGACTCACGCGGGTGCGTTTTATTAATGTTAGTAAGTCCCCCACTCAGTTTTTTGGTTCTTTTCTATCTTTGTCATCTGAGTTTCGGTTTGTGTTGCTTGAGTTTTTATAGTTGTATTTTTTATTGTAGTATTTTGATCCTGGTTTACCTCTAGGCCTATCAAAATTACCCCTCTGTGCATTTGTGTTTTCATAATTTTGTCCGTCATTGTTTGCATGACTTTGCCCAAAATTGTTGCCATAATTTTGCCCACAATTGTTTGCATAACCTTGCCCAAAATTGTTGCCATAATTTTGCCCACAATTGTTTGCATAACTTTGCCCAAAATTATTACCATAATTTGGCCCATAATTGTTACTATGAATCTGCCCGAAATCCATATTTTGAGCTTGGCCAAAGCCCGGGTACTGCTCAAAACTCTGTTCAGAATTATTACCTGAGCTTTGCCCAAAATTCTGTCCAGAATTAAGGCCTGGGTTTTGTGCAAAATTTTGTCCAAAATGCCCCCCCTTGCCAATTAATGCTTTGCATGGGATACTCCGGACGATGTAAATTTGAATTTTGTTTGGTGTTGTTAGAAAATTTATTATTTTGGAAAATATGATTTTTGTATTGTGATTTTTTTTCTATTTTATAATTTGTCTGGTTACTATTATTCCTTTGATTAAACCAACAATGTTCCGTTTCGTGATTGTTGCGCTTACACAGCTCGCACCATTTAGATTTGACTCCTATTGTATCTTTAGCGTGAATTTTTAAATTATTTAATTCAGTCATTAAAGTCTGAATCTGTTCGGCGCTGTTTGCATTTAATTTTATCAGGCTTTCCACTAAATCGGATTCATTTTCTTTCTTTACCACGTTAATCTCCTCTAAGTTGCACGCGTTGTAAGCTTCTTCCATTTTGAGTGCTAAATTGCATGCTTCTGTAAAATCTTCCGGGGAGTTTTTGCGAACATCTAAACTAAAATCCGCTCTTAAACTATCCAGAAATCGTGTCAATTTAATCAAATCAATAAATTTGGTGGACCCATTTTGACCTTCTTCGTTGTTTTTACTGATGTACTCTTTTGCTATTTCGTTGAATTCGGTGATGAATTCCTCTACAGTTTGCGATGGTTTCTGCTTAAGCGTAAAAAATTTGTTTTGGATTTCGGAAAATTTCGCTTTGGATTGAAAGCATTCTATTAGTTGCTTTTTAAATTCTCCGCAATCCGTTTCATTGTTTAATTTGATGTTTGTCGCCAATTTTTCCCTTGCGTTTGCAATTAATTTTGCTTTCAGAATGATTAATTTACAATCATCTTTTAGCGAAGTTTGTGCTATTAATTTATCGAATTCTTGCATGTAAAATTCCACTCTATTTCCCTTTTTTCCGTCAAAAGTTGGAATCAACGACAAAATAGTGTCTACACTTGGTGTAGATTCCGCCATTGTTGCGTTTAGTATAGATTTTTCTGCCTGATTTCGTTTATTTTTATGTTGATTTCTTGTTTTTGGTGACAAAATATCAGTTTGTCCCCGTTTATTTTTGTTTTTTTTTCCTGAGTTGTTTGTTTGTATAGATGAATCGTTGAGATTTCCACTTTTTCTCTTAAATTTTCTTTTATTATTTGCCATACCCCAACGCAAAATAAAATTTGTAAGGCATTTTAACAAGAGATCAGATTACTACAAAACTTGTTCAATTTTAGTTATTTTTAATTTTACGTTAATTCTGCTGATATAAGTATTAATAATTATTTAAAAATCTAATAATTCCTACACTTATTCTTTCCTTTATTATTATTATTATTATTATTTATTAATCAGCAGTTTAGTGAAAAAAAAACATCTCAAAAATTAACTTTTTTTTTTTTTTCAATTGTTCACTTATAAGTATGCAAGAAATACACATAAAATAAATAGATAATAAAAGTTTATCAGCTTATCACTGGTATTATCATTAATTTTATCTTTTATTTTTCTTTATATATATGTATATATATATCTTTTTTTTTTTTCAAGGATTAGAACAAATAATAGTTCATTTTTTTATCACTTTCAAATATATTTGCATGAATAATTCAAATAAATATTTCAGAGACAAAAATAATATGCAATCTTTCAACAAAAATGGTCTAATTCTTAGGAATTGACCTTTGAAACCTTTGTTTTCATATGAAGATTATTTGCTTGTAATTACAATCGCGACATATAAATATACAATATAAAAGACAATTTTAATTATGCAAATGCAATTGAGTGCCAATACCTTTTTTTTATTTTTTTATGTATAACCCATACCCTAGAATCAGGATTTTACACTTTACAGCTGATATTATTTATCATTTATTTTGTATTATTATTGTTATAATTGTAATTATTATTATTATTCTTATTATTCATACAATTACCGAAATAAATTATATTAAGTAGTGTGATGTTAGCTTACAAAAAAAAATATTAAATACTACTAGCAGAATAATATGAGAAGTAAAAAAAAAATATATATATATCTTATTATTATTATTATTTTTAAATGGATATGTTTAGAGTAACTAATTATAAAAATTTATGTAAATAATGACTTCTATACATTTATTGAGTAAATTTATCAATTCTAAAAGAGAATATTGAATATAAATAAATTTAGTTTCTTTAAATGTCCATCATTATTATTACTATTTAAGTTATTTCATTAGATCTAAGATATAAGTTCTTAATCCAGTACAAAATATTTAATTATCTAAAATAAGCTATAAATTGAATAATTAAAAGGGCTGGATATGAAGAAAGCTGAACAACAGAGAAATTCCTGTGTCCATGCACCAGTAATAATTGGGGTTTCTATCTGTTGGAGAGATTTAAAACATATATATAAAACTTGCAGGGCGTTACTCAAACCCATAATAATTAACTCCTCCTGTCAGAGACACACCAATTATCTTAGCGGCAATTTGAGGGGAAATTGTGATCGTACAACCTGGGATAGCTTTTTTTTTTATTTAAATAAAAGGTGTACGGCGTTGTGTTATTTTTGAAGAAACTTATCCTTAAGGTCGACCCCTCAAGCCCGCTGTTAAATCTTACTGAAAGTATTAGTTTAAACCAACATATACATTACTCTAGATTAAACATCACACTATACACTAAATAAATGCTGGAGTCTAAATTAAGGGTAAAATAAAAAGAGTTTTATTTACAGAAGATAGATGTAAAACATAAAAAAAAGCAAAGAGTAAAATAATCATACAAAAAGGTAATACACATTATATTCACGAGACTTCATTTTAACAATACAATATATTAACCAATTAAGTTATTAAGTTCTTATTTTGATTATTTAAATTTAAGTATGTGCTTCATAAGTTTGTGATAATAATTTAATATTTACATACATCCTTGATCCTGGGGATGGCAAGGGAAACATAATCTTCTTAACGTTAATTAATTAATTTAAAAAATATTTACACAGTATCTGGGTGAATAATATCTACCTGTACCTCTCAAGAGAATAGCAGTCATAGAGTAGTTCACCAGTAGTTCTTGCTTCCATGGGCACATATTTAAAAAAGATGTGAATGACTTAATTATAATTGTAGGCTGTTGCCTATAGCACTGCAGCCTATATAGAAAAGCCAACTTTCATGTTGGTAGCAGGCTGCTGAAAAAGATGTCCTCCTCTTAAGGATTTTTTTGATGGAAGTGATTTTTTTGACTTCTAGCGAAGTTTTCGTTATTTTTCCCTCTCAGAGGGGTGTAAAAAGTATTTACCTCCTCTTAAGGATTTTTTATCCAATGTTGATGTTGGCGGTCAATTTCCCTGCTCTCTCGAATCACTTTTACTGGTCGCCGCGTATATCTGATCATCACGATGTTTCTCATTCGCTCCAGCCATATTCCGCCTCTTAGGGACTCCTATGTACCACTGCTCTCCTTGTTTTCCTGGAATCGCCGGTTCAATGTATATCTTAGCACATTTTATGACCCCTCTAGATTGTCTGTCATAAATCCCTGTTTGTTCAGCATTGCTGCACTGTCAATTTCGGCGCCTGTCTGCTTTCTGCTCTCGTAAACACGGCCACCCATATCGTTGTCGTTGTTTTGATTATTATGTTATGCGGGATATACCTACTTAGGTTCTATCCAGCAATGGGTATAAATACTAATGTCGCGCATTTTTCCAACAGAATTTTAATAAAAATGATGCTGTAATTTTATGCTAAACGTCGTCTGATCTGAGGCCAGGCCTGTGCCGGCGCTCGTATCCTAGAATCGCCATGCGCGGATTCTTTGGAGATCAATTTCGCGTTTTCAGTTTTTAATTATTCTATAAAAATGCTGTTGTAAATTTTTAGTTTAATATTTTAAAAGTTTTAAATCAACTGGTAATTTAATTCTGCATTAATTCTACATCCCTTATTGGATTCTGCCAGAAGGTATATTTCAAAGATTCTTCTAATTTTACGGAATTTGAGCCAGTACTTTTTAAAGACTTGATGTGCAGTTTTCATCTCATCCTTCCTCCTTCCTCAAGAATTACAATAAAGATTTTATGGATCCAACTTATGGTATTCATCATTTATAGTCTGCATCTATTTCTTCACTCAAGTAAGACTGTTTAATTTATTTTATATTTTTGATTCTCTTCTCAAAGAACATTGACCAAAAGAACAGATGCACAAATTGTGCAGGGTTAATTGCTTATTTAAATCACAACTGCAATAATTTAAAATATTTAAAAGTTCACTATACGATCCCTATTCTTCCATCCATTTAAGATAATAATATTATAACGGCACTTAAAATATTTTTTCATGTCACAACACCTATCTCTGGACATCCTCTCATACACTCATCTCAAAACACTCTAGGTAGACCACTATTTCTGGACGTCTTAGCACTTTGACATCTAAAAACCTTCTGTCCTGCCTGGGCAGGCAGGGTGGGGGAGCACCCCGCATACACATCTTGTCTTCTTTTAGTTTCAAAACATCACTACTTCTACTAGCTAACTCCCGTTCCCTTGGTAACGTAGAAAAAAAACTCAACGCTTATTGGGTGAGGGGGAGAGTGTAACATGTTTATTGGATGAGTTGTTACTAAGTGAAAAATCCCCGCTTAAATTCTCGGAAGCTAGCTGCCCGTTGGATTTCACTGAAAAACAGCTGTACGCTGGGTTCTTCGAAAACGAGCCCATAACTGTAATGGGTACCGCGCCACTCTCGGTCGTAAAAAATAAATTGGAGAGCAGTGTACCGTTGTTATTTTTTGTAAACAATACAAGCACCGTTTTATGGCGACACTCCTGGTCATAAAATTCTATATTCTCAGGGCAATAAAAGTTGTGTACAATACACGTGAAACGAGGCTTTCTGATATTCCCATGAAAACTGACAAAGGTTGTTTGTGAACGTTATCCAATCTGCCTGTGTGTGTTCCGAATTTACAATCACTGAAATTACGTGAGAATTTCAAGCGTGGCAACTTCTAGTGGGGTTTAAAGAAAAGGAAAACAAATCTTGGGTGGTCTCTTTACTCACAGAAAAATAAAGATATTTGGATTTTGAAAATAAGAGTTTTAATTAATAATGTTTAAGAAATAAAAGAAAAAAGGGGGGGGGTTGTTTAAATATTAAAAAAGAATGAGTTTATAAAAAGGAAATGTTTTAAAATATTAAAGAAAATTTAGATATCAAAACTTAGATTAAACAACCTCTAACAGCGATATTTCGCCAAATGTCAAAAATTTTGCCAATTTTGTCGCCAATGTCGCCAATTTTGGCGCTAACGGATATGAATATATATAGTTTTATGCGTATGATTGGGAAAATTATTACAACAATGAAAGAAAATAATTTGCGAGTAATCACGTTAATGTGCTGTTTTGTTTCAAAATGTTAGCCACCCTAGAATTTCAAACTGCTCTATCTCAGCCATTTTTTAAGATAGAGGTAAACCAAAAAATGTTCTGGAATCCTTGTATCAAGGCCTAACACGGAATTAAAAAATAAATTTGAATTTTTAACTTTTTTGTATATTTATTTTAGTTTTAAATTTTTAATGGCCGCCATCTTGAAACAAAATGGCGGACCAAGCTGTCCAACGAACTCGGTCGAGACATTGGTGACCTTAATACACACAATTAGTTTCATCAAAATCGATTTATAAATACGAGCGTTATCGTATGATATAGGTCAGATATATATATATATATATATATATATATATATATATATATATATATATATATATATATATATATATATATGGATATATCTATATATATAAATCAACATTTGAACGGAGGGTGGTTTTGGGGTCTGGGGGTCATGATCGGTGAAAATATATCGAAATTTTCCGGAACTGCTTTCCTCCGAACGGCTGCAATAGGTAGCTTTATACTTTATAGCTCACAGGCTATCAAAGTCTGAGAGCTAATGTGCCCACCCGTTCTGTATGTATGTATGTACGTATGTATGTACGTAACGCGATAACTCTTGATAGAAATAAGCGTTTTGCTTCAAATTTTGAATATAGGTTCATTGTGATAAGGCGCTTCCCTGATTAGTTTTGGGGGTTAATTGGCTAAGTATAAAGGGGGAAATGGGGGGCTAATCCCCCCCTAATTTAGATAAATGGGTTTTTCATGTAGAATTATCCAATTTTCTTCAAATTTTGTATATAGGTTAATTGTGAAAAGGTGCTTTCCTGATTGGTTTTGGGGATTCATTGTTTAAGTATGAAGTGGGGAACGGGGGGCTAATCCCCCCCCCCCCATTAATTTTAATAAATGTATTTTTCATGCAGAATTATCCGATTTTCTTCAAATTTTGTATATAGGATCATTGTGGTAAGCCACTTCCCTGATTAGTTTTGGGAATTCATTGAAGAAGTATAAAGGGGGGGAACGGGGACTACCCCCCGTTAATTTAGATAAATGTATTTTTCATGCAGAATAATCTGATTTGCTTCAAATTTTGTATATAGGTTCATTGTGATAAGGCACTTTCCTGATTAGTTTTGGGGGTTCTTTGGTTAAGTATAAAGAGGGTGAAAGGGGGGCTGGCTTATCCTCTCCCTTAATTTAAATAAATGTGTTTTTCATGGAGAATTATCCGATTTTCTTCAAATTTTGTATATAGACTCATTGGGGTAAGGAGCTTCCCTGGTAAGTTTTAGGGATTCAGTGGTTAACTATAAGGGGATGGGTACGGGGGGATGATCCCCTCTTAATATATTGTCGATTTCTTTATTTTTCGAGGGGGTTATTTCAAATAAGAATATAATAATTACAATTAGTGTGAATAGCCTGTGAGCTCAATGCCCTCAGTTTAACTGGACAGTTTTCTTTTTTATTTGTATTGAAAGCTACCTAAAACACACAATCTTATTATAAAACACACACAATGATTAATTTATTATAAAGTGGGTTAAGCGGTTTTTGTCAAGAAAGATGAAATACATAACAACAAAAAATATGCGAAATGCTACCACGATCGCAAAAGTTCTTGATTTGTCTATTAGATTTTTCGGGTTTGGCGAAGGATTAAGGGAAAAAAATAAATTATGAATAAAAATAATTTGTTCCAATGCTTAATATACATTTAATGGCGACCAAACTGGTCGCCAGTGGCGGCTAGTCAAGTAAAATATTTAAGAAAAAAAACAACACAAATAGCATGAAAACGACTGAAGAATACATTTAAACTGCAGGAATATCAAGCAAAATATATTAAAATATCACACTTGCTCTAAGATTCAGCCGATAAATTTATATAAACAATACACCAAATAAAGGAGAAAAAAAAACAAAAAACAAAAAACAGCAGAAACACCATTTAACTCGGATGAAACTTTACAAAGAGTACGCCTTAATAATAGAAATATCAACTAAAAGAAATTAAAACCTTAAAAACATTTTAAAATTACATTCAAATATTCAAAGCATCCGCCATTGATGCTCTCCATGAAGGCTTATCTTTATTAAATGAATTTTTAAAAAATGACGCACCTAATCAGAAGTTTGTTGAATGCATAGGAATGTCTTACCTCAGATTTTGTAAACCTGTAACAGAAATTTCTTTAAAAAATGTATTAATACTGTTAACACGACTTTATTTTTTGCTAACATTAACGTTCAACGGGAAACATAAACTTCTCGTCTCCAGCAGCCATTACAGTGACGTCATCACTTAGGTGGCGTATTACTGCTTGATAATGCTCCCTCCCACCCTAACCGGGGCCTCCGAGATGACGCAGTGTGTCCTACACCGGGCCTGCTACAAGTATTAGTGACGTCACAATAGTGATCCACTTTGGTCAATGTATCGCAGCAGAAAGATGTAATAAAAAGAGCATTTCCGCCCTTATAATTTGTGATTACATAAATAATATTAAATTTCATAATCGTGAAATAAAAGTGAATTAATACACTTGTTTTATTAAAGGAAATTAAAAGTTTTAAATTTAAAAAAATGCTAAGATTAATAAATCAGATTCAACCCATTGACTTACCTTTTCCTAAACACATTATTTTACAATAAATATACGTACAAAAAATATAATAAAGCTACCAAAAACTTTACAAAATCAATCCCATTCCTCCTTTTTACAACTACATACCATAATTTAACCAACTAAACACAATAAATGTCAATTTAAATAGAGAAATCGACATTTTTTAACTATATTGCCCTTGGCACTCTTTTTTAACGCTTTGGCGCAATCCGGGCTTCAGAAAGATATGTTTTAAAATTACATACACAATTATGAAAACAAACCTAATGTACTTTTATGTTTATTTATATATATAAAATTATTTATATATACAATTCTGTTCTACCTGCATATAAAAAGAGATAAATGGCTTCTTTATATTAAACAAATTATATAAATATGGAAAAAAAAATACTTATTTATATGAAACTACGAATAGGTTGCCAGAAAATATGTTGCAACTTTCCTTCTCTCGCCATAAGCCTTTTCGGTTAGCCGGGCGCCAGTGATACATGTACATATATAAATATATATATATTAATTCATACATATATGTGTGTGTAGATGTGTGTATGTATATATGTGTGTGTAGATATATGTGTGTGTATATATGTATATATATCACTGGCGCCCGGCTAACCGAAAAGTACCCAATTTTCTATCTTAACTTTGTAACTGATTTGTAATATTTTAAAAATTGTCTATTTATTGTACTTGGTTCTAGGACCTAATAACCACTCAAATTAACTTATCAAAAGATTTATTTTCATAATATATTTGTACACTTAAGTTAGCTAAAATGTTAAATGGAACTACGTAGAATTACTAAGTTGTGTAAATCAGTTACTTTTCATTTTATAAACAAAGCACATCACTCACTTCTAACTAAATGTATCCAGATTTCAATCAATTTATTACAGTATTTCTTTCAAAATCATTTTTTAAACTGTTTATCGTCTGCTTCTTTTATTTTTTTTTCTCTAAAGATCATTTGACTCTTTTCGATTTGGAAGTACAAATTCATTCAAACATGCAAGAATATTTCCATTACAGTAGGCTAGACATTTGTTGTTACGGTTTTTTTTCTCTGCACAACAAGCTCAATACAATCATATTAATTCTAGCTTCACGAATTGAAACGTATATCGAAACATTTAATGCAGACCACTTCTGTTGAAATGTAAAAATAATTATCACAAGGTCATTTTCGTAGCTAAAATTTCTTCTTTTCATTATCAGTAGCTAATTTGAAGACTTAGATTAGAAACTAGGAGCACAACATTTTTTTTCTCATTATTTTATAGATATAATCTACAGTTTCTTTAATAATTATAATCAATGATTATTGATAGCATTATAATCTAAATACACTGAAATATATTATTAATTACTATATAAAACAATAAATAAAATCAAAATACTATCGTAAACAATCCGTACAAACGAACGAAGTACATGAAAATTTTTAAGTTATTATGGATCACTGTTTTGACGTCAGCAGGTTGTGACGTCACTTGTAGCAGGCCCGGTGTAGGACACACTACGTCATCTCGGAGGCCCCGCCCTAACACGGAAAAGTTAGTAGGGATGGCGGAATAAAATGTGATTTCCTTCCTCCAAACACAACTTCATTAATTCAGCCGATGGACCAGGGAGTCATTGTTGCCTGCAAGAGGATTTATAAGAAGAAATTCCTTGAAGAAGTAATGGTAATGTTGGAAGATGAAAATGATGCAGTAGAAGATTTGAGAGGAGCCACAACGCTGCAAAATTTGCGCACCTACAATTTAAAATCCGCTATCTGTAACTTTGATGCTGCGTGGAGAGAGATGAAGGTGTCCACACTGGTTAACGGCTGGTCAAAACTACTTAACGACGCAAAGCCTGAATACGATTTTACGGGGTTTGAGATTTCGGATTTTTGGAAATACAATAATGGAAGCTGATGATGATATCCCAGAGAAAGATATAGAACAGTGGATCGAGACTGACGAAGCAGATCCAGGCTACCAGATTCTAAATGAGGAGATCGCAGAAAGTATTCGGCATGATGATAATGAAGATGAAGAGGAGGACGACAAGAAAGAAGAATTAAGCTAATTTCGACCGAAATTATCTACAGTACGGGAGCATATGGATGACGTCATTGCTTACGTAGGGGCATCTTCAGATCCCGAAGTGTTTGCGTATTACGAACACTTTAGAAAATTTCAAGCACTTATAATAAAAAAACAGCATTCAAGCGGGAAACAACTAAAACTAGACACCTTTTTTCAATCCAGCAGTATGGTACAACCTTAATGTGATGTTAATAACATAAAATGATGCCTGTTCTTTTTGGGGCATTGTAATTTTTTTCATTTGTTTATTGCCTGGTCATTAATTATTATTTCTGTGCAAAAAGTGTTTTATTCCCATAAAAATTGCATATGTGTTAATTCGTTTATATTTCATTACTAATATTGTATTATTAAAAGTAATGTGTTGTGTTTATATATGAAAGGATATAAATAAACCCTTTTTAAAATGCAAAATTTAAATTTAAAATCCCAAAACATTTATTCTAACTTTTAAATCTAATGCTTAAATCTAATCTGCCCCTGTGATCTTTGTTTCTCAGCCTCACAAATATTACTTTCATCTATCAAATTCGACATCTCTTTAAGTTTTAAAAGTGATGAATTTGCATTCCTTGCAGCAGTCTGTGGGGTGCGGCTCCCAGGCCCGGCCAAGCCTTGGCGTCGGGTCTTTGGGCATAAGACCCCAGACATCAATCAAAAGCTCATTGACCAATTAAAATAAATGATCCTCCCAATTTGACTATTTCTCCCTCTGCTGGAAAATATCCTAAATTCGAATTAAAACCAGCCTGCAAGGGTGAGGAAGACAGAATTTTGGCACATTTGAGCGGTCAGCCAAACCCTCAGCCATGTCTAGACCAACATACGATCCTAAAGGATCGTATGTTGGTCTAGGCCATGTAGATCTCAAAACAACGTAAATGGCTCGCGGGACCTCTGATTGAACGCGCGAAGATGACTGTACGAAGAAATGCTTCAATAAACGAGTTCGATCTGTCAAGAGGTCCCGAGTCCGACTTATTTCTATGTTTGTGTCATTTAGTAGTCTCTCAAGTCGTCCCCGGATAATTCCTTACAGTTTGTAAAGTCGGCATGACGGTCGCCTACTTCGGGATAATCCCAGCCTTTCTTCCAGAACTTGATAAAGGACAAAATCCACTTGTGCCATGAAAAAGTCGGATAGTTTCAGAGTTGTATCGGCGCAATAGGCCCACGAACAATCTCAAAATATTGCCTGCACTAATTAATGAGACTTTGATTGACCAGAGGAGAAAGAAAAAGATGTTTTTGCGCACACCTTTGCGGATAAAAAACTCCCTTTTCGTGTACCTTCGCCTGGCTACACTCGGAAATATCATAAGACTGCTGAAAAATAATGAGTACCGGGTATTTATAGTCTTTCAAGAAAGTGCATTTTACCAGCATGAACTTTTATTGTGTATAAAAACTGAATATATTCACCTAAAAAAGAAAAATACTTTTCCCCCCATGGCCGGTAAAAAAGAACCTTTTTTTTTCTCCAAATCAAATTATTTTACTTAGTGTGCTTACTCGCCAGATAAACTTCAAATAATTTTCGTGATCATCTGAGAAAAACCGAAAATAAACATCCTTTATGCTGAAATTTATTTGCTATATTTCCGGTCCTCAACCAAGAAACTTTTTTCTTCTCACTCTGTTATCGTCAAAAAGAAACTTTATCTATTTACAAACCACGTCAATTTATTAACTTTAGACTCACTGAAGATCAAACTGAATCTTTCAAAAAACTCTTTTATACCTCAACCTCAACATATGTAGGTCAAAGAGACAGCTGATTTTGAAGATCGCGCAAACTCTGATACAGAACTGAAATATTTATCTGTATTCGTTATCTGGGCGATCCTGACTTTAAATTTTTGTGGTTAGAACTGAGTAAGAAAAGGAAAAAAAATTTTCAGTATTCATTTATTTTTTAAAAGTTTTTTTTTTTTCCCCTTCAGTTGCGCACGTTAAAGTAAAGCGATGCATCATGCACTGAATTGACCACCAGAAAATGTTATTTATTTACCTTTATTGAACAAATACGTTAATAATTTGGGTCAGAAAAAGCACTGTGTTTTTTGTTTTTTTTTTGTTTTTTTTGTATGTGTGTATTAAAGTAAATTGGATATTTTAATCCACAGGTAAGTTTTATTGCTATAAAAATTTCTGTCTTAATGGTTTTGTAGAAAAAAAGCATAAAGCTTGATTACATTCTTTTTAATTTCTTCATTTAAGTGTTTGAAAGTAACTGACATTTTTTAATTGAAGCTTAATTTTTTAAATATTTTAAGAAGTTTTTGTATTAAAAGTAATTAATCCACAATACAGATTTCTTTTACGTTATTTCTATTATGAAAAGGTGTTTTTAAAAATCAATTTTGTTAAATTAAACAATATTTTACTTTATTTATTTGCTTAAAGAATTAATATTGAAAAGTTACTTCTGGAAATATCAAAAATGAAAAAAAAATTGCTGTTATCAATGTGTAACTTTTAAAAGCTTAAAAATAGATTTTTCTAAAATATCACAGTTGGGTTAAAGGGATTTTAGAAGTTTTAAGAAAATTTAAATTTATTATTTTTAAATCTTATTAGCTTTATTTTTCTTGTAAAGTGCAAGTTATTAAAGTTAGAAGAAATTTGGTAATGACAAGCTATGCATAGTAAAATTATGATAACTTTTGATAACAGTAGTTTTCTTTTCTTTTTCATGAGGTGAAGCATACGTGCGAATATCAAAAATTAAATGCAGTTGAATTTAATGTTTATGGTATTTTAAAATAAATGAGTTGAACTAGTTACTTTTATGAATGCTTTCCAGTAAAAACATTTAAACAGACAACATTTTTGTTTCTTTTTATGACTTTTTCCATATAAGAGTGAAACAGGAATGAAAATAGCCATGAAGATATTAAATGATACATTTACACAGTGATCGTTCAATGTTTTTATCATTTTATTCACCAAGTATTTTTCATCAAGTATTTTCCCAATTTTTTCAGGTGATTTTTTTTATTTGTAAATATATTTTATTATTTTGGATCTTGTGTTTGAGTATTACCTATTTTACTTATTCATTATTATGGTTTGTTTCTTTTTATATGAAAATATATTTTTACACAACTGGTAGCATTACAATTCAAATTGCCAGTATTTTTTTTATATATATTTTATGTCAATAAGCATTAATGTTGTGTTTCCAGTACATTTATTCAATATTTTTAGATGTTATATTATTATTTTTGCCATTTCCTCTTGTGCAATTTTATTATCTCTAGCACTTTTTTAATTAAAATGTCACACCCCATCATTCTCTAAACGACCCCCATGTGTTGGTTAAACCCCAACCAGTTTTTAAAGAAAAATTTGAAGGCCCCGTTCTTACCACTTTAAATATTCAAAATAAATTCAATTCATTAACCAATCGGTTTAGGCATGACCTTGGTGAACCCACTTTTGCCGTGGTAAGTCCAATAGTGTCTAAATCCACCCATTCAATTTTTTTTTTTAAGATGACCATGGTTCCATTCCATTCAATCTTTAAGCCCACAATTTTTTAAGTTTTTGAGTTGGTTAAACTCCAACCAAAAACACCCCTGTGCAATCAAAGAGGATTCAGTGATGTACACGTGCAAATGTGGCGACTGCTCACATTTTTGTAAGAACAGATCCATTAGTAAACAGAATTATCACCAGGTTGCCATGCACTTCTAAAACACTGTCCTTTTTTATTCATACCAGGGTTATTATTTTTTGTTTTGTTAATTAATTTTTCCTTTGCCAGTAGTAAAACATTTAAAAATAAAAAAAGTTTTTGCTATTTGCGTAAAAACTAGCAAAGAAAATTCGGAGCGTGCAATCAAAGAGGATTCAGTGATGTACACGTGCAAATGTGGCGACTGCTCACATTTTTGTAAGAACAGATCCATTAGTAAACAGAATTATCACCAGGTTGCCATGCACTTCTAAAACACTGTCCTTTTTTATTCATACCAGGGTTATTATTTTTTGTTTTGTTAATTAATTTTTCCTTTGCCAGTAGTAAAACCTTTAAAAATAAAAAAAGTTTTTGCTATTTGCGTAAAAACTAGCAAAGAAAATTCGGAGCGTTCTGGCCTCAATTTTAAAGGAAAAATGTTCTGTGATTTATACTTGTCTAGAGCAGGAATTTATTTATTTATTTATTTATTTATTCTTTGAGCTAACAGTGAGATGTAGTTGTAATTTATTATATTGCTGATCGGATTTATTGATGCCACTGGGGAAAACAAATACACCTCAGTTTGCAAAACAGTAAATTCCATTGCTTACAATTCAATTGCATCTACAGCTTCACCCCAAATAGAAACATCATGCTCAATTATCTTTTTTTTTTTTTTTAATTTTTGCTAAAACCTTCCCGAGGTTTAGGATCTGCTAAAACCTCCAAAGGTTTAGGATACAAATAAAACTACTTTCCCCTAACCAGTAGTCCCTGTAAATAAACTCTATATCTTACACTTGGTATGTCCACACCTGTTTTGTCCATTTTACAGTATATTTCATCATTTTTAAATATTGACATAAGCTTTTAATTTTAATAATTTTATATTGCTGCAATTTTAATATTTTCACATTTTGAAAAAATGTGAATAAATAATTTCAAGTTTCTCCATAATTTCACATTTCTAACTAGTTGTCTAATGTGAATATTTTACATATAAAGAACATATATTTTTCACACCAATTTCTTACGTTTATTATTATTATTTTATTATATTGATACCATATGTTTATATATTTTTACATAAATATTTTTATATTTAATTTTTGCACTTTTTACCACAAAGTTATAATTTTCACAGAACTATATATTTTTTATAAAATATTTTGAAATTTTGTGCTGTAAGGACTTGAACAAAAATAGCACAAAAAGGGCCAAAAAACTTTTAATCCATGCAATTATGGCCAAAAGACAAACAACAAATTTATGGCTATTATTTTAATCTTTATCTTATTAGTATTTTTTTTCTTCATATAGTTTTGGGGTAATATTACTGTATTATTGTTTTCATAGATTCCGTATGTTTTGTGGTATAATTATCAGTACAAAAAATTCCTTAACGGGTTAAAAGTTGTGACGCAGCATTTTCTTTTGGCTCTAAGAATTTTAAATATGGGTCTTAAAAGCAATGATATCAAATTTGAGTGACGCTATGTTAATAATATTTTTAAAAATCATCATTTTCTTTTTAGTTTTATTTATATTCACAGGTGCAATTAATATTTTAACATGAAAAAATATATAAAATTTATTCGCTGATGCTTTTTCATTCAGATCTCTCAGGAATTCAAAATATGGGTTTTAAAAGAAATGCTATCAAAATTTGAGTGACACCTTGACGGGAATTTAGTAGGATTGTTTTAAAATTCAATTTAAATTATTTTTCGTTTGTCTTCTAAAGTATATTTACACATACAAACAATACTTTTAATTTTTCAATACACTGTTAAATATATTACTTTCACTGAGCCTATATTATGTATTGAAATATATTTATTTCAATAAACTGATTTATGTTTTGTACCACGCTATCCAAAATCATAAGTAAAATTTATGTAAATGATTATTTTGCGTCATATTATCCACTTGCATACATTTCCCTTTGTTTGGATAATATGACGCAAAATAATCATTTACATAAATTTTACTTGTGATTTTGGATAGCGTGGCACAAAACATAAATCAGTTTATTGAAATAAATACATTTCAATACATAATATAGACTCAGTGAAAGTAATATATTTAAAAGTGTATTGAAAAATTAAAAGTATTGTTTGTATGTGTAAATGTACTTTAGAAGACAAACGAAAAATAATTTAAATTGAATTTTAAAACAATCCTACTAAATTCCCGTCAAGGTGTCACTCAAATTTTGGTATAATTTCTTTTAAAACCCATATTTTGAATTCCTGAGAGATATGAATGAAAAACCATCAGCGAATAAATTTTATATATTTATTCATGTTAAAACAATAATTGCACCTGTGAATATAAATAAAACTAAAAAGAAAATGATGATTTTTAAAAATATTATTAACATAGCGTCACTCAAATTTGATATCATTGCTTTTAAGACCCATATTTAAAATTCTTAGAGCCAAAAGAAAATGCTGCGTCACAACTTTTAACCCGTTAAGGGGTTTTGTACTGATATCATTACTTTTTTGAGGTTATTGATGAAAATGTCAATTAATCGAAACTAAGCATAGGGTATAAATTAATCATTAGAATAAAATTTTAAAGAAATGCTAAAAAAGACCCCTAGGGCCCCAATAAAAATATGAGGGTGGTGGCCCGGGGAGGGGAGTGCAAGACTCAACTTTAAAGTTATGCAGCGAGAGAGTAACATAATTAGAGGGATGAAAATGCATGGCACAAAAATGTTCAAAGGTCCCGGACCGGGTTCAGGCCAGTGTCCTAAATGGACTGTAGAAATGGTGGAATAATTAAATGGAAAAAAAGGTCACAAAAAACGAAGAAGATCAGATTAAAAGGAGTCAAGTTATTTAAAATTTATGGAACAAAAACGTCAAGGGGCCGCGTATCGGACCCTAGGGTTTTAACTAGAATGTAGAAATGGAAAAATAACTAACTGGAGAAAGGGGCCCCAACAACGAAGAAAATCAGACAAAAAAAGAGTAAAGTGATTAAAAATTTAGGGCACAAAAACTTAAAGGGGTCCAGGGGACCCGGGTTTTGTCTGAGAATAAAATGTTGTTGTTCATGTAGCAGCTGGAAGTCCTAAGAAGGTGTTAGAAAAAAACGGCTAGTGAATTGGACGATTTTTAAGGGAGCTATAGTAGAGGGCCCAAAAAGGGCTAGGTGATAGTTTTAAGCAAGAACTTAAGATGAAGGATCTGAACTGGAATTCAGAAATGAGGGAATAACTAAATGGAGAAAGGGGCCTCAAAAATGAAGATCATCGGTGAAAAAGGAGGCAAATTATTAAAAATTTAGGGCACAAAAACTTAAAAGGTTACAGGGAGACCGGGTTTTGTCCGAGAAAATTTTGTGTTGTTCATGTAGTAGCTGGAAGTCCTTGGAAGTTGCTAGAAAAAAAAGCTAGTGAATTGGACGATTTTTAAGGGAGCTATAGTGAGGGGCCCCAAAAGGGGCCAGCTGACAGTTTTGAGCAGGACCTTAGGATGAAGGGTCTGAACTGGAATTCAGAAATGGGGACTAATTGGAAACAGAAATTGGAACTAAAATCGATGTATCCTATCGATGTCGAGTCGAATGAATCAAACCGCGTTGCAATGGGAGCTAGAGAACTCGAGTTAGCTGCAAAATCCGTTAGTTCCACCGCCAGGGGACGCACTCCGTTCTATACAAACATAGCTGAAATCTTAGAGGCTGTCGATTTCAAATCGAATGAACCATACCTCGTCGTGATGGGACCAATAAATCTCGAGTAAGCTGCAAAATCTGTTAGTTCCATCTTCCACCACCAGAGGGCGCACTCTGGTCTATACAGACATAGCTGAAATCTTTGAGGATGTCGATTTCGAGTCGAATGAGCCATACCTCATAATGATGGGGCCCATAGAACCAGATATAGGAAAGCGCCCCCTGGTGGTGAGACTTGAGACTAAAATCGATATATCCTGTCGATGTCGAGTTGAATGAATTAAAGTGCATTGTGATGGGACCCATAGAACTCAAGTTAGCTGAAAAATCCTTTAGTTCCACGTTTCACCGCGAGGGGGCGCACTCTGTTCTATACGAACATAACCGAAATCTGTAAAGCTATCGAAATCCAGTTGAATGAGACAATTTTTGTCGTAATCGGGCCCATAGAACACGAGATACGAAAGCGCCCCCTGGTGGCAAAACTTTTAACTAAAATCGATATATCCTGTCGATATCGATTGAATCAAACTGCATTGTGATGGGATCCATAGAACTCGAGTTAGCAGCAAAATCTGTTAGTTCCATCTTCCACCACCAGGCGGCGCACTCTGTTACAGACATAGCTGAAATCTTTGAGGCTGTTGATTTTGAGTCGAATGAACCATACCTCATAATGATGGGGCCCATAGAACCCGAGATAGGAAAGCGCCCCCTGGTGGTGAGACTTGAGACTAAAATCGATATATCCTGCCGATGTCGAGTTGAATGAATTAAAGTGCATTGTGATGGGACCCATAGAACTCAAGTTAGCTGAAAAATCCTTTAGTTCCAAGTTCCACCGCCAAGGGGCGCACTCTGTTCTATACGAACATAACCGAAATCTGCAAAGCTATCGAAATCCAGTTGAATGAGCCAAACTTTGTCGTAATCAGGCCCATAGAACCTGAGATAGGAAAGCGCCCCCTGGTGGTAAAACTTGGAACTAAATCGATATTTCCTGTTGATGTTGAGTCTAATGAATCAAACTGCATTGTGATGGGACCCATAGAACTCGAGTTAGCTGCAAAATCTGTTAGTTCCATCTTCCACCATCAGGGGGCGCACTCTGTTATATACAGACATAACTGAAATCTTTGAGGCTGTCGTTTTCGAGTCGAATGAGCCATACCTCGTAATGATGGGGCCCATTGAACCGGATATAGGAAAGCACCCCCTGGTGGTGAAACTTGTACCTACAATCGATAAGTCCTGTCGATGTCGAGTCGAATGAATCAAACCGCATCGCAAAGGTACCCATAGAACTCGAGTTAGCTGCAAAATCCATTAGTTCCATCTTCCACTGCCAGGGGGCGCAATCTTTTCTATACGAACATAACTGAAATTTTTGAGGCTGTCGATTTTGAGTCGAATGAGCCATACCTCGTCGCGATTGGATTGGGCCCATATAACCATAGATAAGAAAGCACTTCTGGTAGTGAAACTCTGAACTAAACTCGGTAAGTTTTATTGATATTGAGTCGAATAAGCCAAACTGCGTCACGATTTGGGATGCACAACCTATTTGGGATGCACAACCACGTTTAGCCCGGGCTAAACGTGGCCTGTGATGGGTAACTCGTTGCCCGCGGAGACCATACATGCCAACATATCCAGAAATTTCAATTTCCTTAATAATTCGTGAAAAATTGCAAATTTTGTCCATTGTAGGAAAACATCATGAATTTCGTCAATCAGGTGCATGAAATCATGAATTGCGTCGACTGGATGCAAATTTTGTTGAATGGGCATGGAAAAATCAAAAATTTCTCTATTTTATCACAAGAAAAAAAAACCCCACAAATTTCAATAATCGATCTACAGAAACCAGAGATGCCAAAATCGGAAATTCCGGAGTTGTGAATTTTCTCAATCACGCAAAAAAAATCTTGAATTTTGTAAACCACAGGAAACCCCTGGTGGTAAAACTTGGAACTAAATCGATATTTCCTGTTGATGTTGAGTCTAATGAATCAAACTGCATTGTGATGGGATTGTACCTACACAGATCTGTGTGATCACAGTGTCCCCCCGAATTTCGTTGATAAAGCACGTAAAATCATGAATTTCATGGATCGAGATCGAGCACAGAGTAACAGCGAATTTCATCGAATGGGCGTGGAAAAATCGTAAATTACAATGAACAGTCACGGAAAGAGTTTGCAATTTGTCCATAGATTGTAGGAAAACATCATGAATTTTGTCGATCGGGTGCATAAAATCATGAATTGCGTCGACTGGGGTGCGAATTTTGTTGAATGTGCATGGGAAAATCACAAATTTCGCCATTTTGTCGCAAAAAAATTGCAAATTTCAATAATCGGTCAACAGAAACCAGAGATGCCAAAATCGAAAATTCCGAAAATCACTAAAATCTTGAATTTTGTAAACCACTGAAAAAACCCCGCGAATTTCGTCAATAAGGCATGTAAAATCATTAATTTCATGGATCGAGCACAGAGAAACAGCAAATTTCCTCGAATGGGCTTTGAAAAATTGCGAATTTCAACAAACAGTCATGGAAAAAATATGCAAATTGTCCATAGATCATAGGAAAACATCATGAATTTTGTCTATCGGGTCTGTAAAATTATGAATTTTGTCGATAGGCATGGAAAATCGCGAATTTTGTCAATTAGGCATGGAAAAATCAAGAATTCTGACGAATGTTCATAGAAAAATTGTAAATTTCGACAAACAGTCGCAGAAAAAAAATCGCGCATTTCACCATTGTCAAGAGAAAAAAAAATTGTGAATTTCATTAATCGGCCGATGGAAACTATAGATGCCAAAATTGGAAATTCCAGAGTTCCAAATTTTGTCAGTTTGATGCGAAAAAAATAATTTCGTCAAACACTTACGGAAAAAATTGCAAATTTTTTTCAATCCCCCCCCCCTTCTTCCACGAAACAAAACATTGTCTGCGCTACGGATGTTAGCCCTTGACAAACCAGTCATTCTTGTGACTAGCCCTCTTCTTATAAAGGTTGTGCACCCCTATTCTTGATATATCCTTGCCAACAGAATTGTATATATTGACTGGAAAGAGGGAACTTAGGGGACTAAATCTACCCTTCTGAAATAGATGTTTTTTAAAAAATCTGATAATTGGCTCAGATTCCCCCCCCCTCCTCCCGAAACAAAATTCTCTGTACTACTGATGGTGGCTCGCAACAGCCCAGTTATTTTTTAAAAGGCCCTTTGCTTAAAAAGGTTGCGCACCCCTACATTATATTTTGCATTTTCAAAAAATTGTATTGTAATTATTTCATTAAAAAATGTATCATATTTATTCCTCTAAATAATTTCAATTTTGGAACAGCTGTCGTAGATGGACAAGGGTTGGCGTGATTTTTGTTTTGCACCATTTTGGCGAGAAAACCCTGTTTTTGGATAACTGTTAGGCCTAGCTTGCTTAAAAGCATGTTAGTTTTATTTTACTTTGAAACAATTTATTTTATTATGAAAAACACATTTTTATTATAAAACACACACAATTTTTATTACAAAACACACACATTGATTAATTTATTAAAAAATACACAATATTTAATTTAATATAAAACTCACGGAAACTGCTCTGCCATACAGGGTTGTTAAAAATCGTGATTTTTTTAAATATTTTTATAGTATAATATTATTTGTGTACTCTGCACATATTTATTTATATTTTCTGTATAGATTTACATATTTCTATTAATTTCATTACAACTTCTAGATAAGAATTCAAAATAATTTAAATTTAAAATTGTTGCAAACAAATTTAGACGATTCATATAAAATTTAAAACTTTCTAATATTAAATTATTTACATATAAATATGTGCGTTATATGTATAAATTTCTATTTAATTTAAAAGTAATTAAAAAAAATTTTCGTGTATTACTCCAAATAACACATATTTTATATAACAACGTATAATAAATACAACAAAGAATGCTAAATGCATATGGGTATATATTTATTATGCATCATGCAAGAACAATTCTATAATTTTTAAGTTACTACAAAATATTAAATAGAAACAGTTTAACATTGGTGAATATCTATAAACAGATAATTGTTTAAATCATTAATATAAAATTATAGTTTAATATTAGATTACAATTCAATCTCTTACAAAATCTGATTTTTATTTTGTAATTATTTACATATATGTAATTATATTAACATTTATAACTATTTATGCATTTAAGGTTTTGTATAAGAACACCAATTTGGCTGCTTTATCATTTCCTAATTTATTTCTAAGTTTAGATTGAACTAAACCATGTGTTGAAAAAATCCGTTCCAAGGAGGAAGAAGTAGCTGTTGCTGTAAACAGTTGCTCTATGGCTTTTTTTACACTCCCCTCACCATCTGATACACAAATTTCTGAATCAAAGTGTGTTTTCCACCAGTCTAAGGGAGAAATCTTTGTTACGATGTCTTCATCAAATAAAAATTCAGAAAAAGGATCAGATTTTCCTTGAAATTTCATTATCACGGATATAAAATGTGAACTGTATTTGTCTTTAGCAAAAAATAAGGCTTTCTTTTTTTCATCATTAGTCAAATTCACACTATTCTATTCTAAGTCACCAAATGCAAGGTAATCTTATAACTAAAAGTGTGAAGCTATCAATTATGTGTTATTGCCCCCCCCCCCTCCCTCCTTACTCAGCCATGGTGAATTTTAGAAAACAATCTTGCTTACTTGACAATACGAATGACTGCTTAGTGCTTAGCTTAGTACAATAACATTTCTTATTTTTTTCCATTGCAATAAGCAATGAATTCTAGGAAAAGAAAGAGGAAAGGGATCAATTACAGGGATTAAAGTATTTTCAATTATAGAAGAAACATGAAACTGGAATTAATTCTATGTTAGACAAACAGTCCAAATATTTATGTTATAATTAGTTCATGTATTGATCACATTATATGATCAATACATCAACATATGGGATATTGTAATTTGCAGGTAAATGTAAAACAAACTTGTGAATTATGTATAATTTGCTTTAGAGAAAGTGACTCTCCACTGAAAATACTATTATATTAAATAGATTTAACTTTAGCTTCAGCATCTTGCTTTCAAAAAATGGAAGTGACTAAGAAAAAAAAAAAACTTTAAAAATTAGTAAGTATTTATCAGTAGTTTTGGAGAATGTACTATGGATAGATAATATTTTTAATGCAGTGTTGCATTTACTTTCATAATATAATAGTATTTTTAATCTATAAAAGTTTTATTTAATGTTATTAAAAGGTAATTTTTATTCTGAAATGAATGATTTTAACTTTTATTTTAACATGAATGAGGAATTTGATCTTTATTCAGCCAGTAAATATGAATGTTAAAAAAACTGATTTAAATCACGATTTAAATCAAGCTGATTTAAATCAAACAACCCTGCTGCCATACAAAGCAAAATCTCACCAATTTCGAATTATTGCTCAGGCATAAAATCGCCGTTTTGGTACCAAAAAGACACTCTGGTGCATTTGCGACAGCTGTATTGCAATTTTTTCCACCTAAAAATTTTAATTTGATGTCTAAAACATTTACAGTACACATCATTACAGAGTAAGGAGATTTAAATAGAGAATCAATTCTCATACACTGCAATGGCAACTTTTTTAACATGGGATTACACATAGACAGTGCAGATTGCTGTAGGTGATGCAAGAACTATGGCCATAACAAAAGCGAGATTTCTAATACGGCTATATATCGCTTCCTTGGCGCCAAATGCGGGAAAGGAAAAAAAATGGCGATAGCTTGTTGCTGCTTGTTTTTTAAATCTCATTTTTCATATCATTTAACATCGTAAAAATCCACAATTATTGTTTTTTCCATTGCATGCATATTTATCAGCAGATAAAATTCTTCGAATGTTCCAGAAATAAAGAATCCTTAAATTAAACACTGTGTTATACAATAATATTCTGAAATTCTGATTAATTGCTTATTCTTTGGAACATATGACATATTACATAAATATGCTTTACACTCACGCAGCGATGTTTGGCGACTCTTTGGTAAGCGCGATTTTCAAGCTCTCGCCAAACCAATAACTTCATATAATGGCTAAGTTGCCATTAAAGGAAAAAATCCCCTAAATTTGGCGACTTTTTCCTTTTTATAATAGTTTTAAAAAAAGGAAAAAAAACTTGTGCGTGAGTGTATGACATCATAGCCAAAAAAAAAATAATAAAAAGATATTTCACCAAAACAGTGAGATTTCCTTGAATTTTATTATTTTTTATACTCTTTGAAATATGGCTGCTAAGCAGCGAATAAATTAGAGGAAAATAAAAAATAAACGCTTTTAAAAATTCCAAAAAATATGAAAATAAGATATTTATATTTCACGAACAGATGCAAAAACATTTTCAAATATTTTAAGCAATTAATTTCTGAATTCTATTAAATTTATTGACAAAATTTTAAAACTATTGGAAATGCATATCAAAAATTTAGTATTCATAATTTTACGTCTAAATCCATTATACAAATGTTCCATTTTCATTTCAGATAAAAATGAAATTTGAAAAATCATATGCATCCCCATAGGAAAGCATTATGACCTAAAAAAAGAACAAAAATAACACATGAAAATAAATCACAACTTACCGATCATTGGAAATTAAAAAAAAACTTTTCACTCTTGTTCTTACAAACAATACACTTATCTCTTCCTAGCATTTTGAATAATTATAATAACCTATTTGATCTTCAAAGCATAATTTTAATAATAAATATTAATCAAGATTCAAAATTCAAATAGAGAAAGTCGAAAATTTGCATATTTGCAAATGACAACAGCAAAAGGCGACAAGCAGAATAGGGTTACAATTAAACAGAAATCACGAAGATAAAAATCGCCAAAGCGATGATTTAGTTTTTAAGTCATCCGCTGCAATCGTTCTTTTCAGGCGAAGTTGGGACTCTGTTTAAATTTTCTTACTCGGGGGGCATCATTTTACACATACCTTTTATTTCCCAATTTCTATTACTGGTTAAAACTTAGTGTCTTGTTTACATTAGAGAAATTGGGAAAAACATGAAATATGGTCATTGATTAAAAAATATAAGAAATTTTTTATATTTATAGAAAGCAGTATGTAAAAGACTGTATAAAAATTCACTCGCCTGGTCAGAAAATCCAATCACCTAGGGCAAGCAAATTAATGTATTCATTTCTAAATAGCAAAACTCGGAATTTTCATTAGAGACCAGTGGCCAATAGTAGCAGTTTTATAGTGGCCACTTTTTTAAGTACTTTTCGGTTAGCCGGGCGACAGTGATATATATATTATAAAGACTTCATTAAATTATGTGGGAATATTGAATCAAGCTTTCCATCCAAGACTATTTTCTCACGCCTGGGAAAGGTATTTTCCCATGACCAAGTCAACGCCGTGGTGTCTGGGGTGCTCAAAGGAAAATTGACGTGCAGAATTTGGTTCAGTGGGAAGGTGATCGATATGATTTTTCTACATAGACAAAGAAACGGGGGTATTTCCCTGATTTTACGAGAAGACAGAAATTGGCAACAAGGCGCCAGATATGAACGCTGATTTCCCAATCAGAGACAGTGAACGGACTTTATTGGGCTTTGAGAAACCGGTAAACGCCCAATAACCCCCCACCCCCCTCTCCTTCGGCGAGCAGCGAAAAAAGAGGACTTGGGGGAAGGGAGGAAGAGTTGGATGTGAGAGATGAACTGAGAAGGTCGGATCTTAAGACCTGGAGAGTGGAGAATCATCTCCCGGGAGTGTTATTGAAATCATCGGCCGGACACCACGTCCGGAGGTTTGAACATTGCTGAACACCAGCAAAAAGGAAGAAAAGACCAGAGACATCACGTCTCGATTCTGAAATAGTTGTAGTTCACCGTCAGCGTGTTTGCAACTGGTGGGACACCCTGTCACCACTAAATAATCGAACTTTTCTTCGGAACTGGGACTTGCATTCCTGGAGCGATATTTGGCAATTAGTTAATGAAATAGACAACGAATCAACTATATATTTTCTGTAAAACAAAAAGATTTCAGTGTAAACAATCAAAAGAAATAAATATATTTCTCTGGATTAAATATTCAACGTTTGTGTTTCGCTACCATAAAAATTTTATAACACTAAGTAGGAAATCTTTACAGTTGTGGCAGCGGTGTAGATTTTGTCTTAAGATTAACTGGCCGTAACCAGGCTGAATTAGAAGCAAGTCCAGCGAGTGTGGAATTAGCCGCAACCAGGCTAGATAAGAAGCAAGTGCAAGGAGAGTGGATTAGCTGCAACCAGGCTAGATAAGAAGCAAGTGCAACGAGAGTGGATTAGCCGCAACCAGGCAGGATGGCGTGAGTGCATCGACGAGAAGTTACCGGAAAGCCCAGAACAGTGTGCCGGAGTTTTTAGAACCCTGAGAGCTTATAGAAGTGAAACAGAAACAGAGTGCCGGATCTCAGACTCTACAGAGGAGTGTGAAAGTAACCAAGGAGGTGATCTGAACTCAGGAGATTCCAGGTTAGAATTTTTATTTTGTTCATTTCAGAGGTCTTTTTGTGGGTTTTGTTAAAATCTTGGTCGGTAGTATATTATATTGTTTATGTAAAATTTGGTAATGATTTTGTTTAGTACATTTGGATTGAGGCTATGGAACATATTTTCCTCTTTAGTTTCTCAAAATGAAGAAAATAATTAACATTAATTATTAGGCAAATTAAGAGTAAGGGTATAATTTTGTAGAATTTTACAAATGATTCGTTTTGGAGTAATTGAAATTCTGGGTGAGTTAATATTACTAAATGCAAAAGGGATTTTTGGCAGTGTTTAAAGTGGAGCAGCTTTGTTAATTAAGTTAACGGGGAAAAAAAGGTTACCTTCAGGTATAATTTATTGTGAATTTATTTCCAATTTAGAGTGGTTAATTTGAAATAGTTCTGGGAATATATATGAGAAAATACATTTGCATTTGGTTGAATAATGATAAAGGTTTTTTATGTTATTATTGATATTGTATTTATTGTAATGCTATTGTGAAATGATATATTGATTAAAATTGCTATATGGGAAAGTTTTAAAACGTTAGAGTTTAGGTTAAGAATTATTTTGTATAATAATTGTAGATTGATCTATCAGTGAATATGTCTGTGTGGTCAGGGAAAAAAAGTGCGATTTGAAAGAATTAGCTATTGAATTTGGCGCAACGATTGACGAATCAGATAAAGTTTTCCATATCATTCATAAACTGACTGAATCTCCAGGTTACGAAGAATCGCTAGCGCTGGGACAATTCGCGATCATAGAGAAAGAGAGATTGCAAAATGAATCTGAGGAAAAAGCGGAAAGAGAAAAATTGAGGGCATTTGAGAGGGATGAGAAATCAAAAGCGTTAGAACGCGAACATGAATTGGCTAAATTGAGGGTAGAAAGAGGATTAGATGAAGCTAGTTTAACTTCGAGTCAAAACGAGGGCGAATCAAAAATTGCGTTGAAATCAATTCTTCCAAAATTCGACCCAGAAAAATCCGAAATTTCTATTTATCTCAAATTATTTGAAAGACAGATGCAGAAGGCCCAGATAAGCAAAAATCATTGGGTGACACAATTATTGGGACTACTTCCTGCTGAATTAAGCTAATTAATTTTGAAAGAAAACGCAGAGCAAATGGACGATTTTGAATACGTGAAAAGGATATTGCTAGAAAGGTATCAGTTATCTTCGGAGGATTTCAGACTTAAATTTGTTATGTCGAAAAAACCTGAAAATAAAAATTGGCGAGATTTTGTTTTCGATATTTCTAATTATTTTGACCAATGGGTAAGCGGGCTAGAAATAACGTCTTATGATCAACTCAAAGATCTTATTATTACGGATCAATTGAAACGTAAAGTGAATCCTGAAATAAAACATCATTTTATCGATTCGTGGAGTTCGATAAACACTCCTTTTGAGTTAACTAAGAAGTTAGACGCTTATGACTCAGGTAGGAAAAATTTAAGACCGCCAGGGCTTCCTAAATTCCAAAGTAATGAGAAATCGTTTGAGCGAAATAAGGTGCCAGGAAAACCGAAATCTGATGGTAGGGTGGCGGAAATTAATTCGAATTGGAGGAATAAAGAGGTTGTTAGAGATAGGAATGAGGTATTTTATAAAAGAAGAGAGATTACTTGTTTCTTTTGCAAAAAGCCAGGTCATTACCGAAATTTATGTCCCGAATTAGAACAGTTAGAAAAAACAGAGTCGATTCATCATGTAGCGGGCTTAGACCATTTAGAAGAGTTTTTCAAACCTTATTTAAGTCAAGGGTTAATTAATGGGAAGGAAATGACCATATTACGTGACTCAGGTACTAATATTGATGTCCTTAGTGCTCATGATGTAACAGCGGATCAATATACAGGAGAAAATGTTTGGGTTAAACAAATAATGGATAATAGGTGTCGCCGATTACCTATTGCGGAAGTTGAAATAATATTAAATTCCGGTGAGAGAATGAGGGCGAAGGCAGCAGTTGTCGACAAAGATATAGATATGAATTATTACTTGTTAGGAAATAGAACTCATGAATTAATTCAGAAACAGAAATCTAAACCCCATTCTTTTAGAGCAATGCTCACAAAAGACAAAACGCGCGTCTGAAAACCGAAACTAGAGGTATGTCGTTAGCAGGGAAGGGGGCAGATATTTCAAAAGGTCGTTTGACAAGCGAGAAACGGGCGACGCAGATAGAAGAAGTAACGGAGAATTTCGGACTCCAACCCAGCGGGATAAAGATAGGGTAATCGGGAGGTGAGGAAGATAAAGAAATTCTTCCACCCCCATTTGAAAAGGAAGATTCAGGGGTGAATTTAGCTCAGGTTAGTAAGCTAGACTTGCAAACAGCTGAAAAGGCGGAAGTCACGGTGGACCCTATTAGCGAAGGAATTGCGGATAAGGCTTCCCATTTTGACATGGAAAAGGAGTCAGTAGTCAGAACAATAACGGATAATGTTTGTTTAGGAAGAGATAAATTTGTTGTTCCGTTAAGTTCGAAAAGGGGCATTTTATCGCTGGGTCAGGACAGTGTAGTGGGGCAGTTAGGCATGAAAAGGTATAGAGACGAAATGTCTAAGGATTATTTTTGGCCGAATGTTTTGGAGGGAAATGAAACATACACCGAATCTAGCGACCCCTGCTTAGGTTTAAGAAAGGGAAATGCTGAAGGGAAAGAAATTCTTTTGTCCAGTGGATATGTTGCGAGTATTATGACGCGTTGGTACACGGACACGGAGAGAACCGTACCCCTTTTTGAAAGTAGAAATAAATATTTAGTGACAGCTCTCAGAATAGTGTTTGAAAAATGGAAAGGAGACGATTATTCAGAAAAACTAGTGACCGATTGCGGGCTGGATTTAATCGCCCATAAGATGGAGTTAGCAAGCGAGTTACCGGTGAAGATTCTCTTCTATGGAACTTCACCGAGACAAGCCGAGATTCTTAGAGGCGGGATAATAGGTGAGTCAGATTTAGGCGAGGGAGTTTAAGGCGCGTCCGATGCTTATTCTCTGTTGTTTTTTATAGAGAACGCGGGATGGGTCCCTTCTGTTGTTTGAAATACTCAAGGCCCGTCCAAAAAGGGAAAATAAATAGTGAAGGGCGCCAGGCAAAATTTTCGAGCAGGATATTTACACTACCTAAGTTAAAAATTGTTACGAGCGAAAAGAAATGTGCCGCGATAATTTATGTTATGATGAAATTAAGGCATCATTTGGATGACCACGATCCTTTAAGTTGGCTGAAAAATAATGATGTGTATAATCCTCGGTTGTTACGTTGGAATTTGATTCTGCAAAATTATCATTATTCAATCAAATACAAACCTGAGACCCAAATACCTCATGTTGATTGTTTAAGTAGAATTGACTAAGGAAGTTAAGGAGCAGTGTATATATTTTAAAATTCTTATCATTGTAATTTGAGTATAATTTAGTTTTAAATTTGAATTTGTTTTAGAAAATGTATTTTTATATAAAATGTGCGACCAGGGTTAAGACCTCTGATTTGAATAAAGTAAGAGTCTGACTGGATCGCGACTAAGATTTTTCAGCCATGTGAAATATCCCATCTGTGGGAGGGAGTGCTGTAAAGACTTCATTAAATTATGTGGGAATATTGAATGAAGCTTTCCATCCAAGACTATTTTCTCACGCCTGGGAAAGGTATTTTCCCACGACCAAGTCAACGCCGTGGTGTCTGGGGTGCTCAAAGGAAAATTGACGTGCAGAATTTGGTTCAGTGGGAAGGTGATCGATATGATTTTTCTACATAGACAAAGAAACGAGGGTATTTCCCTGATTTTACGAGAAGACAGAAATTGGCAACAAGGCGCCAGGTATGAACGCTGATTTCCCAATCAGAGACAGTGAACGGACTTTATTGGGCTTTGAGAAACCGGTAAACGCCCAATAACCCCCACCCCCCTCTCCTTCGGCGAGCAGCGAAAAAAGAGGACTCGGGGGAAGGGAGGAAGAGTTGGATGTGAGAGATGAACTGAGAAGGTCGGATCTTAAGACCTGGAGAGTGGAGAATCATCTCCCGGGAGTGTTATTGAAATCATCGGCCGGACACCACGTCCGGAGGTTTGAACATTGCTGAACACCAGCAAAAAGGAAGAAAAGACCAGAGACATCACGTCTCGATTCTGAAATAGTTGTAGTTCACCGTCAGCGTGTTTGCAACTGGTGGGACACCCTGTTACAGCGCCTAGAATACATAGTGTGGAAACCGGCAAATGGTGTAATGCTTTGAAAAGTGCTAAAAAGTTGTAGCCTATAAATGTGCAACGGTGCTCCTATGAAGCCTACGATAATATTGCAACCAGAGACAAAAAAATGTGTATCACGTTTTTTAGCCATGCTTTCATAATTAAAAAAAAAACTTATAAAAATCACCAAGTCAGAGGAGAAAATGATATAATTTAAGTATTTAAAATACTTACCACCAGCCGAACCATTCTAATACAATGTCAAGAGCTGGCAGATGGCGCTGCGAACCCATCCTAATATTTTCAGCAACGTTGTACATTTATTGGTTACAATTTTTTAGTACTATTTTGTAGCCGGTTTCTACACTATGTATTCTAGGCGCTGTAACCCTGTCACCACTAAATAATCGAACTTTTCTTCGGAACTGGGACTTGCATTCCTGGAGCGATATTTGGCAATTAGTTAATGAAATAGACAACGAATCAACTATATATTTTCTGTAAAACAAAAAGATTTCAGTGTAAATAATCAAAAGAAATAAATATATTTCTCTGGATTAAATATTCAACGTTTGTGTTTCGCTACCATAAAAATTTTATAACACTAAGTAGGAAATCTTTACAATATATATAGACACACACATACACATATCTACATGTACATATATATACATACACACATATATATATATGTACATATGACTGTATATACATATGAATTTATATATGTACATATATCACTGGTGCCCATCTAACCGAAAAGTACTAAAAATTATCTGTCAGCGGCGCCCCTTTCTTATAAGGAAAAAAAAAATTTTTTGGCATTTCATCAAAGATTCTATTTTTTTTTTTTTTTTTTTTTTTTTTTTTTGGTTGAAAAAATGTTTATATTAACATATTTATTTGGACTGGTTAATTTTTGATTAATACTAATTGAAATTTTAATAAAAGTTTACTGTTTAGAACTTTTAAATAAAAAATGGTACTTCTCTACTATCCCGTCAGCCGCTTTTCATGAGAAAAAAATATCAAACTGTAACGCCAAATAGACGGGAGAACGTTGCCATTAGAATATGAAAATAAATAAAATATAAGAATTTAAGGATACAATTGTTATTTTAATTAATGAAATAACTCATAAATCAGTGAAACATAATAAAAAATACACACAAATGTTGAATTAAAAACTACTTGATGACATAACAAACACGTATAATGCTTCTGACATCAAGTAAATGGG
Source organism: Maratus michaelseni (assembly GCA_963931845.1). Taxonomy (NCBI): domain Eukaryota; kingdom Metazoa; phylum Arthropoda; class Arachnida; order Araneae; family Salticidae; genus Maratus; species Maratus michaelseni. The sequence continues at coordinate 287,048,911 of OZ007587.1, forward strand.
ACTGCATTTTTGGCCTTTAATCTTACAGTTTGGCGATAGTTTTTTGTTATGAAAAGTGGTCAACGGGATAATAGAGAAGTACCTACCCAATTGTTTTCATTTAGTGGCTCTGTGGCTAGTGTTAATTTTGCCCTATATCAAAAATCTGAATTACTTAAGTGTTTGTTTTATAAGTTAGGTATTTTGTAAACTGTATTTACTCATTTACTGATTTTGACTTGCTGGGTGTTCATTAAGAACTGACTTTTCTTTTCATTTAGTATTGTCAATAGAAACGTTGAAGTCCTTTTTTTTTAAGCAAATAATTATTTTTTAGAATCATTTTTTGTGAAAACTAAATCCTCAGATGTAATTTAATAATAATAATAATAATAAAATCTTCATTTATTTCTTTAATTTACATTGTGCATAATGTGTGGATTTGTAAAAGTTGATTGTAAATCTGAAAAGTGGGGATAAAATTAAATTTGGATAAAATATGTGGAGAACAATTATTTTGGTGCTTAATGTTTCAGATGTAGGCACAATGTAGGCTTATGAAATTAGCACTTGAGATAGCATAATAAAATTGTGAAAGTGTCTGCTGAAATAGTGGAATTCGCCGATTGGCTGCGGAAAATATCGCGAAATTTGTTAATATTTTAAGTTTTCTTATTTAAAATACTGTGATTCACTTTTAAAATTTTAATTTTCAGTCTCGGTGTTTCCACATAAGTTTTTCATGCTTAATTTAACACGATTTTTTGTAATATGATTCAATCGCAGTCATTACTCGTGGGTTAATATCCACTATTATAATACCAACACAAAATAATTGTTCGCCACATATTTCACACAAATTTAGTTTGATCGCCCTTTTTCAGATTTACAGTCAACATTTCAAATGTATTAAGCGATAAAAAACTAAATGAAAAGAACAATTAACAAGTCAAAATAAATAAACAATAAATAAATAACAAAATACCTATGGATATAACGTATTAATCCTTAAAGCGATCTTCGCGAACGAATACATACATGCGAGAAACGAGAAATTGTTTGGGATTGGGAGATTAATTTATTGGGAGCTTGTTTGGTTGCAGCTGCGCAAACAATGCAAAATATTTTATCCTTAAAAAATCGAAAGTTTATTTAAAATAACAGTAAAAATGAACACAAATAATTAAAAAATATTTCCTCATTATGAAAAAGGAACTGAAGTAATTTTTCGACAATATGCTCGTCTAAAATCTGATATTATTTCTTTGTAACAAAAAAGGAAAACATATAGACAACAATTGAATTTAATAAATATGTATTACATGTTTCAAATATATAATTCATTGTTTTTGCATTTAAAAAAATCTAAATAATTAGCCCGTTCAGAAGCTTGATTGGCTTTAACGGCGAACTGTACATCCATTTTAACTGTAATGTCCGGCGGAAGAAAGGAGTGATCACACCATTGCATTTGTACAGCTTGGCTTAAGAAAAAAGTCCCATTTTTTAAATCGGATTATATAAAAAACTAGAGTTTTCCTATTTAAGCGGATAGGGGGATTCGCTTCATCTAAAACCGATTAGTATCATATATTAATTTTAAAAAAAATCCTTCGGGCGGTTTTCGAGATACGCTTTTTACACCATGACACCATTACATGCAGAGCGAAAAACTTCCCATTTTACTTAAAAATGGATTTCCAGATCTTAAAATCTACTGTATGTAGAAATCTATAAATTTCAGGATAGAGTTAGACCGGAGATATAAGACAGCTGTCAAAAAATCTAAACGATGTGCCTCATATTTGCTGAGATATTAAATGTCGGCTTTTCGCTTTTCCTTTGAACTCAAACTACGTGTATATATAGAGTGACGGAAATCTTCGGTTTAGGGCTTTCGGTTTTCGGTTTTTGCTGCGCCACTCGAGAAACTACCGTCTCTCATGATTATATATTTCAAGTTTTTAATGTAAAGTTCGGTCAGATTGTCCCGAGAGCCATATCCCAAATTTAGAGCTTTTTAGCATAAAACCATAAGATCTTTAATTTTTCCTTAATTTTTATGCGTTGAAATTTAAATTTTAAATATATTTTTCCAGCAGCAAAATTCAGCCTTCACTTTTATCAATCTTAGTTGTAAATTTAACTTTAACATTAACTCATTTTGAAGCCTTACTCAACTAAACACTTCCTTTTAACTCACTTTGGCATTCTCGGTCTTCCGGGTGAGTTCCTCCAGTTTTGCAGGCAAATCTGGTGGATCTCATCTTGGAGGGGGGGATGTGAAAGGATATAAATAAATCCTTTTTAAAATGCAAAATTTAAATTTAAAATCCTCAAACATTTATTCTAACTTTTAAATCTAATGCTTAAATCTAATCTGCCCCTGTGATCTTTGTTTCTCAGCCTCACAAATATTACTTTCATCTATCAAATTCGACATCTCTTTAAGTTTTAAAAGTGATGAATTTGCATTCCTTGCAGCAGTCTGTGGGGTGCGGCTCCCAGGCCTGGCCAAGCCTTGGCGTCGGGTCTTTGGGCATAAGACTCCAGACATCAATCAAAAGCTCATTGACCAATTAAAATAAATGATCCTCCCAATTTGACTATTTCTCCCTCTGCTGTAAAATATCCTAAATTCGAATTAAAACCAGCCTGCAAGGGTGAGGAAGACAGAATTTTGGCACATTTGAGCGGTCAGCCAAACCCTCAGCCATGTAGATCTCAAAACAACGTAAATGGCTCGCGGGACCTCTGATTGAACGCGCGAAGATGACTGTGCGAAGAAATGCTTCAATAAACGAGTTCGATCTGTCAAGAGGTCCCGAGTCCGACTTATTTCTATGTTTGTGTCATTTAGTAATCTCTCAAGTCGTCCCCGGATAATTCCTTACATATATATAGTAGTATATATGTATATACAATATATATTTATATATATACATATATTGTATCTATACAATACATGTATCTACTGTATATCATGAGAGACGGTAGTTTCTCGAGTGACGCAGCAAAAACCGAAAACCGAAAGCCCTAAACCGAAGATTTCCCTCACTCTATATATACACGTAGTTTGAGTTCAAAGGAAAAGCGAAAAACCGACATTTAATATCTCAGCAAATATGAGGCGCATCGTTTAGATTTTTTGACAGCTGTCTTATATCTCCGGTCTAACTCTATCCTGAAATTTATAGATTTCTACATGCAGTAGATTTTAAGATCTGGAAATCCATTTTTAAGTAAAATGGGAAGTTTTTCGTTCTGCATGTAATGGTGTCATGGTGTAAAAAGCGTATCTCGAAAACCGCCCGAAGTATTTTTTTAAAATTAATATATGATACTAATCGGTTTTAGATGAAGCGAAATATTTCCGCTTAAATAGGAAAACTCTAGTTTTTTATATAATCCGATTTAAAAAATGGGACTTTTTTCTTAAGCCAAGCTGTACAAATGCAATGGTGTGATCACTCCTTTCTTCCGCCGGACATTACAGTTAAAATGGATGTACGGTTCGCCGTTAAAGCCAATCAAGCTTCTGAACGGGCTAATTATTTAGATTTTTTTAAAATGCAAAAACAATGAATTATATATTTGAAACATGTAATACATATTTATTAAATTCAATTGTTGTCTATATGTTTTCCTTTTTTGTTACAAAGAAATAATATCAGATTTTAGACGAGCATATTGTCGAAAAATTACTTCAATTCCTTTTTCATAATGAGGAAATATTTTTTAATTATTTGTGTTCATTTTTACTGTTATTTTAAATAAACTTTCGATTTTTTAAGGATAAAGGCCGGGATCCAGATAGAATTTGCGCTGTTAGCGAGACGAGATTGACCAATCAGAAGCCTGCATTTTTGCGAAACATTCCCTGTTTATTAGTAAACAAATTTTGACAGGTGTCAAGGCGGAGCTTATTTCCGTAACTGCGAAAATTTCGCAAAAATGCTATCCAGATGCTGTTATAAACTCCGCCTTTCGCACTAAGCAAAAAAATACACCTGGAGTGTACGTCAAACTGCCGTGTTCAGTTTTTCTGATTCAATTTTCAAGTAATATTTGATTTTTAATAATTTATTTTAATTATTGTGGATAGATCAGTGCGCTGATAACTTTTTTACAGTGAAGAAGTTACAATTTTTTGATTAAAACTGATACATACAGTTTAATGCATAAAACGGTCATTTTTGTAATCGTTTAACATGTTTGTTTTCTCTGTAAATGTACTCTCTTTTTACAAGGCCGTGTAATTGTTTTCAGAAGCAAACCAGTAAAAAATAGATAAAAATAAATTAAAAATAAAAATATTTACTATCCAAAACTGATGATTCATCCCTTTCTTAGTAGAAATATTTCCCAGACGTATCACGCCACCAACCTAAAGCAACTGAAAATTGTATCATCTCTCCAGGGTTATTTGAGCTCAGCAATTTTCTTCTTGAGTGACAGTTGAAGGAGGAGTTTAAAGTTAATTTTCGCAATTAACTTTTCTCGATCAGTAAAATAGAGAAAACTTCGCAGCTAGTTTTTCGCTATCTCGCATGAAATTCTGCGAGTACTCAGAGGTGCCGCAAACAGCGTAAGCGAAAAGTTCGCAATCTCGACTGAAACTTCTGAGAGAGTTTGTATTTGATCGACGTTGCATTTGTAAGTTTCAGTGCAGGGCCGTGCGAAGAGGGGGGTGAAGGCCCTTCGCCCCGGGCACGGAAATTGAGAGGGCGCGAAATTTATACAACCAACCACGGTTTAATTTATTTATTTATTAATTTTTTTAATCATCGATCATTTTCTAGGGAATTTCTTTTTCTCTTTTCATCATTCTTTTTTTGTTTTTTCTGTCGCAAAATAGCATGATCTCTCCAGCGAATAAGTGCAATTTTCTCTTATGTTATTTAGTTGTTTGCAATTTCTGAATTAAAGTTAAACCTTTTAAAATTCCAAAATAAACGCGAAATGTTTATTCAATAGAATTTATTTCTGTTTCTGTACTTTATCAGTTTTGTGTTACCTGTCACAAAAAGAAGGGGGGGGGGGCGAAATTGAAACTTTGCTCCGAGTGCAGTTTTTTCTTCGCACGGTCCTGTTTCAGTGTAACAACTACAGCAGAATATTTTATTATTCGTCGATTACAACGACGTAAAGCCCGCATATGGCGTTTAAAAGATCGGGCTAATCCTTTTAATCTCAGTGTAATAGATTTTATAAACCGTTTCAGACTATCTAAAGAGGAAACCAAATTAATAATACGAGCATATCTTGTGTGTATATATGTGTGGTTATATATATGCAAATTTTATCTTAAAAACGGCTCTAACGATTTTGACGAAATTTTGTATCCTACCGTTTTGGGGCACCAGAAAACAACTGGGCTATGTCACATGTTCGAGAAAATTTGATTAGTGGGTCATTTTGGGTCACTACGGTTCAGAGTCAAGCTAATTGTATCTAAAAAACGGTTCAAACGATTTTGACTAAATTTTGTATCCTACCATTTTCGGGCACGAGAAGACTATTGGGCTGTGTCACATGTTCGAGAACTTTAGATTAGTGGGTCATTTTTGGGTTAACGCGGATCAAGTAAAATTTATCTAAAAAACAGCTCTAACGATTTTGATTAAGTTTTGTATCCTACGAGTTTCGGGCACGAGAAAATGATTGGAATAGGTCACATATCCGAGAAAATTAGATTAGTGGGTCATTTTTGGGTCACTGTGGGTCAAGCTAATTTCATCTAAAAAAATGGCTCAGACTATTGAAGCTAAATTTTGCAATCTATGATTTTCGCGCACGAGAAGGCTGTTGGGCTAGGTTACATGTTCGAGAAAATTCAATTAGTGGGTCATTATGGTCATGGGTAAAGCTATTTTTATCTTAAAAACTGCTCAGAGGATTTGAACTTAGTTTTGTATCCTACAGTTTCAGGGAATGAGAAGACTATTGGGCTATGTCACATGTTCGAGAAATTTCGATTAGTGGGTCATTTTGGTCATAGGTCATAAAGGGTCAAGCTATTTTTATCTTAAAAATGGCTCAGACGATTGGAACTAAATTTAGCATTCTACAGTTTCAGGGAACGAGAAGACTATTGGGGTATGTCACATGTTCGAGAAATTTCGATTAGTGAGTCATTTTGGTCATGGGTCATAATGGGTGAAGCTATTTTTATCTTAAAACGGCTCAGAGGTTTTGAACTAAATTTAGTATCCTACAGTTTGAGGGAACGAGAAGACTATTGAGCTAGGTCACATGTTCGAGAAATTTCAATTAGTGGGTCATTATGGCTCAAGGTATTTTCATCTTAAAACGACTCAGTGGATTTGACCTAAATTTAGTATCCTACAGTTTCAGGGAACGAGAAGACTATTGGGCTTAGGTCACATGTTCGAGAAATTTCAATTAGTGGGTCATTTTGGTCATGGGTCATTATTTACAAGTTATTTTTATCTTAAAAACGACTCAGACTATATGAACTAAATTATGTATCCTATGGTTTTTGGTCACGAGAAAATCATTGGGGTAGGTCACATGCTTGAGAAAATCAGATTAGTGGGTCATTTTTGGGTCACTGTGGGGTCAAGCTAATTTTATCTGAAAAACAGCTCAGACTAAATTTACCAGCCTATGGTTTTCGGGCACGAGAAGCCTGTTGGGCTAGGTCACATGTTCCAGAAAATTCGTTTAGTGGGTCATTATGGGTCAAGCTATTTTTATCTTAAAAACGGCTCGGAGAATTTGAACTAAAATTTGTATCTTACGGTTTTTGGGCAAGAGAAAATCATTGGGCTCGGTCACATGCTTGAGAAAATCCGATTAGTAGGTAATTTTTGAGTCACTGTGGGTCAAGCTAATTTTATATAAATAACGGCTCAGACTATGTTGACTAAATTATATTTCCTACGAATTTCGGACACGAGAAGACAATTGGGCTTGGTCACATGTTAGAGAAAATTTGATTAGAGGGTCATTTGGGTCAAGGGTCATGATATATTTGAACTGTAAGCTAATTTTGACCGAGCATAGCTCGGTCTTTCCTGTTCGTCGTATATTCTAATACAAGCAAATCATTTGTGTGTGAGTATATATATATATGCAAATTTTATTTTAAAAACGCTCTAATGTTTTTGACGAAATTTTGTATACTACCGTTTTGGGACACCAGAAAACCATTGGGCTAGGTCACATGTTCGAGAAAATTTGATTAGTGGGTCATTTTGGGTCACCATGGGTCAGGGTCAAACTAATTCTATCTGAAAAACGGTTCAAATGGTTTTGACTAAATCGTGTAACCTACCAATTTCGGGCATGAGAAAGCTATTGGGCTGGGTCACTTCTTCGAGAACTTTCGATTAGTGGGTTATTTTTGGGTCAACGCGGGTCAAGTTAATTTTATCTAAAAAACGGCTGCAACGATTTTGATTAAATTTTGTATCCTACGAGTTTCGGACACAAGAAATTCATTGGGCTAGGTCACATGTACGAGAAAATTCGATTAGTGGGTCATTTTGGTCATGGGTCATTATAGGTCAAGCTATTTTTATCTTTAAAACGGCTCAGGCGATTTGAATTAAATTTTGTATCCTACGGTTTTTGGGCATGAGAAAATCGTTGGGCTAGGTCACATGCTCGAGAAAATCCAATTAGTGTGTCATTTTTGGATCAAGCTAATTTTATCTAAAAAACGGCTCAGACTATTTTGACTAAATTTTATATCCTACGCGTTTCGGGTACGAGAAGAAAATTGGGCTTGGTCACATGTTCGAGAAAATTTGATTAATGGGTCATTTTGGTCATGATATTTGAACTCAAAGCAAATTTTGATCGAGCATAGCTCGGTCTTCTCTGCTCGTTCGATATTTATTCTATTCTAGAATAACATTTTTTGCATACTTTTTTAATTTTTAAATAAGAAAAGAATAAACATAAATTTGTGTTAGAGATTTACATAAGTATTTATTTATGTCTTATGGCCTTGTATTTATTTAAAAAAAATAAACAAATAATTTTTAGATGAAAATAGTTATTTGGGTTTCTTAAAAAGCGTCTTAGGGTCAATTAAAAAGTAAAAACGGAACCATTATAAGATCACTCGTGTGTCTGTTTGTCACAGTCGTTTTTTTGGTAAACTGTGGAATGTGGAAAGTTCAAACTTGGAAAAGTTATAAAGCCTATTGACCAGTGTTGAATTCAGAGGGTGGCCCGTGGGGGAATGTCCAACCCCGGAATATTTCAGATCTTACGCTTTTAATGGTTAAAAAGTGCAATTCCCCCCTAAATCTATATTGTACCCCCCCTCCCCCCCATTCCTGGAGTCACAGAAATCCCTCCTGCAGAAAAGTCTCTGAATTCAACACTGCTATTGACCCACATATTTTAAGATTATTAGCCATTCACAAATATGTTTAGGAAAATTTTAGGGGAAATAATTAAATTACTTGATTTTTTTTTTTTAATATTGTGTGAAAGATCACGTAACACCGAACTCAAAAACACATTTGTTTTAATTTTAGGTATTATATTTTCAGAGATATCGTCGAAAATGTACTGCAAAAATATGTCCCCCACCCCTCTATTTCCGAATCTACTGAAAATAAAATTGTGAAAAAATTAGGGGTAGTAGTAGTTTATTTGAACATTGCAGGAAAACTATAGCGATTTTCCTAGGTCAGATAGTTTTTGAGAAAAACGCATTTTTCCGTTACACACAAACTTTACTTTTTGGGCGGTCCGCAGGGAAGTTGAATGGCGCTCAAGGTACTTATCGATGCAGAATCATCCAAGGATAGTTGATAATGATTTTCAAAAAACAAATAAATAATTCGGTAATTAGCCGAGATATTAATTAAATTACTTGCCTTAAAAAAATTGGGGTAGTAGGAGTTTACTAATAAATAGTAATTAATAAATTCAATGTATGGAACACTTCGAGCGTGAGTTATACTCGCACTTGATCGATTTATTTTTATGTATACTGTCTGTCACTACGATGAGAATCATAATATTTTCAAAAGTTTCTCTTAAAATCTCAAAAACAGTTTAAAGAATATATAATCGAAAATATTATGCAGTGTCATAACTCTATACTTCATAACAATATAGAAATATCAATTAAAAAAAGTGATAGATCTTTATAAATTCATTTAAATCGTGAAAGAAGAGATGCGGCAATTACAGACAGTACAACATAAAGACCGTTATAGCTTTTGACCTAATTAACATATTTAAATGTGATTTGCGTCATTTTACTCTAATGCCTGTACAGCAGTACTATTAACGCAGGGTCCGAAGGTGAAGTCCTGCACGAGTCGTCGGGTTGCGCCCGACTCGAACTTGGAAATTCTGCTTAAAGTCAACCCCAAACCCAAAGTGAAAAAAAATGAATCTATATTTTTAAATACGATTATGAAAATGTAGTTTATAATTATATCTCTAATATCAATTTTATTTATTTTTTAATAAAAATGAACACATATACACTCATTAATATCCATCTTATTAAAAAATATTCAGGACTTTCTTTTGAAATACATCCATTGTATAAAACTTTCCCCTGAATCCGACCCGAAAATATCAAAACAAAATCTGAAAAAGACCCACACACCCACACACGGGACGTTTAAAGTGAACCCGACCCACATCGAAATAAATAGCGCAAACCCGAACCCCGGGTCGGGTCAGATTAGGGAAAATTGAGTAACTCGAGCCGTGCAGTACTGTACCCAAATGACGGCCTTTGAAGGCTTTCTTAGTACCTCTTAGAATATTTTCAAATACTAGCTTTAAAAAATATGTATATTTTTCAAAGTTATTTTGTTTTAAAATAATTAATATTTGTATACCTTTTTAAGACTTTCTAACTTGAATAATAGTCAACATAATATAGCTGAAAAATGTTTACGACTTCCGTTTCCTGTCCGCACTCTAATTCCCATAAACACAGTCGGATTGCCATGTAATTTATATATGTTATTGTGCTTTACTGTAGTATTATCTCTGTTGATAATGAAGTGTGCCGTATTTATAGTCCGTTTATAGGGACTAGAGTCCTACATCGGATCGGGTAACATGATTTTATTCGACTGAAGTTTGTATGTCATACATTATTTGCAAAATTAAAGCATTTTTTCTTCAGCAAAAGAAAAGTTTTAATATATTCTCTATGCATATTTACATAGTTGTTAACTATTCTGCTTTTTTGTTGTACAGTCAAACCTCGTTAACATGAACACGCTTAATTACTTTTAAAATGAATTGTTTTCATAGTCCCCTATAAAAACGAGACAAAGATTTGATACTGATAACATGAATTACTGTTAACATGAACAAAATTTTGATTGCCCTTGATGTTCATGTTAACGAGGTTCGACTGTGTATATCTTTTTTCTGAATAGTAATCTTTGCATTATTTAACCACAGAAATCTATTAAATAAGACGAAGATTACTATTTGGAAATAGTGATGACAAAACACAGAAATAGTTTGGTAAATAAAATCCAATAAATGAACAGATATCAAAAATTTTTATAAGGGCAATTTTTAGGAAATCATACTTGAGAAGGATTTTTTTTTTTTTTAATTAAACCAGCAAAACATAACATACAGTGATATGTTCCTGTGGCCTTCAGTGCACATTATTTATAAGTTCTAGTGAATTCCGGCTAGTATTTAAACATTCACTAAAAACAAAGAAGTACTGGAGCTGTACTGTGGCACAAATTAAGCACTGCTTGTAAGTATATATATGAATTTAGGAGGATAGGAGACCCCGACAGAACACTGAACCCATTCTATCCTTCTAGATATGAATAGATCTTTTTCTCCAGTTATTTCAGAGGAAAATAACGCTCCTTGTGCATAATAGACTTGACAAAATAAGGTAATACAGTAAAGCCAATGAAAATGGAATTTCTCTATAATGAAATCTTGTCTTAAGCGAAAAAATTTCTTGGTCCTAGTAAAAAGAAATATCATTTAGTTATAACTGATGGTGCACTTGGAAACACGAAAACCTGCATGAAACACATTTTTTTTTTTTCATAACAGGCTTCATGGAACTCTGTGATTCCATGTTAGCTTGTTTTATCTTCTTTTGAAAATATTATTAAATATTTTTTTTTCTGGGCCAGAACTAACCTTTTTTACATCTGAAGATAGATATTTTCCATATCTGCAGGCTTGTGAAAAGGAGTTGTATTAGCACTGAGAGTATGGGTTTAAAAAGTGTCTTAGGAAGTTTAGAAAATCCTCTTCAGTGTTAAATTACAAATATTTCAAAAGTCTAAATTATTCTTCAGGCTTCATGGTTCTCACACAACTCATATTTTATGCCCTGAAATTTAAACATTTTCTTTCTCCTCTAGAGATGTAACCCATACGTTATATAAGGCATTTCAGTATAACGTTTATAAACTTTAAGAGATGGTAAAGCACATTACAACAAATAATTTTTGTATAGAAAATCAAGATCACAATCGACTTATTCAGTTAAAACTACACTTCAATCTGAGTCGGGGTTTTTGGTTATAACTTTAACAATAATGAAAATATTTTAATGATATTTATAACAGAATTAACTGGTTGTGTGCAAAATACGATGAAATAATAAAAAATGCTAAATGTGCAGAGTATATCAGTTCTGTCACTGTATGTAATGTCAACTTTAATCTTAAAAGTGGATTGTCTAATAACTGATTGGATGGAGATGGTGACCGTTTTCAGCCCATCTTGTGATATTATTTCATTTAAGATGGCAGAAGTGGCAAAAACCTGAGCTAAATTAGGCGATCACTTTTCAGAATACAATTAAAATTATATGCAGAGCATCGACCGAATTACTGTGTACTTCTAGCACTTTTCCTGATTTTGTCATATCACAACTTATTAATCCTCTTGTAAATATAGTAAACATATTTTCATTATTCAAGTCATCATTCAAGTTATGACCAAAAATTCTGGGCTCAGATCGAAGCAAAGCACTATGTAATTTTGACTGAATGAGTCAATTGTGATGCTGGTTTCCTATAAATAAAATTATTTGGTTCATTGTACTCTACCATCTCTTAAAGCTTGTAAGTGTTATATTGAAACACTCTGTATAAAGTGTTTTGTCAAGAAGTTGCTAAATTTTTAAATCAGAGATTTTCTTTACCAAATTAAAGAATGATTTCTAAATTTTTTCTTTTGGAAGTTGGAAGATGAAACGGAAGATGAAAAGGGTGAAACATGCAAAATGAATAAGTAAAATGCTTATAAGTAAAATAGAACAAAAACATCAGTAAATAAAATTTAAATATTTGTATTAAATTTCTAAATAAATTTTGTAGACAACACACATAAAAATGCAGGCACAATGCAATAATTCTCCTCCACACCAATAAAGATCAAGAAATGGAGAAATAATAGATAGAAAATTATCATAGAGACCTTTGCAATTAAGCCAAAACTCTTTAATACCACCAGGGCATATTTTACATTAAATATAATCAAGATGTATTTTATGTTGAAATCATAACATGTTGCAATATTGTTTTTTAATTTAGCCAATTTTTAATGTTATAAGTGAATAGAATCAATCCACCAGGTTTCCAATATGAGAAATTTTGAAAATATAGATTTTAAAACAGTTGTAAATAGCAATGAAAATGATATATGAAAAATATATAGATGAAAAAACAACATTAAAACTCATGGTTATTTTGAAAGCAATAATAATAATAATAATATAAAAAAAATAAAAGTTTTAAAAAGTTGTTGATAGGCTAAACATTTGTGGACTTAAAGTAAAAATATATTGGAGTGCAGGTTTCAAATAATATTTTGAACAATTAATATTACTTAAATTCTAAACAAAGTTTACTTAATACTCCAAAAAGCCCACCTTTTTCATTCAACTAAAATTTTTATTTTCAAATATCCTGAACATACTATACTTTTCTACAGCAGAATTTACACCAGGCAGTTTCATGAGGGTTCTGCATCCTGCCTGTTCTTTGGTTTAAAAAAAAATTCCTCCTTCTTGCCCCTCATTAAGCAAAAAAATAGTATCCTTTTCATCCTTCAATCCAAACATACTGACCTTATTGCTGTTTGTATAAAAAAATATATTCACCATAAAATATTCATTTTCTTGACTTAAAGATAATCTTAACTTTAATATTAAAAAATGGTTTAAAAATGAAAAAGATGTCTAAGAATCTGAAAAATGCCTTATATATGTTATGGTCAATATATTGTTAATAATAACCATTTATTATTATGACTGGACAAAATGGCCAGTTATTATTAATAACAACAGTTGTCGTTATTAATAACAACCGTTGTCATTATTAATAATAACCAGTTATTATTAACAATGACCAGATTAATCATATTGACCGTGACATATATATATATATATGGAAAACATCTGTTTCTCTAAAGCAGAGCAAAATTAAATACTGGTAATCTTTGTTATCACTGAATACCCACATTGGCTCGTTCATATTGCCATCGATATATTACGCTGTCATGATATGCTACATCATTACAAAGTATTAGAAACTTTGAGCTTCATCATAACTCTTATAACAAGAAACGTGTATATGTAACAAAATTTTTTAATAACAGATGGCAGATTTTCTTTTAAATTAATTTTCTGTGTCATTCAAAACAGTTATTCTTTTCTAATCTCACATACCAATTACAACAAAAATTACGTCTTGCTAAATATTTATTTACAATATTAGTACATGCATACATACACAGGGGATAGTACTTTTTAATTTCAAATCAGCAGCAAAAAGACATAAATAGGATAAAGTAGAATTAATATGTGTACTATCCATAAATAAGAGTGTGAGAAAGATGAAAAGAAAAAATCAAAAATAGTATAGCCTATGTTAAACAGTCACCACTTGTTTCAAATAAAATAATTTTATCAAAGAAGTCTTCTACAGTACATGCAATGTCTCCATAAAATTGTATTTTGGTATAAATGGTTATTTGACATAGACTTTCTCTTCTTAATCTGGATATATTATTTAGAAGAAAATAAAAAATGATTTTTTAAAAGAAAGAATAAACTGAAAAGCAGAATTTCCTATAACTTATGAACATGAACACAAACACCAAATTATAAAAAAATATATGTGGATTATTATATGGAGATACCAATGTTTGTCTAAAATGAAGATTTCTGTTAATTTAAATGAACTGTTATCAGGTCCTGTTTTAGATTATTGATATTTCAGATCACCTTAAATCAGGATTTTAAAATCAAGGTTTTATTTATTTTTTAATAACACTCAAGCAAACCCACACAGGTATTTTTTTTTTTTAAACCATTGGATTCCTAAAAATTCTTTGCAGTTTTTCAATAAAACCCAATGCATAAATTCAAATTTCAAAAATCATTCATTTCAATTCATTTGCATAATTCCAATGCACAAATTCCAATTTGTGTATTCAAAACATATCATATGAAAGGAAACAGCTTAGACATACACACCAAAAGACAATTTAGAAGTCCGATCAGAATTTAACTTGGCAAACAATTTTCGATACTTTTATGTTAACCAGGAGCAAATCTTGACAAATAGCACTTTTTTTTTCGCACCAGTAGCAACTTTTATTTTTTGCAAGTTTAATTTAAAACATTGCTTTGATGTTGAAACAAAATGTTTTTATTAGTGGTACTTTTTTTTTTAATGAAAGGAGTGAAAGGCTCATATTTCAAATGTATGTACTATAAATGAAAGTTGTGTATTTTGAATGAAATCAATAGAAATTTTATATTTTAAATAAAATGAATGTAATATGAATAACAAAAAAGGAACAACATTTACCCAGTAACTCACCGTCAACTTCAACTCGGCAGTTACGACTTAACTATCGGTTGATCCTGAAATCCAATTCTCCATTAACTCAATCAGAAGAAATGTGATCTAAAAACGATAGTCGAGTTGACTAACTGAACCTTAGTTTTGAGCTCGCATTAGTCGATGCGCGCATGTGCAGTTGAAGCAAAGATGGCAGTCGCTTTGAAGTTTATTTTGTAATCAACACTACTTGTGATGACAAACGAAATGTTAATTAAAAAAAAAATTAATGTGAAAGAATGTGTTACTTTTAATTCTTAGCCCTTTTAGAATATTTTAACTCTGTGAAGTCAAGATTATAATGATTTTTGACAAAGCTTTCAAGGCATGAAATAACTACTGTAAATATTTGGTATTTGGTAGCGCCATCTACTGAATGTTCTTACACCTGAAATATTGTATATTCATTTTTTTTTCTTTTGAAAAATAAAGAAAAGCAGTTTTTCTTAAATTTCAGTCTTTCTAAAATTTACTTCTACACTTTATGTTTGTTTAAACTTTAAAGCATAAAATCACAGGAGACGGACTTTTCTGTTAAAATATCGCGTATGTTTATACGTTTGTAATAGATAAATAATTTGAACTAGTTATTGTTAGTTAAAAATAAGTATTTTTGTTTCAAAGAAACATTTTTCAGAGGATTTCTTGAAAGTTTTCGCATTTCACGAGAATTTTTTCAAACAGCTTCTAAAATTATTATACAAGGAATTAAAATATATATATATATATATATATATATTATAATAATCTACACTTGAAATTAAAAACAAAAAAACATTTTACATCTTGTATAAGGGATAAAGACTACGAAGCATGCAATTTTATCCCAGATAAATTAATTGAATCTGTAATGAATTATTTTAGTTAAATAAAAAAATATATATTAGAAATAAATTTATGAAAATGTTTTTTTTTATAATATTTTTGCAAAATAAATAAATATAGCTCATTATTTGCTTTTATTCCATTTATTATTGTTAGCCTGATCATAAAATTGTTTATTAAACTTAGATAATATATATATATATATATTGTTCTTGTTTTCTTTAATCAAGTAAACTAAAATATAAAAGAAAAAGAATTACTGTAAAATTTTGTAAAAATGAGCGTCTTATGTCTGCGACAGTATTTCTAAACCATCAAATCAAAATGTTAATTCGAATTTATTTGTAATTTTATTTATCTAAAAGTAAACGCCACAATTATGCTCTTTCAATACTCTGTTTTGTTTCGTTATTGAAAACTGATTCAAGGGAGGACAGAAGTGATAAAGGCGATTGCTACGTCATGTGATCCCTTCGGCCAATCAGATAAACACATTTCAACCTTCCGTTGACTAACCGAGAGTCGAATAACCATGGCTCTGAAATTAACGAAGAATTTGAAATATCAACTGGCATTTGCGAACCCGGGGTTACTCAACTGAGAGTTGAAGGTTGGTGGAGAATTGACTGGTTAGTGATTTACTACCTGTACTTTGCAAACATAAAAGTACCTATTTTTCCTTACAATTTTAACACCAAGGTTTGCAAAGTCTTGGACACTATGAGAAAAAAAATAATAATGACATGGTTTTTAACATATTATCCAAAATTATTTATTTCAATAAAATTGTATTTTATTAGAAAAACGGATTTTTTTTTTTTTTTTAATTAGCCAAAAAGTAAGGTATTTTTATGTTAGCTGGGCACAGATGAAAAATTGCCAAATATTGTTCCAATTACTATCATTCATATTACATTATTTAATTTCTAAATATAAATCCTTGACTCATTTCATTTAAAAATACATAAGTTACATACATTTATAATGCATATCTTGGAATTGTTACAACGAGGTACCCTCATTTCATTTAAAATATAAATAAGTATAAAAGTAAAAATATATATTCATAAAAACATCCTTTTAAAAGCATTCAAAGTTATCTAAAAAGTAATGCTTAATTTCACACTTGCAATTTGTGTTTTTTTTTTTTTAAGTAATGTTTATTACAATCAATACATTAATTTGGCATGGGCTGCAAAGCTGCGATAATGGAAAATTCACTGTTTCAGTTACATTTGGCTTGTTAGAAGGTGCAAACTATGGATTTATTTAAATGTATTTATATTATATATAATTAAATATATATAATTTTTCATACATAACATATTTTTATCCCAATTTCTTTACATGCACTTATTAATTAATTTATAAAAAGAAGAGAAAATATTCAAATAATAATAATACACAGATAATAATAATAAAAAAAAAAAAAAGTCTGAAATTCAGGAGGGAAGGAGCCAATTGCTTCTAAAAAGACGCCTCTGTTTATTAACTATATGAAATTATTTTAAAGCAGCTATTTAGAAAATTTTTCTTCTCATTACAGTTCTTAGGTGTATTTTACAAAATAAACCTGATTACTTATCTTTTCAGTTCAATCAAAAAAGATTTTATGCACTATGACCATTACTCACATGTACACTTTTAGTACTGAATAACAAATAATGAAATATTCTGGACGCTGATTCTAAACCCCAAAAATAAATGAAATTTCATACATTCCTTAGTATATAAAATTTAAAGTTTTCTATTACTAAAGTTTTCTATACTAACAAAACAAAAAACATGCAATTTTTGCAAAATTAATAAAGGTATAATTAAGTAAGATCAGATCATATCTTACTCAGTAAAGCTTTCACTAAAAGTCAGTGTACCTATGAACATTAGTTTTTGTTTCCGAATTGGTTCTGATAAAAATTGTCAACAATAACTTAGATTATAAAACATGCAAGACCGTTATAAAAAAAAATATATTAAGAATTTTTTTTATAGGCCAAAAATTCAGGAGGTTGTCCATTTAGGTGTCTTATAATTATGTCCACCACTGTAACAATTTAGTAGTCGATTGTTTAAAAAAAAATTCATTATTGGTATTTTCCTAAAAGCGTTCAGCATGTTTCTTGCAGACGTCATATGACTAACATAGGTAATTAAAGGAAAATTTGCAAACAAATACTACCATCAACCAATCCATAATCTATTTTACTAGTTTCCTACTAATTTCCTACTAGTACTTTTTCTTAAAGTACTAGTAGGAATCATCTTTTCCATATTTCGTGTAATACCCTGTATACAGATGTGAATAGTACCAGGTACGAAATTTATGTATACATTTAACAGGTATGAAGTTTAGTACTAGTTACTTCAGTGTAATTGAACAGTTTCTATGGATAGTTAGAAAGGATCATCAGAATGATGCTTGCCCCGGTGCCCTAGATAGTCTAAGTGGAGCTCTGAAAGCGGATGAAAGTCATCGTCAGATTAGTGAAGTTTACGGACACACTTTATGACTGGTGGAATGGTACGGAGATGGGTTAGAGCTTTTAAAGATGGCAGCACGAATGTTCATGATGAGGGACGAAGTGGGCGAGCTTCTGTCATTACTGAAGATTTGGTCCAGAAAATTGACATACGAGTGAAACAGGACAGACGCTTTACGATTTCTTCATTATGTGATGAATTTTATCGGGTTTGAAAACGACCGTGTTGCAGTCTGTGTCAAATCAGGTGGAAGACTTCGATGAAGAGGGGATTCAAAACTGGTTGTACGATATGATAAGTGCCTTAATATTGGTAGAAATTATATAGAACAACTGATTGAGGTACAGTCTTTCATATAAAAATAAAATTGGTAAGCAAATTATGCTTGTTTCTTTTTTATTTCAAAACGGTACTTACTTTTAAAATACCCCTCGTATAATCACAATATTTTTAATTTCAATGACGTACAGTACGTGTAAGGGTGAAACTTGGGAAGCGGAGAAAAATGCATTTGAAAACCCAGGTAGGTATTTTTAATTGCATGTTCTGTTTGAATTAGTTAATTTATGTATTTCAGTCAAATGTGTTATTCGGTGCTTTCCCATATTTGAAAGAAACAAATGTACTTCTAACCTTACATTGAATACAAGTAATTTTTGTACAACATGCTCAATCTTTTGAAATGTGTTTAAGTGGTCAAAATCAGCAATAAGCGATCTTTAAGAAGTTTTAAGAATACATTTAAGATCATTAAAAGTAATAAAACGCACACTGCAAAAAAGACAATTATTTCTTAATCTACGAAAATGTAATAACTAGGAACAAAAATACACAACGTCTTACTCATGATTCCGGAAAACGTCCTTTATCATTAGAAACCGCAGAAACCAATGTATTTTCGAGATTTAAAGACTTATTTATAAAATCTTCAGATTAAAATGATAAATACAATATTCTCATAAAGTTTTTGAAAATGATAAACATAAATCACGAGATCACATGTTCAATGCAAGTAGGTGTATCGTACTGTTCCACCTGCCTTGGTGAATGGGATTTTATAAACACAGGAAAGTTGATCAGGTTCTATCGGATATATTTTTCTACATATTATGTTTTTTTAATTTTGTACAAGGTTTTACGATGAGGCACATTTTAAATTTTCTATGTTTATATTTTAATCTTTCAAAGAATCCAGGAAAATATTGTAAAATTGATAGCTTTGAGTTTCGTTCATTAAAAATGTTCTTATTTTTATTACCTATGCTCGTAATTAATTTATTAATATTGCTGTCTTTGTATCCGTTATACCGTGTCCAATAGAACGTGATCAAGTTTCCGGTGTTTATGAAATCCCATCCACAAAGGCAGATGGAACAGTAAAATTCTACATAGGATTGACAATCAGAAAATTTAAAACGAGAATAAAAGAACATATGGCAGATATCAAATATAACAGAAGAGATATTGCCGTAGCTAGACAGCATAGAATAGAGCCGTTGCAGATTAATTTCAAGAATAGTAAAATGATTTTTCAACCAAGCGTTTAATTCCCATCCATTATCCGTGAATCAATAGAAATATATTTGAGGAACGATAACATTTGCAACGAATCAGCCTCTTTTGAATTACCTAAATATTGGCACGCGCTGCTTTACAGATTGAAAAAGCAATAAAAATATAAATAAATAATTTTCACTTTTTCCAATTTGACCAGTTTAAGCACCTGCTTGCATTGGACATGTGATCTCGTGATTAATGTTTACCATTTTCAAAAACTTGCGAGAATAACGAGAATATTTTATTTATCATTTTGATCTGAAGATATCGCCGTTAGAGCGAAGGAAACATAAGCAATCTATATTAAAATGCACTTCTGAAACGTTTTGTGTTATGTTTTTATCACTGTAAGCAATAATTAGACTTAACAAGTGATTTTATTTTATTATTAGTAAATTGGTAACTTACAAGGAAGGTCTCCATAAGCACATACTCAGAAATTTTTGAAAAGAATACAGAATATTCTTCTCAGGAAGATGTATACGTTTATAGAAAAAATTGCTGCGGAACCTTGATATAACGTCTGTAAAAAAATATGAAATTTGCGTGTTTTTGGTGATTTATCGGAGGTTAGCGACAGAAAGAAAGAAAAATTGTGATTTAATGATAAATGCTTTTTTAGGAAAAACTCTTTCAACTCTTCATACTAAACTAGTTTAATTAAGTTTAACTTAAATGAATACACTTTTATAACTACAGTTTTATCATATATGTATGTGTGTACATATATGTATGTGTGTAGATATATGTATATATAGAGAAAATTTCAATCGTTCTCTAACGGTTTAGAACAAAATTTGAATTGATTGAAAATGCTTCAAACTCAAAATTAATGTCCGATTCTGAGCATTGTCAATTTGGCTTCGATAGTCTTAGTGTCGGAGACAACAAGAGAAAAGCATTGTCTCCATTGAAACAACGACTTATTCAATAGCGAAATGTATCACGGGAGCGTTCTTAAAAAGGCCAGTAACTGTTAAAATACACATAAAATTTATCCAGCCTGCGAAACCGTGTAAAAATAAATAAAATTAGCAATACGCAACTTGTATATATATATATATATCATATAAGCTCATAGTAAAAATAATCCACTATTTATTCGTTTAGGTTTAAATTCATAAAGTATTACGCATTTAAACACTCACTTAAATAAGCAATTTCTAAATGCATTAAAATCGCTTGCATTTGGCGAGGAAATTTGTTCTCCAAACCACGTCTTTTTGCTTCAAATGTTCGTAAAAAGTATTTTATTTTTTTTGCAGATTTTCTATTGGGATTCCGCAGTAAAATTTGATTCATCCTTAATAACGTACATGAGTACTTGCATTAGCATTTTTTTGAAAATATTCTGAGTATGCGCTTTAAGGAGAACTTCCTTGTGAGTAACATGTCTGATGCTGTTAGGTATGTATGTTTGCATTACACTATATTACTTTGAGAACAAGTGTACTCTGGTGTGTGTAAATATCAAATTGATTCTAAAAAGTAGTACGTTAGATTTATCTAGACCAGTGACTCGTAAACTTTCATGCCTTATGTATTCCTTGGAAAAATGGACGCGCTTCGCGTTCGTATAAATACGTAGCACTTATTGTCGTTGTCTAGTCCGTCTGTCTGTCTGTCTCTCTAGCAGATATTACAGCGAGCAGCCGATTACACAAGGCCGATTAGCAGCCGATTACAGCAGGTCGTTTAATTATAATTCAATCTTCCGTAATCGTTTTAAGGTTGATCAAATCAGAGTGTTTTTACAGTTTGTGGTGTCAGAACGGGGGTTGGCGAGCGTAGCTAGTAGGGGGCAGAGCCCCCTAGTATAATATATAATCGTTGCGGAATTTTTTCGAGTCAATACAAATTTTATGAAAATCGAATCAAAATTTAAAAAGATATCAATAAAAGTTTTCTTCATTTTATTAAATCCTATTATTCGTAATCTACATAATAAAAGCGCAAGTCATGTGACTGACGAAAACAAATACGGGCAAACCACTTTTTTTCTCATATGCCAGGTTTCTCATCTACTCGTAGGCCATTTTTATTCAAAATTATTTTTTTTGAATAAAATTACATAAAATTTACGTTTTTAGAAAGATCCTACAAAAAAATTGCTTGCTTGAGAGATGAGTTTCATTCAAAAATGTATAGATGCTGAGATAACTTCATTGGAAATTAGGTTAACAGCCGAATATCTCAATCCATTAAAGTAAATAAACACAGGAGATTCGTTCATTATGAATCATAAAAATATTAAACCATGGGGGTAATCATTCGCAAAGCCAGATCTCTAGGGGGAATTTTGCAGCGCTGTCTTGTGTAGAAATAAAAATTCGCATTTGGAAACCTGGCATACGTAATAGGGAAAAAAAGGCATTTTCTTTTCGCTCATAGCAGACGATAAAATTCATTTTACTGAAATAATAAAGATAATTTTTTTACATTGTGAAACTAGTAAAACGAACCCACCTCATTTGACACGTTTAACGTACAATTTCCAACTTGTTACTTTTCGCATACAAAGTGTAAGTAAAATAATATAACCCTGATTTGTATATGTGTATTTGTGTGTGAGTGAACACGATAATTCCCAAACGGAACTTCCGCTTGCGCTCCTATTGGTTAAATATGCTAGCCGAAAGAACTGCATAGATTTTTGCACAAATCGGCCGGAATTCATTTTTAGGCCATTTTCAAACCATTTTGCGACCAGATTCTATGTAAAAAAATCAGTATGGAAATGTGACAGCATAAGTAAAAAATGTTGCGGCGATATCATCAAGCATCAGTAGCGCAGAGGTAACGCCTCAAGTTTCAAAACGAAAGATCCAGCGTTCAAGTTCAGCCGATTTCACCGTTTCAGAAACGGCTACTGGTT
The DNA here is from genome assembly GCA_963931845.1 of Maratus michaelseni. Lineage (NCBI taxonomy): Eukaryota > Metazoa > Arthropoda > Arachnida > Araneae > Salticidae > Maratus > Maratus michaelseni. Next base: position 287,071,489 of record OZ007587.1, read on the forward strand.
TTTGCTATAATCTTACTTAATCCCCTTTTCTTCAAGACATAGGGACAGCTCTAGCGATGCTCCTTTCTTTTATTCTGAATCTAAATTAACCCGTCAGCACACGCGCTGGGATAAAATCTACCCCAGCTCAGAATCATTACTTAAAATGTGAGAAACTCGTTCCTTATCATTCTGAGCTTTATACTTTTTTTCAAGCAAGAACGTCTTATTTTAAGTTAAATTATGTCCTTTATTGATTTCCAGTTTATTTCAAAATATAAATTTTTGTTTATAATCAAACCGTCGGGAAATTGACACAAGAAAACCAACTGGGGTAAAATTTATCCCGCGCGTGTAGTAACGTAATGGAAAGGGGCGCGTGTGCTGACGGGTTAAGTTTTAAATATCAATATTTAATTGAGTTTTTCTATTTTATTTGCTACTAGTATCTAATAACAATGTAATACATCGTAAACAAACTAATTATTCCATATTGTGGAACTATAACTCTACTAAGTATTATAGACCATCGTATTATAAGACTAGATATATGCATAGATAATGGCAATGGCGCAGCTTCAGCACACATCAACTCCTATACAGTCAATGACACCATTAGAACCATATGATAAGGCTATTTCAAAGCCCCTAACAATAATTAAAGTAGTAAATTAATATGCAGAACACGTCAAGAAACACAATAAAAAACACCCTCAACAATCAGGCGAATATTTACTACTGTTACTAAGAATATTAATTAATAATGGGAAAAAATTCAACATATTTTCAAGATACTTATTAAACGAGCACAACAGGGAGAAAGCCGTTAAAAAAATGACAAAGGTGATGAATGGATCACAAAAATTACAAGATTTTGAATCTACAAAGGAGAAAACAAATGTCATCCATTTACTGCATCAATTAACTCAACACCTCAGACAACGAACAAAATGCAACAATAAAGTTGCAGAAAAATACAAACACCAAATTATAAAATTACTTGAAGAAAAACTGAGAGACAATTTAGCAATCGCCCTTCTAGCTAACGGAAATAAATCAATAAATGTAAGAATGGATATAAATGATCCAACTTGATACGAACAGAAAATCCAGTCAAAATTTACAAAATATAACTCTTTATCATCAACGGTCTCTATTGATGAAATTACAGTTTCGACGCAAAAATTGGGTCTGGAAATCAACTCCAATGAAAAATAACACAGAAGAAAAACAAAATAAGTTAATAATAACAAGCAAAAACTCTTCTGAAAAATAAATGATGTTATGACAAACTCAAAAGATAATGTAATTGGAGCCCCTACCAGTACGCACATGGTTACAGAAGAGGACATATTTCCAGAAGAATTTGAAGTGGTTGAGGTGGCATCATTAGACATTAGACCCTGACGAAGTGGTTTCACTAGACCTAGATGACACTAATAATGATAATGTTGATTTACTAAAATATTGTAAACGAATAAAGGGTTTGGAATTAGATAAATCGAACAAATATAATGAATCAATGGTAGAAATAATGGAATATGACAGAGACAAATGTATTGTTCAATTAGAAGAAGAAAGGGCAGTTATTGTTCAAAAGATGAAGAAAGTAATAGCAGAAAAAGACCAAGTTATAAAGGAACTAAAATATGAATTAATAATAGCTCAAGATCAGAAAAATGATTTAAAGAAACAAAGTGAATTAATAGATGAACTCCAACTTCAAATAACGCAATTAACACGAGAAAATGAAAAATTAGAATTAATAATGAGTGAAAGAGCGGAACAAATAAAAGAACATGATGCTATAGACTTAGAAAAAACCAGTCATGATGAATTAGTGCACTATTGTGAGCGTCAAAGGAAGCAAAAAGCGGACTGTATAAAAATTTTGAGTTTGAGTTGCGTTGTACACAAAGTGCACTGGACGAAAAGTATGAAGCTCGTAGGGGCTGACTTAAGAGATGAAAAAATAGTAGCAGTAATGGAACTGACTGAATCACTGAAAGAAAAAGAAAAAATAATTGAATTTATGTAACAGAAATCAAGGAAATTGGAAGAAGAAAATTCATCAAAACAAATAGTTATTAATACTTTGTTAACTCAACAGTCAGCAAAACATGGAATCTGGAATAAATTTGACAAAATGAGTGAAAAATTGGATAACTTGAAGCAAGAAATGAAGGATCTAAGACAAAATGATAGTAAAAATCCCTCAAAAATTTTATGTAATTTATATCTAAAAGAAAAAGAAACAATTCTCCCAATGGAAGAAGCAATAAATAAATTGAAATCATTGGAATTGGAAGAACTAAAGTATTGCACTGGCAGAAAACGGACGAATGGAAAATGACAACTTCAATTAAACACCATTAAAGATTTTAATAACCTTAGAACAAAATTACTTAACTCAGAGATAAATGAACAATTCGTACTAAAAATTCAACAAAGGAAATTATTAATCTTTAAAATTCCACATTCGATAACAGAAGAAGTTCTTAAATCCATCCTTAAAAATCTCTTAAAAGATAATATAGAACTTAATTTAGCTAAGAAAATCAACAAGGGTGAATATTACAACCAGATAATTGAAACAGATATTTCTTCAGCAAATATTTTACTTAAATTGGGTAAAATTAATTATGATTTAAAATTTAGCATTGTAAAGAAATATATTAGCTTACAGAATTGCTTCCGATGCCAGCGCTACGGTCATGTAGTAAATAAATGCTCTGAAAGTAATCCTATAAAATGTTCATACTGTGCATCTTCCCATGACTCCAGACAATGTCAACTTCAACACAACTCTGATTGCCATAAATGTATAAATTGTGTAAGATACAATAGTTCCCATTCACATGAAAAATACTTTACACCAATTTCAACTTGTCATGCAGCATCCAGCAATAATTATGAAGTATTTCAATATGAAATCTTCAAAGTGAGGAGTAATTCTTCAAAAACAAGTTACTAAAATTTACTAAAGTTGGTTGTAACTTAAACCGACTATAAACATTTGTAAGAATAAGGAATTCAGAAAGATTTAGTAAGACTAAATTGAAATTTAAAATCAGTAACAGGTGTAAAAGTTCTTATACAATTTGATAATTTTTTATTATATAAGTTTATTCTTCTGTAATTTTTTTTTGTATTGAAACTATTTTGTTTGCATTTAAATATTTCCTTTTTTTATTCTGAAATAGTCTACCTTTCCAGCTGATCCCTTCAACAGCATAGGTAATTTTCCTTAGAACATTTTACTTTAATTGTTATATTAAGTTAGCATCTTCTCCAATTTGTTTTAATTCTGTTCACGTATTAATATTGAATGTCTCTTACGTATTAAGGCTGGTCCCAGCTGATTTGAAATTTCTTGTACATTTTAATTTGCTGATATTTTATGCTTGTTCACTCTAGTTTTATTATTCATTCATTATTGTTCATTCAGTACTTACTTCTATCCAATATTATTATCTACTAGCAGAACCACCCGGCTTTGCCCGGGTTAACATAAATTAAAATACAATAATACGACAATAATAATGACGACAGTATGATTTGTGCATACTCAACCATAAATCGATAAATAAGACAATTAGAAAAAAAAAGCGTTACTTTAAATCAACCAATAGTAAATTTTTACAGCTTTATAAATGAGAATGCGCGTTTTCTTTGCGCATACAAAATAAAAATATTCTTGAAAATGAAAAAAACAAAACAAATGTTGTAACATTTTGCGAAATTCGCTTTCATATGGCATCTATATATATTATAAAACAAAAACATATCCGTGAGTATTGTCGACATCATATTGTCGGTAGCGACGACCTACCCATTAAATTTTGCTTGTACTGCATATTTGTAACTATTAAATAACGCATAATTTCATTTTTTAAACAATCAATTAGAAACAAAAAACACTTTCAATTATAGTTTGAAAGTTTATCTCAATTTACTGATTTTTTATGGATTTTAAAGTAATTTTAAAGCATGCATATTTTTAAATCTGTGTCTAATCCAATTACGATAGATTAACGTATTTGATCTTTATAAAGTAAAGACATTTATTTCTAAACATAGCACATTCAATTTTTATGCAGTCGAATATAATACATGTACTCTCAATGTTATTCGTTTGAAAAGCGTATCTCAATTTATTGATGTTTTATGGATTTTAAAGTAATTTTAAAGTAATTTAATATTCTTTAACATTGTGCGGAAAGAGAATGTTAAACATATACTTTGGCTACCAAAACATTCTATGCAAATTACGGTACTTTGTGCAATTGCTATAAAATACTAATATTTTGAGAATGAAAACAGGCACATGATTTAAAATATGACAACACTTTCACCGATATAGATTTTCCTCTGACCCAATACGTGTCTAGTTAAAACAAATTATTTTACTTCATGAATCATGCACAGATATGCATTTATATTTATAGATAATGTGCTTGTTAGTCAAACGTTCAGCTAAATTGCTTAAAGTTTCGCCAAGTTTTTCGTAATTTTTAAATAGTTAAAATGCATTATATCATGTGTAGGAAATATTACATTTCAAATTACTAACTCCGCAAGAATTGTTACTTTTAGCCTACAGTTAATTGAGAAAAACGACTTTATTTGAGTGCGTGACGTCACATGCACATTTGTATTTAAAACATGAAAACGATTAAAGAAATCCAATACTACTGTACTCATAGAAAAATTTAAAACAATATTATTAAATACTAAATTTAACTCCGAAATTATATTTACAATGAAATTTAAACAGAATTTGCTAAAATTACGTTTTGAAATTATGTAATTTTTGATGCAAAACATTATTTTTTCAAAAATATAGTGTTCTTTTAAGAATTGAATAATAATTTTGAAGCTGGTGAAATGAAAATGTCGCCACGTTGTCGAACTTATAAAAAATATATTAATTTTTAAAATTAAAATTAATGTTTTATATTTAAAACAAATGCATATAATTTTTTTTTCTCGATAAACCATTTTACTTTTAATCCCATTTGTTTTAACACCCATTTTTGGAGAAAAAATAATGGAAAATACTGCATTGTTTTTTTTTAAATCCAGTTTTTATTAATAGGGCATCTACTGTCCACCTGCATCCGAAGAATTTAAATATGCCTCCTTGGTTGAGGCTCAAGCTGAAAAAAGTTACGCTGCAATGATTAAAAAATGTCAATATTTGACAGACGATTTTTGATTATGTAGAATAAAATGAATCATGAAGTTTGAATGCGCAAAAATATGTTTTTATTTCTTAGAAAATTTACTTTAATATTAACAAACCAGTGAAAACAATTTGCCTTTGTAAAATTAGGAGCTACGTTTTTTTATTTTTCTCTAAACACATTTAAATATATGTACTGTGTCGTTTAAAGCACTTATAGTAATCTTTGTAATATACGAAAAAAATCACATCTGCCAAAATTTACGTCAGTTTCGGATTTCAAATTATAGCGAGTTAATCTGAAATTGGTTTATAAAAATATTGTCTATATGCAATTCCTTTGAATGGCAACGGGAAAGAAATTGCATTGGAAATGGAGAAAAAAAAGATTTCTGTAATGATAAACTATAGGAGATGTTTGAAAAAAGTTGTAATGATTCGTCTGAGAAATTTTTTAAGTTGACAGTGATTTTACTCGTGTTCTAAAACGTATGTACATGAAGTTTCGTTCAAATCGGACAAAAACTGTAGATTTGTATAAGGAACATACATACCAAGAACGGCTTTTATATATATAGATTTGAGTTCAGTATTATTCAGTATTATGGTGGTATTATTGCTGTATCACATAGCATTATTTACTTTCATTTATACTTTTTCTTACACAATATAAATATATACAGTGTCTCACAAAAGTGATGGGACACTTGTGCTTTATAAAAAGAAACTGCAATAAAATAAATAAACAAACATGTGCAAAAATTTTTTGGGTGTGTTTCATATTTAAAGTTAGTAACAATTATTACATAACATACATTTTGTCAAAATATTAAAATATTAATTTAGTAAAAATACAATTGTTCAGAACGGAGCAAAAAATGGCTGACATAAGTGATGGGACACTTACTTTTCCATCAAATATTTATCCAAAAATTTTACTTTTTAAAAGGTTTTAATATTTTGTTGGATTTCCTTTTACTTTTAAAACATGATTTAATCTTTTTGGGATGGATTCGACTAATTTTTTTGTGATTTCTGGAGTGATTTTACTCCATTCTTCTTGAAGCACCGATTTTAGTTGTTGTTTTGAAGAAATGGTGTGTTTGCGAATTCTTGATTCCAATTCTTGTCAAATATTCTCTATGGGATTTAAGTCTGCAGATTGTGGTGGTGTTTTTATTATTTCAGGACAGTTATATAGCAGCCAGAGTCTAACGTTCAGAGCAGTGCGCTTGGGGATCATTGTCCTGGTAGAATTTAAAATCGTTATGAAGGTTCAATTTTCGTGCTGAAGATTTCAAATTTTGCTTTAAAATATCAATATACTTGTACTGATCCATTATACTGTCAATAAAAACAAGATTACCAACTCCAGCGGACGACATACACCCCCATACCATAACTCCTCCTCCACCATGTTTTACTGTTGGTACCAAGTTCTGTTTGCGAAATTCTTCCCTGGGTTTTCTCCACACCAAGATTCTACCGTCAGAACCAAATATATTAAATTTACTCTCATCAGCAAATATAACTTTATTCCAGTAATCAGAATTCTTATTTATGTTGGATTTTGCGAAAGCTAGTCTGAGTTTTCTATTCTTTTCACTTACGAAGAATTTTTTCCTGGCTACTCTACCGTGATATCCAGCAGATCGAATTACCCTTCTAATAGTCTCAGGATTAACAATTATTCCATATAATGCTTGTAAATCAGCAGCAACTTTTGAAGCACTAATTCTTGGATTTTTTTTAATATTTCGAACGATAATTCGCTTTATTCTATTGGATAGCTTTGATGGTCGGCCAGGTCTTCTTTTATCCTGAATCATATGATTCTTTTTATATCGTTTAATGATATTGAAAACTGTTGAACGACTCAAGTTAACTGTTTCAGCAGTTTTTCTAATAGATTTTCCACGTTCAATATGCAAATTAATAACTAATTTTCGAATTTCAAGCGAAGTTTCTTTTCGTTTAGCATTCATGGCTACACAGAGTTAAAAAACACAAAAATTCCAAAACAAACTGGAGAGAAATACTGCAGACGATTTTATAAATTATTGCCAATTGCTTTTAAGTAAAAATAAAACCCCAAAAAATATTTTTATTGCTTATTTCAGACGATTTTTGTTGCATATATAATGGTGTCCCATCACTTATGTGAGCTATTTTTTGCTCCGTTCTAAACATTTGTATTTTTATTAAATTAATATTTTAATATTTTGACAAAATGTAAGTTATGTAATAATCTTTACTAAATTTAAGTATAAAACACACCCACAAAAAAATGTGTACATGTTTTTTTAATTTATTTGATTAGTTTCCTTTTGTAAAGCACAAGTGTCCCATCACTTATGTGAGACACTGTATATATATATATATATATTAAGTATTAAGAATGTTGTGATTTCAACCAGCATTGTAAAAAGTAACTTTGTACCAATTTTATTTTAATCTCTACTGTAATATTCAACATCTGTACTTTAAAATAGGAATTTTCAATAAACATTTCCCTCGTGGAGGAAAGTTCTTATGCTTAACGGCTGGATCTTCACGAGAGGGGGATTTCGTGATTTTGTTTCAGAAAATTGAAAAAAAAAAAACCCTTCTATACACTTTCTGGACGCGCGCACTAGTATTCCAATACTGGAGTGGGGATTTTCTAATTTGTAAGAATCACAAAAATTAAAATGGAAAGAAAAACATCAACGATAGGATGCAAATAAATATAACTTTGAGTCTACACTTATTGTAAGCTTTAGAGGTAGCAAATTTTCTAACGGGACGCATTTTTAACCCTTGGATATTTCTTGTCTATTTGGTGTTATGGTGGCTGAGGTAGAACTGTAAGTCATCCTCAAACACAAAATTGTACCATTTTTATTTAAGGATATTTTTACTAAAGTTAGAGTATTTATAAATGGTTTTTATTTACATTACTTACTGTTTTGTAGTTTTGAAAGAAAATGTCAACAAGTTATCGAGGTTATTTTCTACTTGAAACATTTTATCACTCATTCCAAACAATTTATTTTTACGATTTTTAGAAATACAATAATGGCTTGTGTCCAGAATGTTTCATTTTCTATACCGTACACTGCATTTTATTTTCTAATTATGTCTGTAATTTTTCTGCAATAATTACTGGAAATTGAATGTATGTACATTATTTCTATCCTTTATATTTTCATTTCTTTCGTTTTTATTAAGTGCGTTCATAATTATATATTATATAGCATCTATAGTCGTCGTTCGGACTGTCCATCCGTCCGCATATAACAGCGCAGAAACTGCCCAGACGAATGGCTTGAAATTTAATATATATAATCGTTGCAGAATTTTGTCGTGTCATTACAAATTTTATGAAATCAAAACTTAAAATGATATTAAAAAAATTTTCTTTATTCTATTAAATCCTATCGCACGTAATGTATATAGTAAAAGCACAAGTCATGTGACTGAGGAAAATAAATACGGCTAACCACATATTTTTCCATAAGCCAAGCGGCCATTTTTATTAAAAATTATTTTTTCGAATAAAATTGCATAAAAATTACATTTTCAGAAAGATCGTTCAAAAAATTTGTTTGCTTGAGAGATGAGTTACACTAAAAACAGCATAGATTCTGAGATAACTTCAGAGAAAATTATGTTGACAGCCGAATATCTCGATCCATTAAAGTAAATAAACAAAAGATTCATTCATCGTGAGTCATAGAAATATTAAACCATGGAGATAGTCATTCGCAAATCAAAATTTCTAAGGTGAATTTCACAGCGCTGTCGGGGGTCCACAAAAAAATACACATCTGTAAACATGGCATACGTGATAAGTAAATAAAAAGGCATCCTCATTTCGCTCATAGCAGACGACATAATTAATTTCACTGAAATAATAACGATGATTTTTCTTGCATTATAAAATAAGTTATAGCAAGAAACGATCGCACCTCATTTGTCACATTTAACGTACAATTTCCAACTTTTTTATACTGTACACTAGATTTTTTTAAAATTATATGTGTAATTTTCTTTGCATTAATTACTGGAAATTGAAGGTATGTACATTATTTGTGTCATTTAAATTTTCATTTCTGTCGTTTTTATTTCCACCTTATGATTACTTGTGTTTATGTAGTAGATTGCAAATTATACAAACACAATATGACATGAAAATGCTTTATTACAAAACACTTCAATAACATACCACAATCAGTCACAAATACCAAATATAAAGTCGAATGTCGCTTACCTGGTGTCGCTTGATTGTTCTCGTTTTGTCTTTTTTTACAAAGAGATGGGAAACTGAAACCTGGGGAAGAAAAGAAGTTCCGGATATTTTTACCACTTTTCCCTCACGCTTTTATCCAGGCTTGGAACTGGACTAAATCAATGGCAAGTGTTTTAGTGTGCAAAATACTATGCATAAAGCACCCCTAAAACAAACGTCTTCAATTTAGGCGGGTTAAAAAATGGTGCCTGACGACAGGCATGACTTTGCTATCAGTCATTTGTAATCTATATTAATAAAATAAAGTTAAAAAAAACATACAAAAAACATAAATAAAAAAATGTATATACATAATGTAAATAAAACATAACACTATGTATAAATATATGTATACAGTAAACTTTCAGATATTCCCGACCTTAATAAGATTTAAAGCCACACATCGTTTCAAATGTAAGCAGTGAAATTTACCCTTAAGATGTATGAGAAACAATAATAGATTTTGTTTTTAATTTTTATCCATTTCGTACACATTTAAATATGCAATACAGGTTAATCTGTCTAAACTCATGCTTTCTATTAAAAAACGTAAATAGCATATAACATATATACAACTCATCATTAGTGGTTGCTAATACAAACAGTGAAAAGTTTCTTTGCAAATATATCTATATATTCTATCGAAATTAAACGCAATTTACAGTTTATGTTGTAATATTTTAAGTAAATATAGACATTCATAAAAGTGCTGCAAGACGCGAGTTTTTGGGGGAACATTGCGCGATGTAGAAACCATGGCATACATTCGTAAAGCGCAAGTGCCACCGAAGGAATATTCGGTGCACATTGCCGATGAGAATGCCAAGCTTTTATTCTTGTAGCGTGTCTCTAAAAGAATGTTTGGTCCACATTGCCGATGAAAAAATCCATGTCATTTAGTCATTGAACGCAAGTTCTACCGAAGGAATATTCGGTAAGAATTGCGATGTAGAAGCTCTGTCACATATTCTTGTAGCGCAAGCTCTACCGAAGGAATATTCGGTGAGCATTGCCGATGAAGCTATGGCATATATTCTTTTAGCGCAAGTGTCACCAAAGGGATATTTGGAGCACATTGCCGATGAAAACGCCATGGCCATAAGACTTGCAGTGCAAGTTTCACCAAAGAAATATTTGGTGCACAAGCTCAACCCAAGTAATATTCTGTGTCTCGCGTCTCAAACCACTTTCATGAATTACTAATGTTGAGTTTAAATATTACAACATAAACTGTAGATTGTGGTTAATTAACATTTGCAGTGTTTAGAGAATTTTATACAACCTTCAAACTGAATTATAACACATTTCTATCTTTAAAAAAATATATATTTCCTTAAATGCATACATTAGATTTGTTAAAAAATTGCAGCCTTTAACCAGTGTGCCCCTTATAAAGAGGAGGTGAAACCAAAATAAATAAAATAAAACCTCAAAGAGAAAGGCTAGCACATGTTATATGCTTACCTGCTCTAAGTGGTGTATCAGGTAAAAGAAATCACATTATCTTGAAAGATTACTGCATACATATTTAAATAAATATAAATCTTGATTAATTACTATAAATATAAATTTAGATTGCATTCAATCATATTTAGCTTATTCGCCACATGTTTAAAATTTAAAATTTGGAATTTGTCTCAGATACAAGAATATTGCTGGTGGCGAGCCTAATAAACATTGTTTTTGTATCATGAAATTTACAGGCATGTAGGGATCTATGCGAGTAATACGGAGATTATAACAGGGGTCCATTATATAAGTCTCCGGTAAAACATGCACTCTTACAGTGATCTTGAAATAAATTGGAGGCCAGAATGTTGTTGCGGTCTCCGTTCCGCCCAGCATGACTTGTAGTGCAGTATTTTTGAATGGTATCTGCTTTAACTCGAAATAGAAGACCTTTGGTTCTTAATATGTATTTATTTCACTGAAGAAAGTGTTTAACTTAACGTATCCAGATTCGAATTTTTAAAAAACTGTTGTATTTGGCGTTTTATTATGTTCTTTGAAATATTTTATTTAACATCTACGTTGTTTTGAAACTTTGCTGGATAATGAACTTTTTAAAAGCATCTGATATTTTTTGTTAATTTTTGAATTATATCGCAGTATCAATAGCCTTGTATTAGATCTTTCTGTTTAGGCTGCATATATGTAAATATTAGCTGGAAAATATGTGTGCTAAATATAAAAATTAAAACGCTATCATAAAGTTCCTGCTATTTTTCAATCGATATATATGGGATTATGCCAGCAAGTCAGAATACTTTTGATAACACTGCATTTAATATGACTTAATCTATTAATTTTTTCTGATTTTAGAGGGTTCCCTCCTACCCACCACTCTCAATCTCTCTCCTTAGATGATGACTAATACAAGGGCACCGTTAGCGACACTGTTTGCCCCACGTGCCTCAAATCTCTCGGCACGGTCCCAGACAACTTAGAATTAGGAAATTGCCGATTTTAGTCGCCTCCTACGACATGCATGGGCTTACATTGGCGCTATTATGATCCGGGCACCACACGGATGTAGACAGGCATCAACATAAATCAACATAGTAAAGGAAATCAACACAAATCCATTAAAGAATGCCCTCGGCACTTGAGTAGACAACATCGGGAAATCAGAAAGAGTCAAGCAATATTCATGTTTTAAACGTTAAAAAAACAACGCCCAAATCGTCTGAAAAATGTGCGAACACCCTCTGTATTGCTCAACACTGTTGGTATTTTCAACATAGGTTCAACTTTTCTTCCGCCACCATTATACAAAAATGTTCTTCTAATTGTCTGAGTGCAACGAAGACTCATACACAGCGCAGTATTACTTTGCCCCATATATAGCTACGATGGATATTAAAACCTTTCGTCAAGCATAACTCAAAAAATATTTAACGGATTTCGTTCAAATTTTTACAGCAGGTACCTATAAAGGTGACAACGTCGTCTATTTATTACCAAGAATAAGTGTCAAACCGTTTGGAAGTTATATTAAAAAAATAGATAAAAAAGCACAATTAAAGTACATACGTCACTAAATTTTGCGCGTACGTCATTTTCACCGGCGGGAGATTTTCGTAGACAATCGGAATTGAAAAGTTCATGGAATACATGGAGCAAAAAAATATGCAAGCACTAATATTCAGCAAAATAAAATATATTTCAATTTAATAAAAATGGAAAGTTAATCTGGAATTTTTTCTGTTTGAAAAGTATTAGAGATTAGTAAGAGTAGTATTAGTATTAGAGATTTGGCGTAAATCACACCATTAGCAGCTTTTTTATTTCGCGTGTGTATGTTAGGAACAATTCTTTGATGTTTAAATAAAAGGTTTCGATTTGTGGCATTATTTCTTATTTTCTTTTCCTTTTTAGTATTTTAAATGGAATTAGTGTATTTTAAATTAAATGAGTGAAAGACGTGTATTTTTAATGTATGTATTTCAAATGAAATCAGTGAAAGATTTATATTTAAATGAAATGAATGCAATATGAAGATGTTATGAGAAAAATATTTGGCGATTTATCAACTGCGCCAAGTTAACATATGTGGGTACTTCTCTATTATCCCGTCGACCACTTTTCATAACAAAAAACTATCGCCAAATAAACGGGAGAACGTTGTCATTGAAATATCAAAATACATAAATAAATAAAATATAAGAATTTAAGGACACAATTGTTATTTTAATGAATGAAATAACTAATAAATCAGTAAAACATAATGAAAAATACACGCAAATGTCGCGTTAAAAACCACTTGATGACGTAACAAACACGTATAATGCTTCTGATATCAAGTAAATGGGACTGCATTTTTGGCGTTTAATCTAACAGTTTGGCGATAGTTTTTTGTTATGAAAAGTGGTCGACGGGATAATAGAGCAGTACCTCTATGTGAAATGAAACAAGGCACAGATGTCATATACGCACCACGTTGGCGCGATTTTTCCCTCCACCAGCTTGGGGAAAACTTTGTTTTTGAATATTAGTTACAAATAGTGTGACAAATAGTACACGTGATTTTTTATTTCAATATAAAAATAAAATAACGTAATAAATGAAACAGCTTCTAATATTTTAAAAAAAGGAAATAAAAATAAATAAATAATAGTTTGATATAAATAAAGGCGCGGATGTCATATACGCACCACATTGGCGCGATTGCAACAAAATGGCAATTTTATGCCTCACATGGTAACCCGGTTATTTTGTTTCAATTGTTGTTTATTAACTTTTATTTTTTTTATTTTAATTCTATAAATTGTTTTTATTATATATATCAATATTTATTTATATCAAACTATCATTTATTTATTTTTATTTCCCATTTTTGAATAATAGGAGCTATTTCATTTATTACGTTATTTTATTTTTATATTGAAATAAAAAATTACATGCTATTATTGTATGGTATTTGTAACTAATATTCAAAAACAAAGTTTTCGCCAAATTGGCGGGGGGAAAATCGCGCCAATCTGGTGCGTATATGACATCTGTGCCTAAATTAATATTGATATACATATAAAAATAATCTATAGAATTAAAATAAAAAATAAAAGTAAACAAACACAACAAACAGTTTTCGCCAAAGGGGCGGGGGAAAAATCGCGCCAACGTGGTGAGTATATGGCATCTGTGCCGGGATTTTTACCCTTTTATCTGTGCTTTCGGAAATATAAAAAAATTAAAAAATTCTTATATCAGGTGTATAATGTTTTGCATTTTTATACGGACCACTTCTCCATTTTAAGATTTTAAATGCTATTTATATCAGATATTTCTTTCTTGAGATTCCCACAAGTTTTTTCCGGTAATTTTTTTAGTTCGCTTATTAATTGTTTACAATTTGCCCCCCTGGCAATAACAATTATTTATCACAAAAAATGGGTACTTCTCTATTATCCCGTCGACCACTTTTCATAACAAAAAACTATCGCCAAACTGTAACGCTAAATAAACGGGAGAACGTTGCCATTGAAATATCAAAATAAATAAAATATAAGAATTTAAGGACACAATTGTTACTTTAATGAATGAAATAACTAATAAATCAGTAAAACATAATGAAAAATACACGCAAATGTCGAATTAAAAACCACTTGATGGCATAACAAATACGTATAATGCTTCTGGCATCAAGTAAATGGGACTGTATTTTTGGCGTTTAATCTTAGTTTGGCGATAGTTTTTTGTTATGAAAAGTGGTCGACGGGATAATAGAGAAGTACCCAAAAATGGCTTAGTTTTGTTAAATTTGTTTGTTATGTATTTTCATTTCTTATTAAAATATCGAAAATGGCAATAAAATTTTATTTTAGCACCGTACTTAATTTTTTAAAATGGCTCAAAAACATGGTTTAATAAACGTATATTTGTAAATATTTTAAAAAACATGTTTTTCCGCTCTCTAGAAAAATTTGTAAGATTCTACAACTGCCTTTGGCACCAACCAGTACATGATACGGAACTTTTCCCTATTCAGATACACAGAAGAGGTTGGTCACAAACAAGAGTAATGCTAGCAACAATATTGTTTTAACTCTATAAGAGTTAGAAACAATAATGATATTAAATTCCCCGATTAGCTTAGGGCCCGATTACGGAACTTTCTCCTAGAAAAAAAACTGTAGAAGTCTTTTACATTTGTTTCGAATGAAGCTCGATCAACAAAGTATTAATTGATAATACAAACAACACTAATATTAACATGGGGGCAAAAGTTTGAATTTAAGTGTATATATTTGGAACCCTCCCCCCCCCAACCACCCACCAAAAAAAGAAAAAGAAAGTTACAGAAATGAATGTAAAATGGCGTGAAGCCACCCTTTCTGACATAAGAAATTGGCTGCGAACCCGATTACGAAACTTTCACTTAACTTAATAACATGTATCTAATAGCCCTGAGGACAATTCCCCTTCCCAGTTATACGGACCTTGGGGCTTTTTTAAAAAGCTTGACGCAGTTCGAGTTGAAGAAGTTGAGATTTACTGTCAAATGACATAAACTACTATGAAAATAAAACTGGTGAATTATTATGCTGGTTTATGTATGTATTTAAAAAAATTGCATCTGATTACACTCTTTAGATAAATTACTCCTGTTTGCATTTAATAACAGATAAACGGCTTCCGTTTACTAAATTGTTTAAATATTGGGAAGAGTTGGCGAGAGATAGATAGACGTGTAAACAAACGGGTAGAGAGACGGATAGCGACAGAGATAAGCTAACGGGTAGCGAAACGAATAGACAGACGGGTAGCGAGGCAGGTGCAAAAAAAGGTTGACAGAGGGGTAGTGAGATGGGTAGGGAGACGGGTAGCGTGGTGGATAGGGAGACGAGTACAGAGACGACTTGACAGACGGGTAGAGAGAGGGGTATATAGACAGACAGACGTGTTGATAGACGAGTAGTGTAACGGGAAGCGAGACAGGTAGAGACACGATTAAAGAGTCGGGTAGAAAGACAGACACGGATACTGAGACGGGTATACAGAAGAGTAGAGAGACAGTAGACAGATGAGTTCGGAGAGAGACACAGCTAAGACATACGAGTAGTTAGACTGGTAGACACGTTTGTAGCAAAGCATGTTATCAATGTGGTTTGAAGTATACGAGTTTCTATAAATAGTTATACAAATAAACAAAGGAAATTTTTTTAATTCAAATATTAAATATTTGATTTAATATTTCAATATTTAATATTTTATTTTTTAATATTTTATTTAGATATTTGTCACAAAGAAAATGTTGCAAAAATTAAATTAAATTTGCGTTAAACTACGCTTGCTAAAATACGCTATTGGCTGCAAATCTGATTATGTGACTTTAAAAATATCGTTTTAAAAGATCCGGCGGTTTTTTTTTTTTTTTTTTTTTTTTTTTTTTTTTAAGTTTTGAGCAATTCCCGCTTAAGAAAATGAGATTATTTGCCAAATGTTATAAAAAAAATGCATATGAAAACATAACAGTATATGAATTTATATATGATATTTTGTAATTATATCATTTAATTTGCTATTTTTCATATGTTGTATCTTTATCTATCTCTTGTCTATCATATGCTGTATATTCACTTAGATTCTTGTTGATATCTTCTTTATATCGTAATTGTTAACTTCATGTTCTCAGCAATATCACTCAGACTAATCCCTTTGAGGGAAGTCCTAGTCTAGATCTTGATTTTTGGAAGCTTCAAGGCTGTAGTTGGGTGGGAACGCGTGGGAACGCCGTTCCCAGAAATATTTGGTTTGTTACTGTAAAAAAATATATATCGCGTACGAGTACAAGCCTTTTAGGTAGATTTCGTAAGAAATACTACCTATTACATTCTCACCTAAGTTGGAAATTTTGAAAAATTTTTGCAAATCTACGCCGATCATGACTCTCAGAACCCAAAACCACCCCCAGTTGAAAAGTTTATATCTATCTATCTATCTATCTATCTATCTATCTATCTATCTATGTCACTTTTTTCTGACCACGATAACTGGAAAAATTCTGCATAAATCTCTTCCAAACTGATACATAAAACAAAGGGTCATAAAATCACGGTCAAGTTCGTTAATGGGCAAAATCGAACCAAAGGGGGGGGGGGGAATGGGGGGGATTTTTGTGAAAACAGAAAAATCCTCATAATTTCTTTATTATTATACGTATCGAATCCGTTTAAAGTTATTATTACTTCTAGGAAAAGGGCCAAAAATGTATGTATGACAGATTTTTGATATAATTAAAAATGGCCCCAAGGGGGGGAAAAAAGGGGGTTTTAGAAGAAAAAAAATCATAGCTTCGTCAATTCACAAGATATCAAATCCGCGTAAATTTATTGTTAATCCTCTTAGTATTATCTAAAACTTTTATATTGACAAGTTTTTTATAGGACCAACCGTTATAGCAAAAAAAAATTAAAAACAAAAAAAATCCCTGCCGGCTCCGCCTGCAAACAAGTTATTTTTCAAAGTAGGCGGTTCCAACTCCCGCATCTTTTCGAAACTGATACATAAAATCAAGGGGCATAAAGTCTCGGTCAAGTTTGTTAATGGGCAAAATAGAACCAAAGGGGGGGGGGATGGGGAGACTTTTTGTGAAAACAGAAAAAACCCCATGATTTCTTAATTATGATACGTATCAAATCCGTTTAAAGTTATTATTATTTCTAGGAACAGGGCCAAAAACTTATGTATGACAGGTTTTTGATATAATTAAAAATTGCCTTAAGGGGGGGGGGGAGGGAAGCGGTTTTAGAAGAAAAAAATTCATAACTTCTTCAATTCTCAAGATTTCAAATCCGCTTAAATTTATTATAAATCCTCTTAATATTATCTAAAGCTTTTATATTGACAAGTTTTTTATAGGACTAACCGTTATAGCAAAAACAAATTAAAAACAAAAAAATCCCTGCCGGCTCCGCCTGCAAACAAGTTATTTTTCGAAGTAGGCGGTTCCAACTCCCGCATCTTTTCGAAACTGATACATAAAATCAAGTGGCGTAAAATCTTGGTCAAGTTCGTTAATGGACAAAATCGAACCAAGGGGGGGGGATTGGGGGGGACTTTTTGTGAAAACAGAAAAAAACCCATAATTTCTTAATTATGATACGTATCGAATCCGTTTGAAGTTATTATTACTTCTAGGAGAAGGGCCGAAAATTTATGTATGACAGATTTTTGATATAATTAAAAATTGCCTTAAGAGGAGGGGGAAGGGGGGTTTTAGAAGAAAAAAATTCATAACTTCGTCAATTCCCAAGATTTCAAATCCGCTTAAATTTATTATAAATCCTCTTAATATTATCTAAAACTTTTATATTGACATGTTTTTATAGGACCAACTCTTATAGCAAAAAAAAAAAAAAAAAAAAAATCCTTGCTGGCTCCGCCTGCAGACAAGTTTCGTTTCGAAGTAGGCGGTTCCAACTGCAACATCATCGCAAAAAGGTCATTTCTTCCGCAATTCCCGACAAACAGGCACCCCACGTTCTGCGTCTTCGAAATCTACCTGTGCCTGTAGGCCGAGCCGTCAGGGATTTTTTTTTTCTTCAGACTGTGAAAGCTATACCCATTTCAATGTCTGAATGCGAAAGAGCATTCAGCTGTATGATCAACATCATGACCGATGCGAAAAATTCCCTCCTTATTGAAAGAGCCAGTTTACTTATATTCATAAGCCGTGTCGGAGCTCCCTTAAAATAATTTTGTCTTGAACCATATATGAAATCTTGATTGCGATCAGAAGATTTTCAGACGAGACAACTTGTAAATCAGAGGGGGCAGAAAACACCTCTCATTATGGTTCTTTATGAAACTTCTAGAATAGATGTGCCAATAATCTATATATGGGATTATTTCTGTTATTTCAATTAAATTTTGATTAATAATGGAAAATGTTACTATGAGATTGATTAAATATTGCTTTTAGGTGATTGCTATACAAATACAACACTATAAAAACTAGAATATAATAATTATAACTGCTAATTAAAAAAAGTCGGCTTTTGGCTAAATGTTTTAAATTGGCTTTTGCTTTGCTAAAATTCGGTAGTATCAATATCTATACTCTATGAAAAGGTGAGTTCCCACAAATATTTTCTTCCAACTACAGCACTGGGAAGCTTACCACATCATTAAAAATTATCGCTCCTCAGTCAATGACTTATCTAGTACTCCTGACTTTCCCAGTATTTGGAAAGCATTTATTTAATTTCCCTTTTTTGGTTTTCTTTCGTTCTCCGGTCTCTACTTGTCTACTCAGTTGTTTCATGCTGCTTTCTTCTCATTGGTTGCTTTTTGGCGTTCTCTGCCTGCATCGGGTATATAAGCCACCGCCTCTCTGTCGTTTTGCCTAGTCTTGCTTTTTCTAGCGCGCTGTGCTTTTCTCTTTGTCGCGCTGAAGAAGAATCTCGCTTCTGGATTCGAAAGAGCTGTTTGATACTAATGCTGTCGAAAATTTGTGTACTTATGCATTATCCGGGTCAGGTATGCTAACAACGAAACTTAAAAAACTGAAACTCAGTGGCATTAAAAACTTAATACAGTAGCATCATATTTACTTAAATATTTATGTATCTTATATGCATCTTATAATATGCTTTAGAATGTAATACATGTATAAACAGTAAAATAATAATAATAATAAAAAGACAGATTTTCTTGATCTGGGCAAATTATTATATAACTAGCGACCCGTCCCGGCCTCGCGCAAGTGGACAATCTGTCGACTACAATGTAGGGTAGGGATTGGTAGGTGATTAAAAAAAAATGTTCTAAATCGGATAAAAGCGGGAGTGAGACAAAATTGCAGTACTTCCAAATTTTGAACTTTTTTTTCTATTTATGTAACGTATTGAAACTGATAAATTCATTTTAGTATAGCAGAACCACCCGGCTTCGCCCGAGTTAACCTTGGCCTTCCCGGCAGCATAAGTAAAAATGTAATATCCTAAAAATATGCCAATCACAATAACGCATTCGCGTCCATATACCGTCAAAATGACTATCAGAAAAAACTTATGGTATTTTCAAGCAATCATACTAACTCCTCAGCTTTATAAATGATTTTTTAAAAAAAAAATTCTTTTACAAATGTCTTACGCAAAATATCTAATCAAAAATCAGCAATAGTTGTCTTATTCGTCTAATCTTCCATAATCATGTTCTTAATTCATATCCGATGTTTAACCCGATTGGTGAATTTCTAAAATGGCTGAAATACGTGTTTAAAATTTTTTTAGTAGATTTGTTATCCTGAATTTCATGTTCCTATTTAAAACGCCGCTGACATATGGCGAAATCACCTAAAACGTTCGACACCCCATTTAACCCTCTTAGGGGGGTGAATTTCTCAAATTGCTGAAACACGTGTTTAACCATTTTTTTAGTAGATTTGTTATCCTTAATTTCATGCTTCTACTTAAAATTGCTGCTGAGGTATGGCGAAATCACCTAAAATGTTCGACCCCCCCCCCCTATTTATCCCCCTTAGGGGGTGAATTTCTAAAACCGCTGAAATGTGTGTTTAATCATTTTTTTAGTAGATTTGTTTTCCTGAATTTCGCGCTCCTACCTAAAATTGCTCTTGCGATATGGCGAAACACCTAAAACGTTCGACCCCCCCCCCCCTTTAACCCCATTCGGGTAGGAATTTTCAAAAATCCTTTCTTATTGCTTGCCTAGGTCGTAACAGCAATCTACTGTCCAAATTTCGTGATCCTGACTTCAACCGTTTCAGCTGGGCGTTAATGAGTCAGTCAGTTAGTCAGACGTTCTCTCTTTATATAGATCACGAGCAAAAATATACAATTAACCTCTCCATGATTCCGAAAAACGTCCTTTATCATCAGAAACCTCAATGTATTTTCAAAATTTAAAGAAGCATTTATAAAAAAAAAAAAAGTTTCTTTTGCTGTGACTGATTTTCGGAAACGTTTACAAGTAGTTTTAACGTTTACACTGTACAATGCACGCACAGTGCAATCAGCATTCTGAATATAGGTTTTTCAGATGCTATCCCTTCTCATGTAAATATTTTTATGTTCAACAAACATGAATTAACAGAGTGTTAACATTAACATTAATATTGTTTTGTTACTCTTGCATGTATAAATTCAATTACGAAGCTGAAAATGTTTAATGGAGAATTGATAGCATCGTAAAAACCGATATTATGGTTAGAAAATACTGATTAATACGCTATATAAAAACTACTCGGAAGCGTTTCTGAAAATCACTGACAGCAAAAGAAACTTTGTGTTTATAAAAGCTTCTTTAAATCTCAAAAATTTCGTGATCCCGAATTCATGGTACAAACTTTAAGGTTGGTACAAGACACTCAGGGTCTGACTAATGCAGGGACATGCAGGGCAGCTTCCGCGGTCCCCCTATTTGACTGGGGCCCTTCCATGGGAGTAATATGGATTTTCGCTAAAAGGGTGTCAAATAGTTAAAATTCTCCAAAAGTGACCAAAGTTCTTTTTGACAAAATCATTTTGAAAGATTTAAGAAGTGAGTGCGGTCCTCCCCCCCCCCCTTCCCCTTTCTATTTCCCATTACCCCCCCCCCCTCTCGGCCGAAGCAGGCACATCCCACTGGTGCGATAAAAGTTCCTCAGGACTTGGGTTCGGTGGTCGCCTATGCGCCGGGCGCCAATCAGGCGTCTAGCGGCGCAGCTTACTTTTATACCCCCCCCCCCCCCTACTAATATTTTCATTCGAACAGATCTAAGATTGACCAATTTAAGCACCTGCTTGCCTTGAACATTGTGATCTCTTTGTTTATGTTTACCATTTTGAAAAAACTATGCGAGACTACTTTATTTATCATTTAGATCTGAAGAAGTCGCCGGTAGAACGAACGAAACATATTTAATCTATATTAAAAGGTATTTTTAGACATTTCGTGTTATGTTTTTATCACTTTAAGCATTAATTAGACATTAATAAAAAAAATTTTTACTATAAACGAAAAAGTAAATTGTGTTGAACCACTACGATCTATTTCATAATAATCATCTACACCATTAATCTATACTAATATTATAAAGAAGTAACGATTGTTTTTTTCTTAGTTTGTTTGTTTGTTTGTAACGGGTAATCTCAGGAACTACCGAAGCGATTTCAAAAGTGATGGGGGCAAAATGATCGTGACAATCCCTGCTCCAACATAAGCTATATTTTATGTCGGTGCCACTACCCCAGGGGGGTGCAGAAGCGAAAAACGTTCTAAAATTTCGATTTTTTTTTTTATATTGAAGGAGTTAGAAACATAAAATTTGGCATAGTAGTTACTTATAAGATGTAAATCCTCTCTAAGAACAAATTCTAAAAAAATTTGAAATTTAAAAGAGTGAGAGGAGCGAAAAGCGTTCTAAAAACAATCTAAATTACAGTTTCTATGGAATCTCTGGAAGTACAGAACCATTTTCAAAAGCGATGGAGGGAAATTGATGGTAACAGTCCCTGATGTAACGTATAGGCTATGTTTTATGTCGGTGCCACTACCACAGGGGGTGCAAGAGCAAAAAATTCTAAAATTTCGATTTTTTTTATACTGAAGGAACTAGAAACTTGAAATTTGGCATGGTAGTTACTTATAAGATATAAATGCTCTCTCAGAACAAATTCTAAAAAAATTTGAAATTTAAAACTGTGAGATGAGCGAAAAGCGTTCTAAAAACATTCTAAATTACAATTTCTATGGAATCTCTGGAACTACAGAACCATTTTCAAAAGTGATGGTGGCAAATTGATGGTGACAGTCCCTGTTGTAACACAGACTATATTTTATATCGCTGACACTAACACAGGCGGGGAGGTTAAAAAGCGAAAAACGTTCTCAAATTTCGATTTTTTTTCCGACATTAGTGTGGCTTAATTAGTAATTTCTTAATTATCTGTGGCAGTAAAATTTCCTGTAATGAAAATAGGCCAACGAATAACCTGGCATTTTTCAAGAATCATGCGAGCAAAGCCGTGGGTTTTGCTAGTAAATAAATAAAATAAAAGAGAGAGAGAACGCGCTGCATCATCAGAAAACTAACGGCTAAAATTTTAGTATAACAATTTAGTAGAACATTGTTTTCAATAGAAATGCATTGGCTGATTGGGGGCATTTTTTATTTAGACATCTTACGACATATGCAGAATAAACAAAAGGAAATTTTGCAAACAAATATTCCCATCAACCAATCCATCACTTTCTCAACTAGTTTCCTACTAGTATTTTTTAACCATTGGGAAAATGGTTGTTGTTTTCGGTCGAGAATGGACCTCTTGACGTCGTCCCTTTATATTTTTAAACGTTTTTAACGAAATTCTGTAACTTTAGAAGAATTTTTAACGAAATTCTGTAACTTTAGAAGAATTTTAAACGAAATTCTGTAACCTTAAAAGAATTTTTCTGTGAATAGGCAATGGAAATGCATAAAATCGATACAAAAATGTTAAAGTTACAAAAAGGAAAGGATAGATGCAAATTATCAGGTATGAAAAAAAAGCCGAATTCAAAAATTGACGTCGGATGAGAAATCGTCTTATAAAGCAAAAAATCCTTGACGGCTCGGCCTACAGGCACAGGTAGATTTCGAAGACGCAGGCCGTGGAGCGCCTGTTTGTCGGGAATTGCGGAAGAAATGACCTTTTTACGATGATGCGGCAGTTGGAACCGCAAACTTGGAACTTCAAACGGATTCGACACGTATCATAATTAAGAAATTATCGTTTTTTTTCTATTTTCACAAAAAGCCCCCTCATCCCCCCCCCCTTCGTTCGATTTTGCCCATTAACGAACTTGACCGAGATTTTACGCCCCTTGATTTATGTATCAATTTCGAAAAGATGCGGGAGTTGGAACCGCCTACTTCGAACAATAACTTGTTTGCAGGCGGAGCCGGCAGGGATTTTTTTTTTTTTTAATTTTTTTTTTTTTTTGTTATAACGGTTGGTCCTATAAAAAACTTGTCAGTATAAAAGTTTTAGATAATATTAGGAGGATTTATAATAAGTTTAAGCGAATTTGAAATCTTGGGAATTGACGAAGTTATGATATTTTTTCTTCTAAAACCCCCCTTCAACCCCCCCTTACGGCAATTTTTAACTATATCAAAAATCTGTCATACATAAATTTTCGGCCCTTCTCCTAGAAGTAATAATAACTTAAAACGGATTCGATATGTATCATAATTAAGAAATTATGGGGTTTTTTCTGTTTTCACAAAAAGCCCCCCCATCCCCCCCTCGGTTCTGTTTTGTCCATTAACGAACTTGACCGAGATTTTATGCTCCTTGATTTTATGTGTCTGTTTCGAAAAGATGCGGGAGTTGGAACCGCCTACTTCGAAAAATAACTTGTTTGCAAGCGGAGCCGGCAGGGATTTTTTTTTTTTTTTTTTTTTTTTTTTTTTGCTATAACGGTTGGTCCTATAAAAAACTTGTCAATATAAAAGTTGTAGATAATATTAAAGGGATTAATAATAAATTTAAGCGGATTTGAAATCTTGAGAATTGGCGAAGTTATGAATTTTTTTCTTCTAAACCCCCCTCCCCCCCCTTAAGGCAATTTTTAATTATATCAAAAATCTGTCATACATAAATTTTCGGCCCTTCTCCTAGAAGTAATAATAACTTCAAACGGATTCGATACGTATCATAATTAAGAAATTATTGTTTTTTTCTGTTTTCACAAAAAGCCCCATCATCCCCCCCCCCCCCCCTTCGTTCGATTTTGTCCACTAACGAACTTGACCGAGATTTTACACCCCTTGATTTTATGTATCAATTTCGAAAAGATGGGGGAGTTGGAACCGCTTACTTCGAAAAATAACTTGTTTGCAGGCGGAGCCGGCATTAATTTTTTTTTTTTTTAATTTTTTTTTTTTTTTTTTTTTTTTTTGCTATAACGGTTGGTCCTATAAAAAACTTGTCAATATAAAAGTTTTAGATAATATTAAGAGGATTAATAATAAATTTACGCGAATTTGATATCTTGTGAATTGACGAAGCTACGATTTTTTTTTCTACCCCCCCCCCTTTTTCCCCCCCTTGGGGCCATTTTTAATTATATCAAAAATCTGTCATACATAAATTTTCCGCCCTTTTCCTAGAAGTAATAATAACTTTAAACGGATTCGATACGTATATTAATTAAGAAATTATGGGGGGTTTTCTGTTTTCACAAAAAGCCCCCCCCCCCATTTCCCCACCCTTGGTTCGATTTTGCCCATTAACGAACTTGACCGAGATTTTATGCCCCTTGATTTTATGTATCAGTTTGTAAAAGATTAATGCAAAATTTTTCCAGTTATCGTGGTCAGAAAAAAGTGACATAGATAGATAGATAGATAAAGTTTTGAACTGGGGGTGGTTTTGGGTTCTGGGAGTCATGATCGGCGTAGATCTGCAAAAATTTTTCAAAATTTCCAACTTAGGTGAGAATGTAATAGGTCGTATTTCTTACGAAATCTACCTAAAAAACCGCGAATAATCAAGTCAGATTCTTGCGAATGTTAAGTTTTCCGCATTTTCATGTTCACGAATAATCAAAACTTGCGAATGTTAAGGGATTACTGTATTAGCTAAACATCAAAAGAAATCAATATAGCATTAAAAGAATGTTTATCCAACTTAAGAGGAAGGTTTAAAACAATTTTGCATCATGAACACAAGTAGTCAAACACAACTTTTAATACTATCAATGAGGTCCTTGAGCTCCTTTCATGGTTTATTAAAATCAATTAAAATCAATTTTATCAAAAACGAAAACAGTAAATTTAAGCGGATTTGATATTTTGGGAGTTGACGAAGTTATGAATTTTTTTCTTCTAACCCCCCCCCCCCTTGGGGCAATTTTTAATGATATCAAAACTCTGTCATACATAAATTTTCGGCCCTTTTCCTAGAAGTAATAATAACTTTAAACGGATTCGATACGTATCATAATTAAGAAATTATGGGTTTTTTTTCTGTTTTCACAAAAAAAAACCCATATTCCACCCCCCCCCCCCTTGGTTCGATTTTGCCCGTTAACGAACTTGACCGAGATTTTATGCCCCTTGATTTTGTATATCAATTTGGAAGAGATTTGTGCAGAATTATTAGAGTTATTGTGTCTATAAAAAAGTGACATAAATAGATAGATAAAGTTTTGAACTGGGGGTGTTTTGGGGGTCTGGGAGTCATGATCGGCGTAGATCTGCAAAAATTCCAACTTAGGGGAGAATGTAATAGGTAGTATTTCTTACGAAATCTACCTAAAATGTTGATGGTCTTTTTACGTGGTTGATAGATGTGATGGGGCACAACGCTTGGATACTCCACAGGAAATCGAACTCCTCTATGAAGTAAATAGAATTTCCTAGAGTCATAACCGAAACATACCTCACAAGTTACTGTAATCCTCCAAAATCTTTGGGAATAATTCCAACCTGAAGTGGAAGTTCTACTGGAGTCGGATAAGCTAATTATTTCCTTTTTTTTTTTTTTTTTTTTTTTTTATGTGATTCACATATACTTGAGTCCTAGTCCTATATGACTTTTTAATATTAGGGTACAAAAGCCGCTTACGTACAGAAATGTAATGTAGGATTCTGTGTTAGTTGTTTTGTTAGTTTTCATACAAATATGCAATTTAATTTTTTTAATAAAAACAATTTTATGGGGAATGAAAGTACAATCTGTTCTTAATAAAAATGTTTTTGCTATTTACTGTAAAACCAAAATTTTGAAACATAAGTGTGATTTCCAAAAATCGTAGTGTAAGATCCTAGCTGTACTGTTTGATACCAGTAGTTTCTGACTAAAATAATTTAAATTTTTCTGAAAAAAACGTTTTATGCTACCCCAAGATAAGCAAGGAACATACACTAAAAAGTAAAATAAAATGTGGAGGAAAAAAATAATTCAGGCTTTGTCGGTTAATTAATTGATTCGATTTTGTCAGACACCTTAAAAATGGTTATGGAATTGTTCTATAGTCGTAAATTAACTTCATTTATTTCTGAAAAAAAATGTCAGATAAGTATGTAAGCATTTGAAGCCATTCTTGTTCATGAAATTTGCAGCTCAGATCAAAAAGATGATCTAAAAAAAAAAATTCATACCTTAATGCAAACAATTGTTCAAGTACTTTTTCTTGTGAGAGCCACACACATCTTTGTTCAAAAGTTATGTATTATGGTGGTTGTCCATCTCTTCACACGAAGATTAGAATAGTCTGGAGTTTATTGAATTGGCATTAATAAAATTATCAACATTGACAGATTGCTGGAGCACTTCCTTCAATGAGTCTGACAAGGGTTAGGTCGCTAGACTGTGTCTTTGTATACAGCAATGGTTCCAAGCTACATACTTCAAGGAACTTCTTTGATGAGACCTTGTAAGCCTATATAACATCCAGACATAGATTTTTCCTCATAAGTGGAAATCCAATAAAAATTTACTCAATCAATTTCTTTTTCACAGAAACAACTGTGAATTGCATTAAATTTGTCCTTTCCTCTAAGAAAATAGCAGAGTAACAAATTTTCTTCAAGCATGTTATTCTTGCAATAACAAGCAAAATTGACAGATTGGAAGGTCTACATGTGCCGAAATTTTCAGGCCCGAGCCTGATCCAGTATAAAAGCAAAACGTTTGGCTCAGCCTAGCCCAGTATAAAAGCTAAAAGTTCTCAAGCACAGTGCGACTGAATTTCTATAAAAGATGCCGATATTTCTGAAGCAATATTATCCTACAGTTACAATTATTCAAGAAACACATTTATGCAATAGATTTTACTTTCAGGTTATCTTCGAAATGCATGGAATACAAAATATCAACTATATTAATGGCCACTTAGACAATTATGTATACACTCATTAAAAAAAATTGACTTGGACAATTATATTCAAATGAAGATTCCGTAAGAGAAGACAAATCTATTATAGACGGGTTCCATTTTTAGCAGGTACATCGTCTGTTGTAAATCTATTATATTCTTTTTGCATGGATTATTGTATTCGTTTTGCACGGATCGGGACATTTTTCCATCATAGACAGGCACTAATTCACAGGTTTTACTGTACTTTATTATTATTATTATTTATTTTTTTTTTTGCCTAGAAATGTATGTACTATTCTTTATAAAGAATTTTAATTCTGGAATAATGGTCATTTAAAAATATACGCATTTTTAGTAAAAATTGTTGTGTCGGGCCTATTTTTTACTGATTTTTGTACAAATCAGGCAGGGCTGGTCCGACTTAGACTATCTGGGGCCCCGGGGCAAGCATCATTCTGGGGGGGCCCCTTCTATCTATCCGTGGGAATTGTTCGGGAATTATATTGAAGTGACTAGTATTAAACTTCATACCTATTGTAATATGTATAGATAAATTTTGAACCAAGTGCTGTTTACATCTGTATACAGGGTATCACAAGAAAGATGGTCACAACTTTAACAGATGACAAAACACTGTTTTCTGGTATAGGAATATAACGACTCATGTGAGCTTTTGAAGTGTTAAATGCGGATCTTTCAGTCACTCTTGGTTATTTGTTATAATATAAAATTTTCTATCGTATTATAAAATTTAATCTTTGTAGTGCATCAGCATGCATTTGGGTGATTCCATAGTATGGAAAGACAAGTGCAGGCATGCACTTATACTAATAGCAACAAATTTCAACACTTGTTATGTTGTTACTTCATTCCCCATGCTCTAAAGTATATAAATTTTTATAACATTAGTTTTCTGATGATGTAGATTGTTCTTTTTGGGAGAGGAGGGGACTTGGGGCACAGGAAGCAGAGGGTGGAAGTGGGGGGGGGGGCTACCCTCCCTTCCTAAATCTTTGAAAATGTAATAATTTTTTTCACTTTTGGCCAATTTAAACCATTTTGCATCCTTTTAACAAAAATCCTAATTAAGACCAGATGGGGAGCCCGCGGCAGCTGCCCACATGCCCCTGCATATGTCGGACCCTGGGGTTGGGTCAGGGTCAGAACCGGGCCTGAAAATTTTGGTCCGTGCAGTCCTCTAGGAAGAAGGAAGTCCAAGCCCTGCCCAAATCTGCAGAAAAAGTTAAGGCCTTGCCCGTGAATGAAAATTGGCTCTGGCTTCGCCCAGGTCCGTACAGACGTCTAATC
Organism: Maratus michaelseni; assembly: GCA_963931845.1. Classification (NCBI taxonomy): domain Eukaryota; kingdom Metazoa; phylum Arthropoda; class Arachnida; order Araneae; family Salticidae; genus Maratus; species Maratus michaelseni. The sequence continues at coordinate 287,100,546 of OZ007587.1, forward strand.
CGTGCTCTCATCCACCTGTATTGAAAAGGAGGGGCTATTTATTATTCTTTCAATTATACTGTAGATTCAATATTGTCATGCATGTCATTAATTCTTTGAGCCACTATATTGTTTGAGAAGTGAATATATATATTTTTTTTCAGATGGGGGAGGAGTGGGGGGGGGTATCACCGAATGTACATTGGACAGCATCATGAAACAAGGATATATATCAAATTTTCAATGTTTGTATGGTTTTTACCGCTTCTAGCAACATCATAACTTATTCTGTTTTGCACAATGCTTCAACAGCATTTTCATTGTGTTTGATTGTAGAAAACATATGATGCTACATTAAAGCCGCTTGATGTCGCTGAAAGAACACACATCCTTTTGTTTATAAATTGGATGTTTTGTCTCTAAATAGCGCTTTAATAAAGATGGTTTTATGCTGCCCACATCCAGGGCCCGCTTAAGACATAGAAGTAGGGGAAACCCGACGTTACTCAGGGGTCCCCCTATTACTCTACCAATTGTTTTTTTATTTACTAAATTCATTTTTCATATGCTGTAACATTATGAAATTTTACCATCAAAATTTCGAGTAAACAACACTTTAGAAAGTGACTTCAAAATTTAGATAAAAATTTTGTAAGGAAAAAAATGTATTTTTTACCCTGATTGAATTCTTTTTTTCTAAAAATTTATTTTGAAAAGTAATTTGGGGACCCCTTTGTATTTCTTTGGGTAAGCACGGGTTTCCCGGGTCTATTCGGTAAACAGGCCCTGCCCACATCTTTCCACAAACAACACAGTGGTTTTGGAAAATCTTAATCTCACGTAAATGAAAATCCGTATTTCAAGTTTTCATTATTATATTATCTTTTCTTTAACTAGGGGGCTCTGCCCCCTGCTAGCTACGCTCACCAACCCCCGTTCTGATTTCACAGCCTCTTAAAACCTGGTAATGTATCCTGTTTTAAAAAGATGATGATGATGATATCACGAACGGCGACTATCTTCTGTAATCAGGTTATAATGCTTTTTCATTTAATTCATCTTTTTTATTTTTAATATTCATGTGTAAACACAATATTTATGACGTAATTTTATTTATTTCCTGCTTTCAACACGTGATCCTTTAATTATTATTTTAAACTTTCATTATTGTTTTTAATAGTCTCGCGCAAATACATTTTTTATTTGAGATAAAACATAATCCTTTGTGCTTATTTAGAAATTGGCAACAATATAAAAAAATGACTTTTTCAATAAAAGATTTTTTACTCGTTTTTTAAGAATTTTTTGAGTTTTTATTGTCCAACCATGATAATTTTTTTAATTTCTGAAAGCTTGTTATATTTCGCGTCTGGTGGTATGATTTTCGAATCCGTAGGATGGCTAGAAAAAATGTAATAGCTCCTCAAAAAGGTCCCTAGTAAAAAAGCGATGAGAATAACCTGGAATATCTACGCAGAATTTGATTGGTCCATTTCTAAATCGTTTTTGGCTCAGTTCCAGATTACTTTTTTTTAATATAGAAGGATTGGAGCACTGATGTTTTGAGTTTTATTTAAAGCATTAAGTGCTTCACTTACCAGAACAGGTCTATTAACAGCTGCACTCAGGTTCTCTTTCTCTTGCGCTTCTAAATAATCAGATTTTTTTTTTTTTCGAAGTACGGGGAGGGGGATAATTTATATGATTGATTATTTATTGTCACTAAAGAGCGTTAAATAGGGCAGAAGATTTTTTTAAATATAAAAATAAAGATTAAAAAATATTTTTACTCCTTTATATACTAGGGGCGGGGGTAAAGGAGGGGGGGGAAGTTTTTGAAAGATTAGGAGGTAATTTAGATTATTATTTATTTATTTTTTATTAGTGAAAAAACGAAGGTTACAGATTGTTTTTATAGCTGAAACAAACAAAAAAACTTTAAAAACATGCATTTTGTACATTATTTCAATAACTTACACTAAAGAAATTTATTTAAAAAAATAACTTTAAATAACACGGTACTTTAAAATTGAAGTATAAGATAAATCTTTTTTTGTGTGTGTATATGGGGATGAATTGAAGGTGAATGAAAACCATGACTATGAACTCATTACAGTGGTCTTTAATTTTTTTTTTTTTTTTTTTTTTTTTTTTATCATTAACAACAAAAAAGTAATGATATCAGTAGAAAAATCTTTAATGGGTTAAAATTTTGTGACGCAGCACTTTACCTTTTGGCTCTAAGAATTTTAAATATGAACCTTAAAAAGAATGAAACTTAAAGCGATGTTATGCTATTAATTAAAAAATATTTTGTTTTAATCATTTTCTTTTTTCTATTTATATTCACAGCTGTAAACATTATTTTAAACGTGAAAATATATAAAATTTATTCACTGAAGCTTTTTCATTCACATCTCTCATAAATTCAAAATATTGGTTTTAAAATAAATTATATCCAAATTCGAATTGATGAGACGTTAAAAGGTTTGTTTTAAAATTCAATTAAAATTGTTTTTTGTTTGTCTTCTAAAATATGTTTACACATCCAAACAATACTTTTAATTTTCCAATACACTGTTAAATCTATCACACTTTTACTGAGCCTATTTTACGCATTGAAATGTATCTATAAAGTGGCAATTCTCTGAAACAGATAAGATTCTCACCAATGGTTTTAAGATTATGATATTCTTGAAGCATTTTTTATACTTTTTTAAAACTACGTCGATTTATTTTATTATTAAATCTCCTTTTATATGTATCATTAATATTGTTAATCCATATCCATATAGCTTCGAGGCATAAAATTCTGAAAAATGCCTAGTTTAAATTTTTGCATAGAATTGTATGCAAAGTCCTTTAAGCAGAATTTTAAGTAATAATGGAGATTTAAGAATGTCTCCAATTTTTTCAGGAATTGAGCTGTGTCGGGTCGGGCCAGATTTCATTGATTTTTGAACGGATCGGATCATAAATGCGAAAAAGTAAACCGACCATATGCCAGGGTCGGGCCAGCACGGTTTATTTGCTTTTACAACGGGAAATGCGCGGTCTTTTAGCTTTTATACCTGGCAAATAACAGTTTTGTACGAACTTTTAGTTGTTGTATCAGGTCGGGCCTGGGCCAGAAAACTGCTGCCCATGCACACTCACTCTGTTAATTAAAGTAGAGAAAAATCGTCGTATACCGAACGATTTCTGTTTAGCGTACAGCCGGGGGGGAAAAAAAGAAAGAAAGAAAAGAAAAAAAAAGAAAACTCTTCTACATTTTCGAAATTTGAAAGTAGTCATTCAACTGGAAATTGTCTTTTTTCAATTTATGTTGAAAATAAACTGAGGGGGTTTATTCAACCGATTAATTCAATTTCATACTGAAATTGTACCAATACCAAACTCTGAAATTTTCAGTACGAACATCTAATTTTGACATATTTGACTTTTTCGGTGAATTTTATCTTAAGATACCAAGCGGGAAATTATTCGGTCAAGTAGTTTAGGAATTATGAAGGTTTAAAGTTTGGAACTCCTAATATGAAATTCATTTATAATCGTTGCAAAAAAGGTTGCAATTCGGATACTTTTTTAAGCATAACGCCAAAAACAACTTTGAGAAATGAGCTGTTATTTTGGATTCGTATGTTTTAAGCTTCTAAAAATCGATTTGTGTTAAAAAATTCATTGGTTACAATTCGTATTTCTTTCGGAAATTAATTTGAAAAATATATATTGGGTCATCCAGAAAGTTCTGTGGTTTTTCAAAGCGAAGCGCGGTTTTGTCTAGTTATTTTGCTACTGCTAATAAGGACTGACCTTGAATGACCCAGATATGTACATCCTGTCTTTTCTGCTTGCGCTATATAATTCTAGCTTGTGTTGTGGCATAATTTTTGTTTCAGTGCAGTGCTAAGAATGGAGAACCAAAAAGTTCACTTTCGTCATATTATCTATATATTTAAAACGCTAAGCGTTTTTTTTCGGCAGTTCGTGAGAAAAATCTATTTCATTAAATTACATGATTCTTATTTTAAATGAAAGATATTTGGCCACAGATTTGTTATCGTGCATTCGTTTGTTCAATACTTTTATTAATTAGCAGAATTTTTATTTTAAATGTTTTATTATTATTATTATTATTATCTCTTCAAAATAGTGGCAATCGGATTACTTACATTGTTGCGAGGATAAAAGAGAAAAAAATATTCAGACAGGTGGCTTTTTGGTCAATTTTTTTTTTAATTTGCGAGGTAAATTTCGGAAAAAATATTTATGCACGTACACTTTATTTTTTAAAGGCGAATAAAAATTCATATTTATTGTGACGTCACAAGAATATTGTCCATTGGGTTTATTTTATCTCTATGCATTATAATTTTATTGATGCCATTTTTTTTTCATTACAATTTACTGCAAAATATATTTTTATTTGCATACACGGTGGTTAAGCATAAAAATAATAAAGTATATAAAGTACGTTTGAAAAGCTTGTGCCGATGAAAATGACGTTATGCTGAGATTAAAATGCATTTTTACATTGATAAAACTCAAGAGAAAAAAAAATATATGATTGTGTCAACATGACGTAATTTTAACTGATTTTTCATTTCTTAATTATAAAGATTCCGCCGTGAACTGATATATCCGTTCACTATGCTGTAGATTTCACTGCAATATAAGCATTGTTTAAATTAATATATTTCTACAAATATAATACAGTTTTAAAACATTGAGTAATGATTAATACTCTCAAGGGTTATACTCATATTACGTAATTAAGTTTTTTATATCAAGTTTGAAAATTCATGTTTTTTTAGCATTTTAAAAAATTTACAGAGGAAACAACACAAATTTTCCCTTTTGCTTGGCGATCAGGGGGTTAAAGATCCATTGGGTATTTCCCTGTATACGAGGAAAAATATCCCCGATTGTGGAAAAGGGATAATCATCTTGCTTGTGGAAAGGGGACGAAGAAACCATACAAATAAATTACACTTGAAAACATTAAAAATCTGCCTCATCTGCAGATTGTATACTGTTATTGTAAAAAAAATTCTCCATGTTTATATAAAAACTGATTAGCTTAAAACAGGGGATGCGTTTCATAAGATATGGATTTGAAACGAACAATGATTAAAGAGGACATTTTAAATTTTTTTATTTAAACATTTATGTAAATGCACATGCGCATAGGAGCTTACTCGGTTGCATCATCAGAGAGGGAGAGATGTGTGATTTATTTACTATATTCTTTTATTTACTGAATATGATATGAACGTAGTAATATACTATATTTGTACAATACTTCATAGGTCCGTGAAATTTACTTTCTGGCAGTGGTGAATATGGCGGTAATGTCGAACTGATTTGCATTACACAGTTGTTTAAGGATTATTTGTTTGGCGATTGTATCGAAATTAGTACTATATTTCACTGGGGGGAAAAAACCTTTTAAATAAAATTTTGAAACACTGTTTCATACTCTCCCCCTCTTAATAATAAAGAAGCTTATTTTACTGATATTTGTTATAGTAATTTTTTTTCCGTTAAGTTTTGACGGGTTCCATCTAGTGTTTTATTATTTGAAGAAAGGTAAAAATGCCAGTCAGACTACTCGTAAAATTTGTGCGGTATATGTATATGGACAAAGTGCTGTTTCAGATGACAATCTGAAGGTGGTTTGACGACCATCATCATCTGTAAAGGAGGACTCTTAAAAAAAGCTATCTCTGAAAACCCACGTTACACAGCTCAGAAGCTATTACACAGGCTAAATATCCTAAAAAGTACAGTGCATGATCATTTGATATCTTCTTTTAAGAGGTCTTCCTTTACAGATGATGATGGTTGTCCAGAGCGGGCATCATCTTTCAGACTGAAATTTCTGAGCTTAAACTCCAGAGCGGGCATAATTTTCGAGGCTGAATTTTCCGAGCTTAAACTTCTCAAACCCCCTTCGAGCCTAATTTAAAACTTCTCACAAATTACCTTTCATGCCAAAATAGCGAATATAGAGGGAATGAGGCCACTTTGTTTAATTTGTAGTTAATCTGATGTAGGTAGTACAATATAAATAAATAAACATATTCTTCCGACTGAGCCGGAAGGACTTGTTTACATTTCCTGCCCTATTTTTTACTTACTACCAACAATAAATAGCCAATTATCTAAATCTTCTCACCTTCTATTCTTTAATAACTATTTTTAGCATTCGATTTAGTTGATATCTCGAAAAATGATCAAGACAAAGTACGCCCTTTTTTAATATAATTTTTTTTTAATCTAACTATTCTTTAGATTTGCTTAAATGTCTGTCCATGGTTTTACTCAAATTCCTATATAAGATTTTAAAAGAAAAATCAGTCATTTACAGCAGTCTGGCAAAGTATCTTTTAAGTGACTAACCAGCATATTCCACTTTCCATTAAAAAAAAGAGAAATAAATTAAACAAATGTTGTTTTATTGTTCATTTTCTTCGCGAAAAAAGGAAGAACATTACCCCCCCCCCCCCCCCAAAAAAAAAAAAAAAAAAAAAAAATTCTCAGCAGACGTGGCCCGGATAGAACAAAATATAGGACCGGTCTCACCCGAATCAGTCTGTCCCAGGAAGAATGAAATATAGGCCCGACCCAACTTAAAAAATAAATAAAAGGAAGCTCTACCCCGTACCGAGTCTTCAGACAAAAATTAAGCCCGGACCGAGTTTAATGAAAGAAAATTTCACCGAGCTCAGGCCTGCCACCCCAGTGTTTGAGGTTCAGGTTTTCGCCAAAACTTTATGATACGCCATGTTCGTTTCTGAAAATAATTATGATAGTTATTTATTTATTTTACGGCAACTCATAAAATAAATTCATATTCGTGTATGAGCTGTTATTTAACCAAAAATCTTTAAGATAATTGACTAAAAATCATAAAAAAAGGCAATATTATGAAGAAAATTCTACATTTTTAACTTTAAGAACTCCCGTAGTATCCAAATGGAAATCTTTTATCATAAAAGTATATTTAAATTAATATAAATGAAAATAAAAGTCGACTCGGTGTACGAAATTCGCGACTCAAACGGACTATAGGGGGAATTTTGGCGCTGTCCTGAGTCGGCAATCAAACGACGACATAAGCTATTTGTATGTGTTTTTCTAATTGCAATATAAATCTTTTCTCAGTAATTTTATGATGTAAATTCAAAATATTTTGTCAAACAAAAAGAATTTTAAATTCAAACTTAATAATTATGTCATAATAGTCAGTAATTAATAATAATAGTCAGTAAAATTACTGAAAAACAACTCGATGTTTAGCACTTTGCCTCTAAACAAGTGCCATGAAAGAGTGTTACTAATACTGTAAAAACGGCTATCATGTTGCTTTTTTATCGGTAAGTAACCAATTAATTTTTTTCTGTAATTATATTGTGTGTGTCTTAATTTTGTCTGTGTTGGTAATATATCAAAAGATTAATATCCGGAATTAATTTCTATGACAGTTTATTTACATCATTTAAAAACTCATCCCGATAAAAAGTAATTATCTAGAATTTCAAACAGGAAATGAAAGTGCCTGATGCAAGATGAAGAGGTTTTTACAGCACGTGCTCTGAACAAGGAAGTGAAAGACTAAAATACGTATTAGTGACGTAAATTGACTTTACGTCATTACCATCCAATGAAAGAACTTAAAAATGATGTCACTATATAAGGACTAAGACTGTTGCATCTCTGCTTTATAGAACTTTAACAGATTCCTTTTAATTCGCGATGGAAACGGACATTATGTCGTTTTCCCTTAAACTTAAATTGAAATAATGTTTAAAACTAAATTTTATGTAACTATTAAATGTAAGCTATGTAAATTAAATAATTTAACAGTATTATGAATATGTTTTATTAATTAATAATATTTTAACATTACTTAATCAGTCACATGGATATTCTTCAAACCAAGGATTTACATAGTGTGTGTACCAATCATAATGGATTAATACGAAATTCTGGCGATCATGGCCTAGCGGTACAATGAGGACGATTGCTGGAAAATAGAGGTAAGCAAATATCTTACCTATCTTTTGTTCCGAAAGTCGATTTGATTATTTATATTGCTTTAGAAAGCGCAAAATTACTGACTACCGAGAAAATAACACCAACAAAGATTCTGAGACGTGAAAAATTCTTAAGTATATAAAAGGTAAAAATAAAAATATAAATAGTGTCCTAGAATCCTCGAATACTTAAAAGAAATTAATTAATTTTAGATATATTCTAAAATAGAAAAATGGCAACCTTCAAAGAAGGAAGTATAATTGAAAAATTAAATTCCAGTAACTATGCAAACTGGAAATTCAAGGTGGAGATGCTCTTGATAAGAGAAGAGCTCTTTGAAGTTGTCACAGACGACCCACCTACTCCAATAACCCCGGAATGGTCGAAGAAAGATAGAAAGGCAAGAGCCTTGATTAATTTAAGTATTGAGGATAATCAAATCATCCATATTAAGCATTTACAGAATGCACGGGACACATGGAATACGCTTAAAAACATCCATGAGAGATCAAATCTCTCTAGCAAACTCTTTCTCCTCAGGAGACTTTACGGAACGAAATTATCAGAAGGAGGCAACATGATAACTCATATAACAAAGATATTAGAAATTATTGATAAGTTATCAGCCATAGGCGAAGAAATTAAAGCAAATCATATTTCAGCATTATTGCTCTGCTCTTTACCTCCTTCATACGACACCCTCATAACCGCATTAGAAGCCAGACAGGAAGACGAATTAACTCCAGAATTTATAAAGAGTAAATTAACAGACGAATTTAATAAAAGAAACGAGCATTCTAATAACAGTGATAATTCGAACAAAGCCTTTAGAGCTGAAAGAAAATTTAAAACCACAGGTTTTAAAAAAGAAGAAAAATACTGCACGATTTGTAGACTAAAAAATCACAACACAGTTAATTGCTGGCATAACAAACATAAAACAAATAATTTTAAACAAAACAACAAAAAACATTTCTCTTCTTCGCTAGTCTTTCAAAAAGACGAAAATAATTTAAGAAGCGCGGACTCAAATAAACCGAAAGAAAAAAGCACAGCTTATTTCGGAACCGAAGAAAAGAAAAATTGCGCATTTTTAACTAACAAATCGAAAAATAACGCATGGATTATCGATTCTGGCTCATCCTCCCATATTTCAAATAATGAAAATTTATTTTATGAATTTACAAATAAAGAACATACCAACGTCGTAATTGCCAACGGCAATAAATTAAAATCCTATGGTTCAGGTAATGTAAATATTACCACAATAACATCCGACGGTAGAACACATGAAATAACATTAAAAGATGTTCTACTAGTACCGGAAATTGAAACAAATTTATTTTCGGTAGCTAAAGCTACGAAAAACGGATGCAAAATTACATTTGAAAATAATCAATGTTTTCTAGAATATGAAGGATCAATACGCTTAGAAGGGATAAGAAAAAATAATCTGTATGAAATTCAGCAAACAAACATAAACACAGATGAAAATTTCGTAAACATGATAACTAATTGCAAAAATAAAAATTGCATAGAACTGTGGCATAGAAGATTAGGACATAAAAATGTCGCGTCGATTAAAGAATTAATGACGAAGGAATTAGCATGCGGAATAAACATAAATAATTGTTCCCATAGTACCGAATGTGAGCCTTGCATTAAAGCAAAATTAACTGACGCACCTTACCCAAAGAAAACGGAATTGAGAGCAAATAAAATTCTGCAATTAGTGCACTCTGACGTTTGTGGTCCTATTCAAACTCCAACAATAGGGGGAAAAATTACTTTTTAACCTTCATAGACGATTACTCTAGATTTACTATAATTTATCTACTACAAAATAAAAGTGAGGTATTTGAAAAATTAAAGGAATATGTTGCACTGGTCAACAATAAGTTTGGCAAAAAGCCTACAGAACTCAGAACTGATAATGGCAAAGAATTTAAAAATTCTAATATTGATAATTTTCTAAAAGAAAATGGAATTAAGCGACAGCTAACAGTACCATATTCTCCCAGCCAGAATGGTATTGCTGAACGAAAGAATAGATCATTAATTGAAATGACAAGAACATTGTTAAGTGACTCTAATTTACCATTACATTTCTGGGGAGAGGCGATATGCACCGCAAATCACCTACAAAATCGATTGCCGACTAAAGCCAACGAAAAAACTCCATATGAATTATGGACAAACAGAATACCAAATCTAAAATATTTAAGAGTCTTTGGCTGCAAAGCTTATGCATATATTAACAAGCAAAAAAGACAGAAATTAGATAATAAAGCAGTAGAAGGGATCTTCGTGGGATACGATAATTATTCCAAAGGATATCGTATCTATACGAGCGGCAAAGATATCACTATAGCCAGAACGGTGAAGTTCTTAGAAAACTATCCGATAAATTCAAATAAAGAAAAACGGCTAGAACTAAATTTAGATGAAAACACTAATGCCGAAAACGAAAAATCGGAAAACCCAAATCTGATAAAAATCGAAATTTCAAATGAAAATGATAATCAGAATGAATCTGAACTAAACCAAACCGAACCAAGAAGATCAGATAGAGTAAATAAAGGGGTTCCCCCAGATAGACTAATTTATTTGGTTAAAGATGAAAATATTAACGAACCGAAAAATTGGCAGGAAATAATAAACATGGAAAACCCAGTAGAAAAAGAAAACTGGATCAAAGCGACACAGGAGGAGATAGAATCTCACAACCAAAATAAAACTTGGACATTAGTTGACCCCCCGCCAAATACAAAAATAATAGGTTCGAAATGGCTCTTCAAAACAAAATTAGACGATAAAGGAAAAATACAAAAATATAAAGCGCGTTTAGTGGCGAAAGGCTATTCGCAAAATTTTGGTATTGATTACTATGAAACTTTTGCTCCAGTGGTTTCACATACTACAATTAGAACTTTTTTAGCAGCCGCCGCCTATCATAAACTAAACATAAACCACGTTGACATTAAAACAGCATTTTTGTATGGAAATTTAGATGAGGATATATACATCACTCAGCCGGAAGGCTATGTCAAACCTAATCATGAAAAGAAAGTGTGCAAATTAAATAAGGCTATATACGGCTTAAAACAGGCAGCTAGAGCCTGGCACATAAAAATTTCAGAATCATTAGAAAAGTTAAATTTCAAACCATCAACATCAGACACGTGTTTATTCATACGTAATACTAAAAACAGTAAAGCATATATTATCGTCTATGTAGACGATTTATTAATATCAGCAAAAGAAAATGAAATTAAAGAAATTATACAAAAACTTAAGATTGAATATGAACTAAAGGATTTAGGTCAATTAAACTACTACCTAGGGATTAAAATTGAAAAAACAAACGAAGGATATAAACTGAATCAAAAAAGTAAAATTGAAGAATTAGTTAGAAAATTTAAATTAGAAGATGCGAAACCATACAAAACGCCCATGGAAACAGGCTATTTAAATTTTGATAACGAAGAAATACCATTGCCAAACAACATCGATTATAGAAAGGCAATTGGCGCACTTTTGTATATCTCAACTGTCACAAGACCAGATATTTCAGCTGCGATTAACATCCTAAGTAGAAAAAACGAAAACCCTTCACAGAAGGATTGGAAAGCAACTAAAAGAGTGATTTCCTATTTAAATCACACTAAAAACTTTAAATTAGAAATAAATACAACACAGCAACCAATACTTGAAGTGTACTGTGACTCAGACTGGGCTGGAGACGTACAAACTAGAAAGTCCACCAGCGGAAACCTATTTTTATTAGGGAAAAACCCAATTTTATGGATCAGCAAAAAGCAATCATGCATAGCCATGTCAAGTGCTGAAGCCGAGTATATTTCAGCAGCAAATGCATCACAAGAAATTTTATGGTTAATTAGACTCTTACAAGAATTTGACTTAAAACAGACATTACCCATAACTATGCATGAGGACAACCAGTCCTGCATAAAAATGATCGAATCAGAAAAATACACCCGTCGCACGAAACACATTGATATAAGGTATCATTCCATTAAACACCTAAAGGACAATGGTACAATTAATCTAAATTACTGTGAATCAAAGAACATGATAGCGGACATCCTAACCAAGCCCACTCCCAAACCTATCTTCGAAGTTCACAGAAATAACTTAAACTTAAGAAATCAAATTCCAGAGATTAAGGAGGAGATTGTTGGTAATATATCAAAAGATTAATATCCGGAATTAATTTCTATGACAGTTTATTTACATCATTTAAAAACTCATCCCGATAAAAAGTAATTATCTAGAATTTCAAACAGGAAATGAAAGTGCCTGATGCAAGATGAAGAGGTTTTTACAGCACGTGCTCTGAACAAGGAAGTGAAAGACTAAAATACGTATTAGTGACGTAAATTGACTTTACGTCATTACCATCCAATGAAAGAACTTAAAAATGATGTCACTATATAAGGACTAAGACTGTTGCATCTCTGCTTTATAGAACTTTAACAGATTCCTTTTAATTCGCGATGGAAACGGACATTATGTCGTTTTCCCTTAAACTTAAATTGAAATAATGTTTAAAACTAAATTTTATGTAACTATTAAATGTAAGCTATGTAAATTAAATAATTTAACAGTACTATGAATATGTTTTATTAATTAATAATATTTTAACATTACTTAATCAGTCACATGGATATTCTTCAAACCAAGGATTTACATAGTGTGTGTACCAATCATAATGGATTAATACGAAATTCTGGCGATCATGGCCTAGCGGTACAATGAGGACGATTGCTGGAAAATAGATGTAAGCAAATATCTTACCTATCTTTTGTTCCGAAAGTCGATTTGATTATTTATATTGCTTTAGACAGCGCAAAATTACTGACTACCGAGAAAATAACACCAACAGTCTGTGTTCTTCTTCTTGTGTTTACGGCAAATTATATATAGTGTTATTGTATGTAGCAGTAATGTTAATGATCGCGCAACAAAATTTGCAATAATATTTCGTTAGATTAAAAATTTTCAAATATGTCGGACTTTTAAATTAAGGCCCTAAACATGACATGTTTACTTAATGTACTTTTTCTCATAAACTGCCAAAAGGATTTGAAATTTCTTATATGCATCAATGAAACCTATACATGGATAGTTATAATATCAGGTTATCTCTGTTTAATATGAAGCGAACTACTGTAGCTAATATAAATATTCTTAAAAGAAAAAAAAAATCTAAAGATGCATGTTTTTGGCTATTTAATGCTAGTTTATTACTTGAGATTTAAAAATAATACTTTAACAAAGTTGTGTAGTGATGTAAGGTACTACTGAGTAATTTTAGAATCTTCTGAATTTTTGTTATTTATTTTATAAATATTTAAGAAAATTTGATTTTAGTCCGTCCTCCTCTCGCAAAAATAAAATAAATAAACATTGTTTTCATAAACATCTAAATTAGCTTTAGTCTGCATATATCATATTGCTGATTTTTCTGTTTGTGTATGTTGCATCTTTAATTCTCAGAAATTTCTTATCTGCCTGATTTAACAATGTATATGATTCAATTTTATTTTAAATTAAGATTGCTTACAAAATCATAAATTGACATAAGATTGAAAAGTCTGCATCCAAATAAAAACTCATTGTCAAAATCTTTTCAACACATATTGTAGTGTAATATATATGTTTATTGAGAGAATTTCTATCAAGATTTGTGCATATTCTGATGTTTATCATTTTTATAGCAACATACCAATTACATACTATCTATTTGGTTGATTTTTTTTTTCTTTGAAGACACTTTTAGTTTTTATCACTTAAGATATTTCAAAATTATTGATTTTATTTATTTATTTTAGAACATAATATTTTCCCCAACAGACTGTTCATCACTTATTAGTCTTGAATCAGTAAGTTCAGACTTAGATTCAGAATGAAGACAGTCAAAAAGATAAAATTAATAAATTGTTAATTTTATTAAACATTAAATTGATTTGCAGAAAGTTTTTGACCCAATATTTATGTGCGCAGAAAATTTTTGGTTTTATATAAGTCTGCTGATTGATGAATTTTGCTATTTTTTACATGAATGATTGTAGAATTTCGCAGTTTTTTTTTCTTTTATGATGTTAGGCTGATAAAACTTTGCAATTTTGTGGTGATCGACTGATGAATTTTGTACTTTTTTACTAAGACTGAATGATAAATTTCATTGAAATTGAGAATTTGAAATGTTCTGTAAAGAAGCCCATTGTTCTGCGACATATATCACACTTTTAACCATATTCTGCTTTTGGTAAAAACTACTTTCTAGGGAACACTTATATTATTTTTGACGTCACTTCTGGCAAGAACTAATATCTCAGTCTATGAAAAGTGAAACAGATGAAGAAATCAATGTCTGGTGGATATCCCCGAGGTTTGATTGCTTTCTGAAGATCACGAGTGTGTAGTTTTATTGTGTAACAAACGACTACCATGAGTGATCTTCTGCAAGCACGTAAAATTTGATGTTCTTCTGTGCTAGCTATTACTTTAAAAAATATTTTGGATTGAAATTTTTCCTTGAAGATCTACAATCTATTGATAGAATAGGAGTATCGCTTCTGTGCCGAAAAAGAAGAAAATGAAGTAAGTTTATTGAAGTAACGTCAAAAATAATATCGATATGAAAACAAGCTTTTTTTTTATGTATACTAAATTATTTAGCTGATCATTACAGCTAAATTATGTTTTCCTAAAAATAGCATGTTAGTTTCGATTAATCTGCGGTTTTAAGATAGTGAAAATCAAATTTTGATAGTTGCATTCTGAATTATCTTGTGGCTCATCGGTAAACATTTCCTTTTTTAAAAATACTTCTGCAAATTAATTAATTTTAGGTACTTTGTTGTTGTCGTGCCCCTATCCCACACACTTAATAAGTGTCATTTATACTATAAACACACTAAAACTAAACAAAACTATTTTGATTATCATTCATACATTAAAATTAAAAAAATTGTGTTTCTAACTGTGGTTTTCATGGCGAAAACCAAATTTTGATAATTGCATTCTGAACTATCCTGTGTTTCATTGGTAACCATTTCATTTTTATAAAAGTCTTGCTGCAAATTAAGTAATTTTAGGTACTTTGTTGTTCTTATTCACTATAATTTCTTTATATCTCTATAAATAATTATTGTATGTTCAGAAGATTGGCTTCATATTATGCAGAAAAATCTAGAATCAGTAAGTTCAGACTCTGATTCAGAGTGAAGACAGTTAAAAAGATAAAATATATTAACACAAGTTTGGTTAAATATTTCTGGTGAAAAAAAATAATTTTCAAGCTATAATTTTTTACTGTTAAATTCAAATCTAGCATTTACATTACATAATTTGTAAATAAAAAGGAGAATAAGTAAGCATAGTATAAGTAGTAATAAGTTATTAATTTTCATGATGAAAATTCACTTGGACAAATTTTGATTTTTGCTCATTTCTACTTTTCTAGTGAGTGTGAAAATGATGTTTGAAAAAGCAAAAACAACTGTTAACTCCAGCCACATTGAAAAAGTCCTGTGAGATCTTCCAATTGGAATAGAAACTGTTTTCAAAGGAAAAGAAAGAGAACATAGGAACGAGAAATAGATGACTTGGAGAAAATTTGCTTGTAACATGATAGTATAAATAGTGATAGTTTGTGAATAAAAAAAAGTTTAATTTGATATGTTGTAATTTCAAATAAACGCCGCAATGGTCTGTAATTTTTGCCATGTTTTATTTATCTTGTTCACGACAGCAGGTCATTTAGCGAGCAGAAGACATTAAGGGGGGCTGTTCATTGATTCGAAAACACCTGCTAGCTTGTTAAAGCTATGGGCAGGTTCTTTTCTAATTTCCTGTTTAAATTTGAATATTTTTAAGTGATTTTTTTTTTTTTTTTTTTCATTGGATAGTTAAGATTGACCTCAGCTATCTTATGCAAAAAAAAAAAAAAAAAAAAAAAAAACTTTAAAAATATTCAAATTTAAATGAGAAATTAGAAAAGAACCTGCTCATAGGTTTAACATTAGCAAGCAGGTGTTTTCGTGTCAGTGAAGAGTCCCCTTAAGCCTAATGCCAATCATTCTCCAGAAAAGAGTTGCAGAGGGAAAGTTGTCATATAAGGTAAGGGCAAAGTGTTTTGCTTTGCCACCTAGCTCTAATGACTCAATTTTTAGGAAGTTTTATTTATTTATAATAATTGAGTTTTGTTTTAGCACTTTTAAAACTAGTGTTCCATGTTTGAGATATTTTTAATAGAATACTATTTATAAAATAAATTTACAAATCTTTAAAAATTAATTTTAAAGGCTTTGTGAAACAATTCATAAAATCCAATTAAAATTGGAATTTTAGTAAAATATACATAAATTATTGTGATATTTGAAAGCTAAGCTCTATTAAAATTTCTATTTCAAATGCATTAATTGTACATAACGTCGAGAAAAGAATAGCTTTCCTGACTTTGTTTAATGCCTTTGTAAAGTATTATTGACTGTTTAAATGGTCATTTCAATTGCACTTTCTATTTAAAATTGCCATTAAAAAGTAATTTTAATTAAAACTTATTAAAATTTAATGAAAAATATAATGATATTCACTGAATAATACAGAATTCCAACCAAGTGTTTATCCCCTAGTTGTATACATGAGTCTCTGATTCAGAATGAAAAGAGTCCTAAAGAGATAAGTTATAATTTTTTTTCAAAGAAAAAATTTGAAACTAATAAATTTTTGTATTGATTTTTGATAATTTTTAATATAAAGTAATTTAGTTTTAAAAGTTATACAACAGGTGTATTTTGGCATAGGTAATTTAACGAATTGTTTTCAACTAAACTTTGCCAGAAGATTACTTTTTTTTTTTTTTCAAAGTTTATATAAATACAATTAAATAAATCTGAAGATCTATATTTATGGTAAGAGTAGAAAAGAATAAATCCCTACAGCTACATGTTATCTTTCTTAAAATTTTAATAATGGTTAAATATTTCTATTGATTATGTGAAAAAATATATATAAAAAATTGGTAATATGGCAAAAAAAGAAAAAAAAATGCTATATGTTACAATTTTCAATCTTACCACTTCCACAAATTCAAATTATTATTATGGATAGAATATGATTTTTTATTTTTAGTGAGAAAAGTAACATTTAATTATCTTTTTTACATTTTAATGTTTTCACATAGAACACTGAAACTGAAAAAAAGAGAAAAAAACATCAAAATGTAGCTATTATAAAATTTTGAATAAATTATTTTATTAATATTAAATTTAATAAAATGCTTTTTTAGTATTCTTTCATTCATAATCTTTAATATTACAATTATATCTAATGGATATAATAATAAAAACTGAGGCCTTTAACAAAACAGTTAATCCATATGGCATTTCAGATGCTTATATATACATGGATTAGCTAATTCAAAGCTGGACTCACCAATATAAAATGGTAAACCTTTTTTTTCCTAATGTAAAGAGTTATTGATTTCTAATATTTTGCTAAGACAATTAATCAATATCTCCCTAGATGAGAAAAAAAAGATTTGCCATTTTATAGTGCTGAATCCAGTTTTGGCCAATATCGGTCGGTCCGACGTTTACCGATATTGGTCAATATTGGGTCCCGATATAGGCCGATATTGGAAAAAAAGCTAGCCATGCAATATCGGCCAGTCCAGTGTTTACCAATATTGCTGTGCTACCTGGGTATATTCATATTATTTTGTGCAGTCCTGTAAAATAACTATAAATGTTATAGACATGCTCAACAAAAAACATTCTGTAGGTGACTGTAACAACATACTTAAATTTCATTACTGTCTGCTTTCTACATTTAACATATATTTGTATTCTTTTGTGTAGGCCTGTAAAAGAGCTATAAATGCTATATACACCTTCTTCGGTGAAACACATATTGTAGTTGACTGTAAACACATACTAAAATTTCATTACCATCAGTATTCTACAAATCCTGCATTTAACATATATATTTATATTCTTTTGTGCAGTTCTATAAAATAACTATAAATGTTATACACACACTATTCAATGAAAAACATTCTGTATGTGACTGTAACAACATAATAAAATTTCATTACCATCAGCATTTCAAAAATCAAGCATTTAACATATTTTTTTTATATATATTCAGATTCTTTTGTGCGGCCTCATACAATTATGCTAATGCTATGTACACTCTCTTCGAGGAAGAACATACTGTAAGTGACTGTAACTAGTGTTTCCCTAAGAATAAAAAAGGGCAGGGTGCTCCTTCAACAAGGGGCACTTCAGCTAAACAAAATGGGCACTTTTTTATGAAAAGGGCTTTTTAGTGCTTTTCATAAGTAATAGCTTAATTATTTTAAAGTTTTCTTTCTATTTTAATATTCACACATAAACATATTTTTCTATTGAAAAGTAATCGTAAATTTTATTATTTGGCCTTTTTAGAATCTGGCAAAAAAATCGGCTAGTTCAAACTATGAATTAAAACTTTATTCAGATAATGAAATTTTGAATAAAAGATCCTACGAACTCTACAAAATTAGTTGAATAAAAAAAATATATATATTGGGCTTTGCACACTACAATCTAGTAAAGTATGTGTCTGCTTTTTGTTTTAGTATTGTACAGATTTTGATTTTTAATTTTTCTTTTAATGCTTCTGATGTTAAATTAATGGGACTGCATATTTGGCATTAAATCCTATAGTTTTTTGTTATGAAAAGTGGTCGACAGGATAATAGAGAAGTACCGCGAATTATTTTTATACAGTCAACTATCTGTGAATGTGAAATCTGTACCCTTAGGGATAGTTTTGTGGATTATACAGTTTTGCGATTTACAGATCATACCTTTGTTTACATTTTATTTTTTAAAGTTAGACTATAAATTAGGAACAATTACACAAAAATTGCAATAGAAAAGTAAAATATAATGCAAAATTGATTTAATATATTTATTAACTAAGTTAATATAATGAAAAATGAGCTTTCATTCAATTCTTAATTACTTCTAAATCTTAATATTCATGAGCGTCATTAATAATTATAAAAATAATAGAGCATTGTTTTGTTTAAAGCACAAAAAAATCAATATTGTTATTTTTTTCTTTTTTTTATGTATAACAGGAATTTTGATAAACATTGATTTGTGGGCATTATTTAAGACTTAAAGTAGCAAAATTAGTCAAAACCATTCAATTATTTTCCATACAAAATATTCGTTAATAATATGACAGAACCAGCAATTATTTGTTTATTGACAGCTGATCCATAAATCAGAAGAGTAACACTTGCACAGTAAAATGTTGTCTTTGATTGGTTGCTGTGAGGGTTCTGTAACCAGTGAAAATGTTTTTATGTTAGGCATTGAATTACTACGATTCGTTGGGATTAGTGACATCTAAGTACATCTGGTTTTATGGCTTCATTTTCTGAGTAGTGATCCGGGAGAGAATTCCCTAGTGCACGGCCACATTTCACTGAAAAAGGCTCTGTTCACTAGAGATTTCCTCCAGGCTATTGTCCTGAATTTTCTTAGAAATCTTCAATAGCTCTTTCCCTTTTTTCTATTTAATTTCTTTCTGTTTTCACGAAGTCAATGTGAGTGTTTGCAAAACACTTTTTGTTGTTGTTTTGTCCTGAAGAATGGTCCATCTCCTGAAAATAAAGTAAAAAAGAAAATGTTAAAAAACTGTCATTAAATTTGTTGTACTAAAAAAAAAATCACTATAAAACAAGGTTTATTTATTTCTAATAAGATACAAAAAAATATCAAAAACTAAAAAGATGCATTGATTTTTATTAGATTTTAAAAACTGGAAAATAGATTTTTTTTCCTTATTGAACGTTCATATGTAACATTCAAATAAATGCTCGTTTTCCTATTAACAACATCTCTCAGACTTTTAAATTATAATGTGAGCATAAACAAATGATGATCTTTTAAATTATTTTGTAAACAAGCAAAACTTACTGATTTCTTTTAATAAATGTGTAATTTTTTTTTTAATCATCATTTCATCAAGAGTAAGATATACAATACTATAGGTTAAGTATTTTCCTAAATCGCTCATTGTTATCAAAATTTCGTAGTCCTGAGGCTATCACAGTAAGTGACATCTACTGTATCTTAAACTCACTATTGTGAATATCTTCAAGGTGCTTTGTTTATGAAACAGCTACAGAACAGCCTTTAAAATATAATTCAAGAATAGCAATCTGTCATTGCTTGAAAATTTTTATAATATTTCAATAATGTCAAAACATAGAAACAAACTCTTTTCATAAAATATAAGCTTTTATATACTATGTACTATTCAGACAATGTAGCAAATTTCTGAAACTAACACTCTCACATAATCTATATTTGTAACTTTAGCATAGTTACACACAATGTAAAATGCATATAAAAATCTAAAGTGTAATTCAAATAAAAATGAATATACATTTTAAATATTCAATAAACAATCCTCCCCCCCCCCCCTAACCCTACCAAAAAAGAAAACTTCACTGCTATTAAAATATACAATGGATATTAATAATCAAAGTATACACTTTTAAAATTCTAAAAAATATTCATAAAATAAAGATTATTATTTAGAAAAGAATAAAGATTTCAAATTACTTGCACTTTTAACAGAAAATAAATGTGAAAATTGAAATTTTCTTTAGAATTTAAACTTAATTTACAAGTTTTTTTTCTTAAATAGAAAAAAAAATTAAATTGAGAGTAAAAGGAAACAAAATTTGTCAAATTTTAATTACAACAGTAAGCATTGGATAATAAATATCAGTCACTCACGGGACCGACCGGGTGGCGGATAATCGAAATAGACGGATAATCGAAAGACCATTATTAAAATCACATTTCTATTTGCTGGTTTATAAATAACAATATTTAAACGCGTGTTTTTTTATTAGCTGTGTATTTCATGAATAGAAAACACAATTAATAATAACAAACAAATTTATGAGAGTAATTTAAAATTTTACACAGTAAATAAATTACCTGTTTTCATCGAAAATAATTCGTTTTACATGTTTGTTTGCGGTTTGCTTGTCCTTTTACAGCAGCAAGATTGCGAATTTTACGTAATAAAAGTACTTGAGTTGCATCGGCTTCATCTTGCATCTCAAACCAATTAATGCACTTCGAGAGTATTGTCTCCAGGGGGGAGCCATTTCCCTTTAGTTCTGGTATCAAGTTTTCGGTTTTTCTGACGTCACTGAGCGTGCTAAGAACGATTCTTTCAACGGGAAAGCACGCATTTTTTCATTTAAAATAGTATTTCTGCTTTAAAAAAGTCGTTTCTTTGGTCATATGAAAGCATACTTCTTCAAACTAAAACATTTTTCATTAGCGAAAGTATTTTTTTCTAGGAATAAAGCGATTTAAAGAGATTTTTTTTTCCCTTCAAATGAAATAGTCGTGTATCTTTTTTGCTAAGATATGGAGTTTTTATTGCTTGTTATCTTTAGTCGATCTTTGAAAGAAACGGGATTGTGAAGTAAACATTTATTGTCATTTTCTTTGACAGCCAGGGCAGTTTTCCCTCACACGAAGCTTTAATTGCTTCTCAGAAAGAGAGACTTCCGGTCAGTTTTACTAAATACGAAATTTGAAAGCAGAATTTTTGGGTTACGCTCCTGCTAAAAGAATATTGCATGAAAGTGCTGTGCCAACTTTAAAATTGCCAGAAACATGTGCTGTGAATTTTAAAAAAGAAACTTCACTCGGAATTGATTTTTCTTATAGCAGTTCCTCTCCAAGCATAAAAGAAACACCTAGACATATTAGGTTATATAAGGTTATATAATATTTTAATGAGATTCACGACAGCTCACTTTCGAAAGAATTTAATTTTATCGAAAATGCATGCAAAAAAATCCAACTGTTTTTTCCAAAAATGCACAAAAATATAATAAAAGCACAAAAATATAGTAAAAACATTTGTGAAAACAAGAACTTTCATTCGATTGAGACATAGTAATCATATATTCATCAGAGATAAAAAGGGATACGCTTCCAGAAAATCAAAAATGTGGAGTCAATCAACTTTGATTGCGCGATAAAACGAAAAATAGCAAATAATGGAGCGCACATCTAAAATGAGTCTTCAAAATGCACCCTGTGATGAAATAAAATTCTTGAAATAAAAGCCTATTCTGAGGGTAAAAACCTAAAATATATTAATTATTAAAATATTTTTATATAATTTTTTCATCCTACAGCATTAAAATATAATTTTATATAACCCTTTTGGGAGTTTTTTTTTTTATAAAAGTACATTATTCTGAATTTCAAATATAAGTTTTCTATATCTCATAAATCTGTCAGTTTTAAAAAATAGGTAATTTAAAAATTAAAGTTTCTATTTTTATTTGTGTTTTAGATCTTCCTTATAAATACTGCTGTCTTCCTTTTTATTCTAATAGATATATATATCAATTTGATATTCAATCACATCAACTATCTGAATAGAATTTGAAGAAACAACATTAAATTTTAAAATTAAGTTTTAAAACGCTAAAAAGAGATGTAATTTTAAATTTTAAATCTTATTTGGAAAAAAAAAGTTGCTTAAACTTTAAACGCTCTTTCACGTATTAATTTACCTCATTATTTTTTTAATATTTTTATGTTTATTATGTGCATTTATGTTTATTATATGGCATTAAAACAGCATTTTAAATAAACTTTTCGGAATGTGTTTATAAAATATATTACTTCGAATTTCAAATTTTATTTCCACTAAATCATATAATTATACCGCATGAATATTTTAGTTTAAAAATATTAAATATTCAGCTGTTTACTTATTAAAATTTCTATTTTATTTGTCTTTTAAATCTAATCATGCAAAACTCAATATTGTGTATCTGTGGTGTGAGGTTGAAATCTGAATGATTATTATTTTTTTTAACTTTTTTATACTTTTTTTTTATGAAAGACATGTCGAAATTACAATAATATTAGAATTATTATAGATTTCAAATTGAATACCGATCAAATATTATAAATATACTATATTAAAAATTATTAACTGCATTCATACAAACATTAAATTTGATACTCTTGTAGGTCTTTAAGATTTTATTTATAAAAATTACTATTTTGCATTTTTAGGTTTATGAAAATGAACTTTTCATACTGAGGCGCAAACGAAATGCAATGATAAAGATAGCCAATTTAATAACCAAATTTCGGCAAATTGAAAAGAGATAATACTTTAAATTTTAGATGTGATGCAAGTCCTATGTATAAAGAATATATTTTAATTTTTAAATTTCTTTTCAAATGAAAATTTCGACTGATACTTTTCAATTAAAAATAGCGCGTTTCTAATTCAAATCAATTGGAAAAGTGGACAGAGCACGCCGAGTGACGTCAAACAGCGAGTGGCTCCCCATTGGCTGCAGAGGGAAATGGCTCAACCTTATGATATAGTAACCTTGTATTGTCTCCACTTCTGCATGACTGACTCCTGGGTCATCATTTTCCGATTCATCAGATTCATCCGCTTCAGGTTTCCCAGGATTCAAAATATTTTCGATAATTTCGTCATCCATAAATTCTTCATAACCAATATCATTGTTATCACAATTATGCCAGTTTTTCATTTCATCTGCAGAAATATCTTTTAAACATGGTACGTTTGATACCAAGGTCAGTATCTCTGCATCATCATCAGGTACATCCAGGGCCGAAACTAAGGGGGGGGGCAGAGGGGGCACGTGCCCCGGGCGCCAGCAGAACTGAAGGTGGAGGGGGCGCCAAATGCAGGTTTTGTTTGATATAGAAATGTATATATATATATGAAATTTGTATAAAAAGTCTCGCAGCCGGAAAATCCAAAAGAAAAATGAACCAAATGCATTAAAATAGACAAATAGATAAAAAGATTCGTCTACAATACAAGATAGCAAATGAATAAAAAACGAACTGTTCTCTTAGGCTATTTTCTTTCTCCCATTCCAAATGTATCATGTCTATGCCGTCTATCATTTAAATCTCTTTCTGGGGTTTAGGAGAATCACTAACATTTTTCAAGGTCAGTCCCTACTCGTGTCTGTATATGACACTGTTCAACGTCGTCTGGATACGGTACTACACTGTCCAGCATGGATAATTGACAAATGATTCCCTCACTCTGACTTTTCTATTAGATAAAAATATTCCATGAAGGCTGTTCTATTTTTTCCCTTTTCTCTAAGCGTGGAGCTTTCTTCTCTTTCCATTTTGTCATGGGCGAGGGGTGACTGCTCTGGACAATAAACACAAATTGGAGGATGAATGCCCAAAGTAAAATTCTCAGTAAAATCTTTTTCTTTTAACTATAGCCTTTGTAGAGGTACAGTAAAAAATCTTGTACGGCGCGCCATGGCTAGTAAAGCCGGAGCCGCCCCTGGCTTTACCTTCCAAAAAGTGTTTTACTCGTCTTTTTGCGAAAGTTTTCTAAGCGTTTTGCCACCCTTGGCGGCAACTGGAATATGCCGGCCTGTTAATTTTGCTGAAATTACTTTTTTATACAGATCCAATCTAGTATTGTTAGAGGGGGCGAGGTTGGGCGACTGCCTTGGATACTAAAAACAAATAATATTTGAAAGAATAATTTGAAAAATACGCAAAATAAAACTCTTTGTTAAAACTTTTTTTGAAAAAAAAAATGTCATTTGTAGGGGTGCAGGGAGAAAACCATACCCAAGTTGCTATGACTAATAAAATTAGATTATAATCAGTAACAAAGTCAAATACACTCTAAATATCAGCTTTATGTAAACAGCATACCAAGTATGGGGCACCCCTAAATCAGGGGCTCCAGTGTCATGATCCAGATTTAGATTTATCAGATCTGTTTTAATTAGACTCTGAATCTGTGTAATTAAATCGTCATAAAAGTCTCTAACAGTAACAGGGTTCCTTTCAGCTCAGATCGAAGTTTGAGTCTCACCCCAACCCTCCACAACCGTTCACAGTTCTGATAATTGCTAATAGAAAAGAAGACAAGGAAAAATATTTAAACATAACTAAAACATTTTTGGGAATAGCAAATGGTATAAAAAATATTCTATTTAAATTACATGAAAATTATGTAGTAATACTAATTTAAAAAAAAGTGCTAAGAAAATCCTTTGATCAAAAAATAATTTTTCTCGTTGAACTCAAAAGAGGATTTTGGGGGCCTTTTGGATGCGGGGCCCCTCGCGATTGAGACCATCGCGACCCCTTAAATTCCGCTCCTGCGAATATCAATAATTATACTTCCTAAGATGAAAACTTGTATAAAGCGGAATATTTTTCGGTTCCTTTCGATTCCATTTTCAAGGTTTTAATGAATCAGTATTTGACAAAGCTGATTACTTAGTTCAGTATTACAGATTATCTGATTATATACTTTAAATTTTAGAAACTTAGAAAAAATTAGCTTTGGAAATTTTCTTTCAGGAGGGGGGGGGGGCGCCAAAATCCATGTTTGCCCCGGGCGCCAAAAAGGCTAGTTTCGGCACTGGGTACATCTTCTGTGCTGGTAGTATTGGTAACATCTTCCGGTGTATCAATAGTGTTGGGCCTCAATTTTCTCCAGCTTCTCTGGAAAATCTGTTCAGATAAATCATTCCAGGCATCAGCCAAGTTGTATATGGCATCTTTGATAGTGTATGATTTCCAAAAAACGAAGACATTTGATTCATTATCAGCGAGTAGCAGCTTTTGAATTAAAGCTTTCCGATAACGTTTTTTCATCGATTCAAAGACACTTTGGTCCATTGGTTGTATCAGTGATGTTGTATTAGGTGGAAGAAATAAGCACTTGATGTTACCGTCAGTAGATTCTAAATTTTCCGGATGTGCTCCTGCATTATCAAGCAACAAGATTGCTTTCTGAGGAAGATTACTTTTTTTAAAATGTGCTTTAACTCCGGGAACAAAGATATAAAAAAAACACTTCTTAAAAATATCTTGCGTCATCCAGGAACTTTTTTTACTGTAATAATTGACAGGCAGTGCTTTCATGTTAATATTCTTAAAAGCTCTAGAATTCAGGGGGCGGTGGCTGCAGTTTAGCTGACGTCACACAAGCATTTTTCTCGGAATAGCGCCGCCTCACTCGGGTTCACTGAACATGCGTGTTTTTGTTGTTCGTTTCAGATTGAAAAAAAAATGGAAAAGGGGGGGTGGCGGTTAACCGAAGGTGGCGGTTGATCGAATGGCGGATAATCGGAAGTCTACTGTAAAAGTTTGTCTAGATTAGTAAAGAATAAAGATATTTTTTTAAATGTATAAACATTCTTCCTCATTTTGAAACATGTATTATGCTTTAAATCGTATCTAGGAACAAACTTTTAATCTATAAATCTATTATATAATAAAAGCTCTTTTAATCTATAAATTAAATATAATTTAGAGATGAAAAATTAATCTTATGTAACACGACTGAATAAAGTTTATATGCATTGACAGGCGACTGAACAAAATTAAGGTATTTGCAGGCATATTTTAAAATGTCACAATATGTTATTAGAATAATGAAGTTCCTGATTAATATTTACATAAGAAAATATTTCATTTTAATTTTTTTTCATTATTATATTTTTTTTTAATTTGTGAAGTTTTATTATTTAAGTATAACTAAAGGATTTTAAATGCAAACTATCGTATTTAAAAAAAGAAGAAAAAACTTAATTGCAGAGTATAGTTTATGTTTAAAATACAGTTATTTGCTAGTGTTAGCATCACATATATACTACATGAACTTTTAAATTAATCATTCCAAGACATCTGTATATTTTTCAATCAATCACTACTTATACATGTACTCTTTTGAAATATATTTATAAACATACAAACTTAACTACTAAAACGGGAAGCAAGAAACCGCCATCACCTAACCTAATTTAAAACTTTCACGGAATTAAAAAACATGCTCATAAAAATCAATTTTATCTGCAATGACTTTTTTACAGGTTTAAGACCAGTGTTAAAACTGTGGTGAACTTTCCATTATCCTCCACCAGATGGCAAGGAAAAGATAAAATTTGTGTTAGTGGCAACAGGTGTTTTCAAGAACTTTTTACCTTCACGTTTGTGGCAACAAGATAAGTTGTTGACACTCTGGACTCTGGACTGTTTTCCCGACTTCGCTTGCAGCGACTCACTTTTCTAATCTGACGCAAGGATGTAGCTTGCATTTTTTCCTTATTTATTTGTACCTTAATTATTTGTGTATTTCTTTTGAAAAGATTAAATAATCTTTAGTTATAATGAAAGTTATTTTTACTTTAAGTTAGGACATCACTTATCAAACCCTAACACCAAATCCTAACACTGGTGACCCTCGTGTTTTGAACACGCATCGGATCGAGAAGATGCATAGCTGATCGAGAAATCGCTTAACATCGCAATATGATTTCGTACTGAAGCATGCAATTTTGCAAGAATACATCGTCTTATTATCTGGGTGATGCAAGGAGATTTATATTTTCGCCAAAATGTGTTTGATTTTGTCCTGATAACGCCGAATCTCACACTGATCAAGTAAACGGCGTATGTGATCTTATAATTTACCAGGGTGTGGTCAGTAATCGATTTTGTTGGCATGGTAGCGGTAAGCTTTTTTCAATTTATTCGTATTTTTTAGTAAATGTTATTTTTTCGCACGATTTTATTGCCATAATCTGCTAATATTCATTTTTGTTGCACTCATGTTTATATAACCCTAGAATATTTTTGGAACATATATTAAAATACTATCAACAATCCCTAAAATTTCGTATGTCAACTAGTTAATGCACTCAAACATTTGTAACTTTAACTTGTATATATAATTTGTAAATTTTTATTTCTGTGTTTTCATTCTTATTTTCCATAATTTTTCAAACTGCATAATCATGTTTGATCCACCAGACCCAGTTACTGCAAATAATCAAATAGCCCACGTAACAGTCAAACCCCCACCATTTTGGAAATCCAACCCCACTTTATGGTTTGTTAGGTTGGAAGCTAATTTTAGTTTAGCAAACATAAAGTCTGAAATTACTAAATTTAACCATGTCGTGGCATCGATTGATGCTGATGTTTTGATTTCTGTCAGCGACTTAATTGTTAATCCACCGCAAGTAAATCCATATACAGAGCTAAAAAAGCGATTAATCGATTCTCATTCCGAAAGCGAAGCATCGAGAATCCGCACTCTACTTCAAGGTCTCGAACTTGGCGATCAACGCCCTTCTCAATTGCTTACACGCATGCGCGCCTTAGCAGGCACATCTGTTGGCGAGCCGCTACTTAAATCTTTATGGCTAGGGAGACTTCCGAATAATACTCAGTCCATCCTTGCTGCTCTTAATCAGGACCTCACCCAGTTAGCAACAATTGCTGATAAAATTCATGAGTTCACTTTTACTCCAGCGATAAATGCTACAAGTTCAGTCAAACCGGAATCCTCAAACAGTTTAGAGTTGCAAATCGCGCAGTTATCAAAACAAGTGAGTGAGCTGACACATCTTGTAAACAAACGCGACACCACACATGAAAGAGTACGAAACAATCATTTCCGAAGACGAAGTAAATCCCGTGATCGTTTTCACCAATACAAGGAACCAAGTGATGGCAAATGTTTTTATCATACCAATTTTGGCAAGAATGCTCGAAAATGTACACAACCCTGTTCTTTCCGACAAGCGGAAAACTAAATTGGCGATCGCCGGAAAGCCAGGATCGTGATCGCCACCTCCAGCGTATTCTCCTGGCCGATACTAAAACAAATTTGAATTATTTAATTGATACTGGAGCAGATATTTCCGTTCTTCCAAGGAATTCTGCCTCTCAGCCTAGAGTATCAAGCGACTTGGTACTTTATGCCGCAAACGGTACAATAATAAAAACTTATGGCACTAAACGCCTTACACTCGACCTAAATTTACGCCGTAGTTTCACATGGCCATTTATTATTGCAGATGTACGTCAACCAATTATCGGAATTGATTTTTTAAAGCATTTTAATCTATTAGTTGATGCTAGGAACAATAAATTAATTGATGCTACTACTCAAATTTCTTCTGCTGCCGCTTCTGCTACTCTAAGCTCTGAAATTTCTAATATATCTTTTGCTTTTGGCGATTCACCATTTCAAAAAATTCTTAAAAAATATCCAAAATTATAAACACTACACCATCCAAATTGTCTTCAAATTTGACAACATTTCATCATATTGAAACAACAGGTCCGCCTGTGTTTTCTAAGCCAAGACGTTTAGCCCCTGATATGTTACGCGCTGCACGGCAAGAATTTGAGTATTTAATGTCTCAGGTAATAATTAGACCCTCAAAAAGCCCATGGGCTAGTCCGCTACATATGGTAAAAAAACAAAACGGGGAATGGCGCCCATGCGGTGATTATCGGCGTCTCAATTCTGTCACTGTACCTGACAGGTACCCAATGCCACATATTCATGATTGCACACAACTCTTATTCGGCAAAACTATTTTTTCTACCATAGACTTGACCAAAGCATATCACCAAATACCTGTAAACCCATCGGACATACAAAAAACCGCTATCACAACACCATTCGGTTTATTTGAGTTTGTTTACATGCCTTTTGGCCTACGCAACGCTGGGCAAACATTCCAGAGATTTATAAATGAGGTACTATCTGACCTAGAGTTTTGTATACCTTATTATGACGATATTTTGATTGCTTCTGCTAATGAAGCTGAGCATATTAGACATCTCGACCAAGTTTGTAGCCGTTTGAATTTACATGGTTTAAAAATTAATCCCACCAAATGCGTTCTAGGACAATCCTCGGTAAAGTTCCTTGGCTGTCTTGTGACGCCAGAGGGAGTTCAACTCCTCCCTGAAAAAGTGTCTACAATAAATGATTTCCCAAAACCGGAAACACTTTCATAATTAAAGCGTTTTGTTGCAATGTTAAATTTTTATCGACGATTTCTGCCAAAGGCAGCTAAGAAACAAGCACCTCTTAACAATTTACTTCGTGACTGTAAGAAAAATGACAAACGTCCTGTCCCTTGGACTGACGAGGCACTTCTTGCTTTCACTCAGTGTAAATCGGACTTAGCCAATGCCACAACCCTCGCTTATCCTGCACCAGACCATGAACTCCACTTAATGGTTGACGCTTCTGAGATTGCTGTTGGGGCAGCATTAAATTGCTTAACTCAAAGTGGCACAAAACCACTATCATTTTTCTCCCGTAAACTGAGTGCAACAGAAATTAAATATAGCACATATGATAGAGAACGTCTCGCTATCTATTTATCTGTCAAACACTTTCGGCATTACCTGGAAGGCAGAAATTTCATAATATTTACTGACCATAAACCTTTAACACATGCATTTACTAAAAACTCTGATGCAATTTCTCCACGTCAACTCCGGCAGCTGGATTTTATTTCCCAGTTTTGCACGGATATTCGACATATCCCTGGCTCAGACAACGTAGTAGCAGATACGTTGTCAAGAATAAATTCTGTCAATGTTCAGTCAACTGATTTGGCTACAATTGCAGAAGCTCAACAACATGATGTCGAGCTGCAAGAGCTGTTAAAGAGTGACAAGATCTCCCTGTGTTTGAAACCTGTTGCAGTGACTCCAACCTTAAGTATATACTGTGACAGTAGCTGTGATACAATTCGACCTTATGTACCCAAAGATTTTCGCAAAAGTATTTTTACATCCCTGCATAACTTATCACACCCAAGCACTAGAGCATCCAAAAAACTCATCCAATCTAGATTTGTTTGGCCGTCTATGTCAAAAGATATCAACACTTGGACTCGGTGTTGTATAAAGTGTCAAAGGGCAAAAGTGTCTAGACACACATCCAGCCCTCTCCAAAGTTTTCAGCTACCTCACCGCAGATTCGACCATGTGCACATCGACATTGTGGGACCTCTAACACCATCAGATGGTTTCCAGTACTTACTCACCTGCATAGATCGCTTTACACGCTGGCCTGAAGCAATTCCTATTGCTGACATATATGCAGAAACTGTTGCAAATTGGATTTCACGATTTGGAATCCCTACCCTCATAACTTCAGACCAGGGCAGACAATTTGAAAGCAACCTATTCTCCATCCTTAATAAGATGTTGGGTATCCAGAAGACCCGCACAACACCATACCACCCAAAAAGCAACGGTTTAGTTGAGCGATTCCATCGTTCCCTAAAACAAGCACTTCGATGCCATGAATCTAAATGGACTGAATCACTCCCTATTGTCTTGCTTGGACTTAGATCTTCATTCAAAGCAGACCTCGACTGCACCATTGCTGAGCTCGTTTATGGTGCACCACTAAGACTCCCATGTGAAATGATCGACCACCCACAAATTGATATCCAACCTCATGACTTTTTACAAACATTGCGAGACACCATGAACTCATTAAAACCTACTCCAACTTCTGCACATGCCAAGCCCGCTGTTTTTGTTCATCCGTCCCTCAAAACATGCACTCATGTGTTTGTGAGGCATGATGCTGTAAAGAAGTCACTTCAAAGTCCTTATGATGGTCCATTCAGTGTAATGCAAAGAGGCGACAAGACTTTCACTATCAACATGAATGGCAGACAAACTGTTATCAGTATTGATAGACTGAAACCCGCCTTCTTAGAAACTTCTGATTTCTCCACCACCCCAACTACCCAGCAGTTGCCTATACCACAACACTGTACCGAACAATCTTCACAAGCTAATGCCTCAACTTCCCGACCTGACCCAGTGAAGACAGCTCCACTTCAAAAGACTCTTGTGACAACTCGTTCTGGTCGTCGTGTCCGATTCAACACACGGTACCTCTGAACTCAGTGCCTCAGGCACTTGGGGGGGGGAGTACTGTGGTGAACTTTCCATTATCCTCCACCAGATGGCAAGGAAAAGATAAAATTTGTGTTAGTGGCAACAGGTGTTTTCAAGAACTTTTTACCTTCACGTTTGTGGCAACAAGATAAGTTGTTGACACTCTGGACTGTTTTCCCGACTTCGCTTGCAGCGACTCACTTTTCTAATCTGACGCAAGGATGTAGCTTGCATTTTTTCCTTATTTATTTGTACCTTAATTATTTGTGTATTTCTTTTGAAAAGATTAAATAATCTTTAGTTATAATGAAAGTTATTTTTACTTTAAGTTAGGACATCACTTATCAAACCCTAACACCAAATCCTAACAAAACTATATAGTGCATCAAAATCCTGTCAAGACTGATTCGCGATTCCAGCACTTGAATACGCCCTCTGGTGAGATTATGACGAATTATTTCTGAGTCGTCAAACATTTCGAAAGCCTATTAAATAACATTGGAAATGTGCTGTGTTTTATCGCTAAAAACTTGAATTTATTTTGTGTGTAATTTACATTTTCAATGTATAATAGTTACAATATTGTGTATCATTGTAATTCTTGTGGATCTGAACATCCAACAACCAGTTTCTACTGATTTTCAAAGAAAAAAAGATTTATCCTCTGTACGCCTTCGTGAAGAGTGGATTCGAGTGTTCAAAATCGGCAAGAAAGTTTCAAAAAGCATCGTCGTTTGTGACAAACATTTCCAGCTTTCATATTTTTATCCACTAGGTAAGAAAGTTGAATATCTTTTATGTGTTGCTTTGTTAGATTTATTTTAACATTAAAAATTAATAACATGTCGCTGGAACACAATATGCTTCTAATTTTTTAAATGTCGAAATCAGGCTTGACAGAATTTTGATGCACTATATAGTTTTAACACTGGTCAAAAACCTGTAAAAAAGGCATTCCATATAATATTTATTTTTATGAGCATGTTTTTTAATTCAGTGAAAGTTTTAAATTAGGTTAGGTGATGGCGGTTTCTTGCTTCCCGTTTTAGTTGTTTTAAGTTTGTATGTTTATAAAACTATTTCAAAAGAGTACATGTAAGCAGTGATTGATTGAAAAATATACAGATGTCTTGGAATGCTTAAATTTAAAAGTTCATGCAGTATATATGTGATGCTAACACTAGCAAATAACTGTATGGTAAACATAAACTATATACTCTGCAATTAAGTTTTTTTTTTTTTTTTTTTTTTTTAAATACGATAGTTTGCATCTAACATCCTTTAGTTATACTTGTATAATAAAACTTCACAAATTAAAGAAATATAATAATGAAAAAAATTAAACATTTTCTTATGTAAATATTAATCAGAAACTTCATTATTCTAATAACATATTGTGACATTTTAAAATATGCACCTGTGAATACCTTAATTTTGTTCAGTCGCCTGTCAATCAATAAACTTTATTTAGTCGTGTTACATAAGATTAATTTTTCATCTCTAAACTGAATTTAATTTATAGATTAAAAGAGCTTTTATTATATAATAGATTTATAGATTAAAAGTTTGTTCCTAGATACGATTTAAAGCATAATACATGTTTCAAAATGAGAAAGAATGTTTATACATTTAAAAAATATCTTTTTTCTTTACTAATCTAGACAACCTTTCATTGATATTTATTATCCAATGCTTATTGTTATAATTAAAATTTGACAAATTTTGGTTCCTTTTACCCTCAATTTTAATTTTTTTTTTTCCTGTTTAAGAAAAAAACTTTGTAAGTTAAGTTTAAATTTTAAAGAAAATTTCAACTATCACATTTATTTTGTGTTGAAAATGCAAGTAATTTGAAATCTTTATTCTTTTCTAACTAATAATCTTTATTTTATGAAGATTTTTTAGAATTTTAAAAGTGTATACTTTGATTATTAATATCCATCGTATATTTTGCTGGCAGTGAAGTTTTCTTTTTTGGTAGGGTTGGGGGGGAGGGGATTGTTTAATTTAAAATCTATATTCATTTTTATTTGAATTATAGTTTAGATTTTTATATGCATTTTACGTTATGTGTGTAACTATGCTAAAGTTAAAAATTGAAAATGTAGGTTATGTGAGAGCGTTAATTTCAGCCATTTGCTACATTGTCTGAATAATACATACTATATAAAAATATTTTATGAAAAGAGTTTGTTTCCATGTTTTGACATTATTGAAGTATTATAAAAATTTTCAAGCAATGACAGATTGCTATTCTTGAATTATATTTTTATGGCTGTTCTGTAGCTGTTTCATAAACAAAGCACCCTGAAGATATTCACAAGATAGTGAGTTTAAGATACAGTAGATGTTGCTTAATGTGATAACCTCAGGACTATGAAATTTTGATAACAATGAGCGATTTATGAAAATACTTAATTTATAGCATTGCTAAGTAAATATCTTACTCGTGATGAAATGATGATTTAAAAAAAAAAATGTTACACATTTATTAAAAGAAATCCAGTAATTTTTGCTTGTTTACAAAATAATTTAAAAGATCATCATTTGTTTACGCTCACATTATATTTTAAAAGTCTGAGAGATGTTGTAAATAGGAAAACGAGCATTTGTTTGAATGTTACATATGAACATTCAATAAGAAAAAAAATCCATCTTCCAGTTTTTAAAATCTAATAAAAATCAATGCATCTTTTTAGTTTTTGATATTTTTCTGTATCTTATTAGAAATAAAAAACCTTTTTTTATAGTGATTTTTTTTTTTTTTTTTTTTTTTATTACAACAAATTTAATGACAGTTTTTTAACATTTTCTTTTTTACTTTATTTTCAGGAGATGGGCCATTCTTCAGGACAAAACAACAACAACAAAAAGTGCTGTGCTCAACTTTCCATTGACTTTGTGAAAACAGAAAGAAATTAAATAGAAAAAAGGGAAAGAGCTATTGAGGATTTCTAAGAAAATTCAGGACAATAGCCTGGAGGACATCTCTAGTGAACAGAGCCTTTTTCAGTGAAATGTGGCCGTGCACTAGGGAATTCTCTCCCGGATCACTACTTAGAAAATGAAGCCGTGAAACCAGATGTATTTAGATGTCATTAATCCCAACAAATCGTAGTAATCCAATGCCCAACATAAAAACATTTTCACTGGTTACAGAAGAACCCTCACAGCAACCAATCAAAGACAACATTTTACAGTGCAAGTGTTACTCTTCTCATTTATGGATCAGCTGTCAATAAACAAATAATTGCTGGTTGTGTCATATTATTAACGAATATTTTGTATTAAAAATAATTGAACAGTTTTGACTAATTTTGCTACTTTAAGTCTTAAATAATGCCCACAAATCAATGTTTATCAAAGTTCCTGCTATCCATAAAAAAAAATAAGAAAAAAATAACAATATTGATTTTTTTGTGCTTTAAACAAAACAATGCTCTATTATTTTTATAATTATTAATGACGCTCATGAATATTAAGATTTAGAAGTAATTCAGAATTGAATGAAAGCTCATTTTTCATTATATTAACTTAGTTAATAAATATATTAAACCAATTTTGCATTATATTTTACTTTTCTATTGCAATTTTTGTGCAATTGTTCCTAATTTATAGTGTAACTTTAAAAAATAAAATGTAAACAAAGATATGATCTGTAAATCACAAAAATGTATAATCCACAAAACTATCACTAAGTGTACGGATTTCACATTCACAGAGTTGACTGTATAAAAATAATTGGCGGTACTTCTCTATTTTCCAGTCGACCACTTTTCTTAACAAAAAACTATAACAAAACTATAGGATTTAACGCCAGAAATGCAGTCCCATTAACTTAACGTCAGAAGCATTACACGTGTTTGTTATATCAAATGATTTTTAATTCGACATTTACCTTTATAATTTTACTGATTTCACATTTGACACTTTTATGCTGTGTGCTATTCGATAAAAATAAAAGTATATTTCTATATTATTTGGTTGTGTTTTTTGAAATCGTACATACAGGGTGTTTCTGAAATGGACAACCATTTCAAAGTCAGGGAGAAACCCCAATTTTTGAAATGGTGGCCCTTTTCAAATCTTGGAATATTTATACTTATTCTGAGCACCACAATTTTTTTTACAATCAATGGTTCTGCATTGTTTCAATGATATGATAAGGCTGAGTATGCTTGCATACAATGTATTATTATTATTTTTGACAAAGTGACAACAATTTCTGTTTGTTAAAAAGCATTAACTAAAAATTATACAGCAGTCTGATAATTGAAGATTCCACAATTTTAATCTATTTAGGAAGTTTTAGTTCAATGAATTTTTTTCTCTTTAGTAAAAATCTACAAGTAATGAATTTAAATTTTAAATAAAATGTGCTTTTCATTTAAGGATATATTGTATACTTTTCTTGTAATTTTATTTATTTTTAACTATATATTGTGCATGCCACTTCATATGACAGAAAAGAACCTCATTCATGCTAAAGAGATTGGCTACATGGATTAAGGAAAAAGTATCAGATTGTCAATTGAAAATGTTTTAGCTAATACAGCAGTTTTCTGAATACTTTTAAATGTAGCACAAAATGTTACTCATGGTGGAAAGGTAGGATTCCTGCTAAAAATTATGAAATTTTGTTTTTGAAGCATATTAGAATGGGAGACTCCTGCCCCGACTCTATTGGGCTTGGTCACATGTTCGAGGAATTTTGATTAGTGGTTCATGATGGGTTTATTTATTATTAATGAGCTATTTTTATCTTAAAAATGGCTCAGACGATTTGAATTAAATTTTGTATATGGTTTTTGGGCATGAAAAAAATCATTGAGCTAGGTCACAATGCTCGAGAAAATCCAATTAGTGGGTCAAGCTAATTTTATCTAAAAAACAGCCAAGACTATTTTGACTAAATTTTATATTCTACGGGTTTCGGGCATGAGAAGACAATTGGGCTTGGTCACATGTTCGAGAAAATTTTATTAGTGGATCATTTTGGTTATGGTATTACCATATGGTATGGTATTATGGTATTATATATTTGAACTTAAAGCTAATTTTGACCGAACATAGCTCGGTCTTCCCTGCTCATAAAATCCTGATTAAACGAATATATGTTAATTGTGGGATTTGTAGAATACTGATGATAATGCAATTTTAGTATGTTGTTACAGTCACTTACAGTATGTTCTTCCTCGCAGAGGGTTTACATAGCATTAAAATTATTTTATGAGGCACACAAAAGAATCTGAATATATAAAAAAAATATATGTTAAATGCTTGATTTTTGTAATGCTGATGGTAATGAAATTTTATTATGTTGTTACAGTCACGTTTTTCATCGAATAGTGTGTGTATAACATTTATAGTTATTTTATAGAACTGCACAAAAGAATATAAATATATATGTTAAATGCGGGATTTGTAGAATACTGACGGTAATGAAATTTTAGTATGTTGTTTAAGTCAACTACAGTATGGGTTTTACAGAAGGTGTATATAGCATTTATAGCTCTTTTACATGCCTACACAAAAGAATACAAATATATGTTAAATACAGGATTTGTAGAAAGCAGACAGTAATGAAATTTTAGTATGTTGTTACAGTGAAATACAGGTTTTTTTTTTTTTTTTAAAGAGCATGTTTATAACATTTATAGTTATTTTACAGGACTGCACAAAAGAATATAAATATATATGTTAAATGCGGGATTTGTAGAATACTGACGGTAATGAAATTTTAGTATGTTGTTTAAGTCAACTACAGTATGTGTTTTACCGAAGGTATATAGCATTTATAGCTCTTTTACAGGCCTACACAAAAGAATACAAATATATGTTAAATGCAGGACTTGTAGAAAGCAGACAGTAATGAAATTTTAGTATGTTGTTACAGTCACCTACAGAATGTTTTTTTTTTTTTTTGAAGAGCATGTCTATAACATTTATAGTTATTTTACAGGACTGCACAAAAGAATACAAATATATATGTTAAATGCGGGATTTGTAGAATGCTGAGGGTAATGAAATTTTTATATGTTATTACAGTCAACTACAGTATATGTTTTATCGAAGAATGTGTATATAGCATTTATAGTTATTTTACAGGGCTGTACAAAAGAATACAAATATAGGAAGCAAATATATGTTAAATGCAGGATTTGTTGAATGCTGAGGGTAAGGAAATTTTAGTATGTTGTAACAGTCAACTATAGTATTTGTTTTATCGAAGAGGGTGTATATAGCATTTATAATTATTTTACAGGGCTGCACAAAATAATACAAAACAAATATGTATTAAATGTGGTATTTGAAGAATCCTGACAGTAATAAAATTTTAGTGTGTTTCACAGTCAACTACTGCATGTCTTTCCTAGAAGAGGGTGTATATAACATTTATAGTTATTTTACAGGGCCACACTAAATAATGCGAATTTATTGCAAATGCAGGATTTGTAGAATGTGAGTGGTAATGTAATTCTAATATGTCATTTTACAGTCACCTACCACTTGTTTTTTCTAGAAGTGGGTGGTTATAGCATTTATAGTTAGTTACACATGGCAGTAGATATATAAAATGAATGTATGTTAAATGATGGATTTGTAGAATCCTGATGGTAATGAAATATAAGTGTATTGTTACAGTCACCTACAGGATCTTTTTCTGGAAGAAGGTGTATATAGCATTTATAGTTTTTTTAGAGGCCTCATAAAAGAATACGAATATATGAAACAAAAATGTGCTGAATGTGAGATTTTCAGGTTGCTGACATTAATAAAATTTTAGTATGCTGTTACAGTTATCTACTGCATGTTTTTCTTTGAAGAGGGTGTATATAGCATTTATAGTTATTCTACAGGGCCGCACAAAGAATGCAAATATATGTTAAATGCAGGATTTGTAGAAGGCTGATGGTAATGAAATTTTATGATGTTGTTACAATCAAGTAATGGGGGTTTTTTTATTGAAGGTGGTGTATGTAGCATTTATAGTTATTTTACAGGGCCACTCAAAATATTACAGACATATGAAATGAACATATTTTAAATTCATGGTTTATGGATACTGATGGTAATGTATTTTTAGTATGTTGTTACAATCAGATAGACAGGCAGTAAATAGTATACATACAGATAGTTAGCATGCAGACAGTAGTCAGTCATACAGCAGATAAGTAGACAAAGCAGACTAACAGACAGCTGATTGAGTATAGACAATCTGAGAAACAGTAGACAGATGATAGACATATATCAGACAGACAGAAAGAAGTCCTGCGATTGGTACTCAAAGGGGGCAGGGGGCAGAACCCCCTTGTATACATATAAAAAAAAGCTTAATTTTTGATTTTCTAATATTTTATGAAGTTCATTTTAATGTGCCTTCTTACTGCAAATATATAATATATTTTTATTTCTTCCCTTTATTTATTTTGTCTTGTAATAAAGATAAATGCTGTAGGATTTTTTTGGGGGCATAATAGAGATCTGGGGGGGGGGGGGATTTCACTTTCTGACAATTAAAAACATAAAATCTCAAATCTTCCTGAAGGAACATTTCAATCCTCCAGGGACAGAGGTAATATCCTCCTGGGCCACTCCCTGAATTCAACACTGCTACTTTTTTAGTTAAAATAAAATGATTAAACATTTGAACTCTTGTAGCCAAAAATGTCATATTAAAATAAAATGAAATAGGAGAAGTAATTGATATTTTGAAAGAACATGTTATTCAAAGTTAACTTTCATGTGATTTTATCGTAAGCTATCCCCAAATAACAGCGAGTGTATTAATTGTTATAAATGAGACTGAACATTCAGATTTTTACATTGTCTTAATGTTTTATATTTATAATATATTGCACATTCAATTGTGATTTATTTAATTATATACAATTCTGTTCAATTTAGGTAAAAGTGAGTTTGAAAAGCAACATTAAATTGGTAATTTATTTATATTACATACAGAGTAGTGTTTCCCCCCGAATAAAAAAGGGCAGGGTGCTGCTTCAAAAAAAGGGCACTTTATAAAAAGCAGGGTTGGCAAGTTTTTGACGCATGACGGTTTTATCCATGGTTTTTACCGTCATGTCAAAAACCTCCTTGTCAAAAACTGTCAAAAACCCATTTTTAGTAGTTTGTTTTTACTTTTTTTTTCATTCTATCTTTAATATTGAGTTGTTTTACATGAAATATTCAGTATCAAAAAGACTCTAAAGTATATTTATCCATCTAATAAAAACAAAAAAGAATTGCATTAGAATAATACATGTACATCTCTGTTAGAAGATCTCTACAATAATCTTAAGCTATTTGGCATAGTCTAAAAAAATTAGATTTTTTG
The DNA here is from genome assembly GCA_963931845.1 of Maratus michaelseni. Taxonomy (NCBI): domain Eukaryota; kingdom Metazoa; phylum Arthropoda; class Arachnida; order Araneae; family Salticidae; genus Maratus; species Maratus michaelseni. The sequence continues at coordinate 287,140,761 of OZ007587.1, forward strand.
AAGAAATCCTATAACCTATAAGTATTAGATTAAACAATGTTTATAATTTCGATACAAGTTATTTCATGGTTGAAAACAAAACTTTAAGATTCTACTTATTGAAGTGCAAATGAAAATCACCATAATTGCATTTATGAAATACATAAGATATGCATTTTAAAATATTATTTCTAAGAATATTCATATTTATTCACTGCCAGTTTATGCTTAACATCTATTGTCAAACAATGTAACAGCATTTTTGCCTCTCTAAAATAAATTTTAATGTACTTTATTAAAAATGTATATTGAATGTTATTTAATAATTATAATAACCTTTCATTATCATTTAATATTAATGTTAATTGCAGTTAGTAGAATCCATATTATTAGTGAAGATTATGACAAATATTGCGCTTTTCTTTTACTCTTGTATTTTTAAATATTTCCCATACTAGGAAATGATCTTTTAAATAAAATTTAACAAATGTAACTGTAAATAATAATAATAACAAGAACAACAAGGTAAAATCAATCTAGAAATGTATTGTATGCTACACTTACACCATAAATTGGAGGACAATTGAAAATTATAGGTTTTTGACGGAATAAACCGGTAAAAACACGGTTTTTACCACTGTCATGTCAAAAACCCAACCCTGATAAAAAGTGATATTGAAATTTTTTGTTTTAATTGCGGTTCATTCTAGAGCTGTTGCGTGTATCTGATAGACACAGCATGACTGTTTTGTTAAAATATTAAACTTTCTTTACTATTTGAAAAAAAAATCATATAATAAAATATATCTTGCATCAAAATAAATTGCAATTTCATTTCTTATCATTTATTACAATACAATTTAATAAAAACAACGTAATTTTAAAACAAAATCAGCATGGAGTCCAATAGATGCCACGCAACCTCAGGCGCGAAAGTTTTAGAGCTGAGACTGCTATAGGATTAATGTTTCTCGTTTCTCGATATCGGGAGGGAATCATACAATTAAGATAAAAATCATCATTTTCTCAAAAACATTTAAAGAAGTTTTGTTGAAGAATTGATATGTCAGGAGTAAAATTGGCACATTTCATTATCTCTGTAATAAAACTGAAAATTCTCAAACAATAATATTACCTTTTAAGCCTAATTTAGTTAATTAGAAAATTCCACGAATTGTATTAACTAGTAGAAAAATTCTCAGGTAAAGTGAAATACATATGTAAAAAACAAAATAAAAATAAATATAAAGTTTGCAAAAATAAATGAACTTTTTGCAATAATTGCGGTTATTCTTCTTTACATGCCTCTTAAATGAATAATTCACAACTCTTTTTAATATCAAACATAATAGCATACAAAATTATTGCTTTAAAAAGGCGAGTCATAAAAATTAATTTTTAAAAATCTGGATTCACCAAATAAAATTTATTTTGTTAATAAAAACCATTTTAGCAATATGCAAAGAGAAGCATATGTACAAAAGAGGTATATTAGAGATGAGCCCCACCAATAATTTTCTAAACTCTACACCTATGGTTTGGTGTATTTTCTGAAATCGTGCCAAAATGGTATTTCTGAAATGGTCTACCATTTCAAGTCAGGGAGGAACCCCAGTTTCGTAAATGCCATTTCAAATCTTAGACTATTTATAGTTTTATGTTTGAGTACCATAGTATATATTTAAAAAATAACAATCGAAATAATTTAGAATTAAAAGAAGCACATATATATTTACATTCTACGTTAGCTAGATTTCAGAAAGGACATCAAGGGCTAAACCACGCGAGTTTTGCCACAATTTTTAATACCTTAAAAATGTTAATATTAATAAAGTGCGATAAATACATACTTTTGGCAAAACTTTCATCCTGCTGTAGATGAGTTGCTGGTGAATGGAGCTTCCCCTATTTTACATGCCAGAATAGATTTCATCAATAGTCGAAAAAATATTGCTTGCGTGTAAGATTCAAATAAATCAGTACACTTCAGACAATATTTATTCAACTGTGCCAATGAAAAATGATGCTGTTTTGATACACCGTACCCATAAACGAAAAGCAGAAGATGCAATCAGTACTTCAGAGGATGACTCATGGGAATTCCTTGTCAATGCTACAGGCTAGCATGCAGAATCTCTCGCTTGAAAATCAATAGATGAAAACCTTTAATCTAGTGCCTTTGGGACCTGATCCGATGTCTAGAGTCATCCAGGTAGAATAAGTCAACAACAAAATTGGCTCTACAAAAAAAAAAAAAGAAAAAAAATATATATATTTCAGATTTTAAATGCTTGGTTGAAGCAAAAATTTAAGATATAAATATTTTATAAAATTTCCAGTTTGATAATACTCAAATATACTTAACTGAAGTAGATAATGATAATTTCAGGGTCTCTTTAACATAAAAAATACTTTTACATTTTGTATATTTATTTCAAAAATATATATATATATATTATTTTTAAATACTCATGAGTATATCAAATAATATTTTCTAATCTATAATTAAAATTATACCATAATCATAGATAAATTACAGAGGATTACTTTTTTTCACACTACTTTACTACTCTACTGTCTGTAATCTTCAGATAATTTTAACCTATCTCTCGGGCTCAGGCATCATCACACAAGAATAAATTTTTAATCAACAGAACTACATAATACAACATATTGTATTACAAAATTATCATTAGAATATTGACTAAATTTTGTTACAAAACTTGTTTTTCCAATTAATAGATAGTATGTAATTTGTATGTTGCTATAAAAATGATAAACATCAGAATATGCAAAGACATATGCACAAATCTTGATAGAAATTCTCAGTAAACATATATATTACACTATAATATGTGTTGAAAAGATTTTGACAATGAGTCTTTATTTGGTTGCAGAATTTTCAATCTTATGTCAATTTATGATTTTGTAAGCAATCTTAATTTAAAATAAAATTTAATCATATACATTGTTAAATCAGGCAGATAAGAAATTTCTAAGAATTAAAGATGCAACATACACAAACAGAAAAATCAGCAATATGATAGATGCAGACTAAAGCTAATTTAGATGTTTATGCTAACAATGTTTATTTATTTTATTTTTGCGAGAGGAGGAGGGACTAAAATTAAATTTTCTTAGATATTTGTAAAATAAATAACAAAAATTCAGAAGATTCTAAAATTACTCAGTAGTACTTTAAATCACTACACAACATAGTTAAAGTATTATTTTTAAATCTCAAATAATAAACTAGCATTAAATGGCCAAAAACATGCATCTTTAGATTTTTTTTTTCTTTTAAGAATATTTATATTAGCTACAGTAGTTTGCTTCATATTAAACAGAGATAACCTGATATTATATAAGATAACTATCCGTGTATAGGTTTCATTGATGCATATAAGAAATTTCAAATCCTTTTGACAGTTTATGATTAGGGCCCTAATTTAAAAGTCCGACATATTTGAAAATTTTAATCTAACGAAATATTATTGCAAATTTTGCCGTAAACACAAGAAGAAGAACAGAACACAGACAAAATAAAGACACACACAATATAATTACAGAAAAAAATTAATTGGTTACTTACCGATAAAAAAAAGCAACATGACAGCCGTTTTTACAGTAATACAAGTAACACTCTTTCATGGCACTTGTTTAGAGGCAAAGTGCTAAACTTTCGAGTTGTTTTTCAGTAATTTTACTGACTATTATTATTCATTACTGACTATTATGATATAATTATTACGTTTAAATTTAAAATTCTTTTTGTTTGACAAAATATTTCGAATTTACGTAATAAAATTACTGAGAAAAGATTTATATTTCAAATAGAAAAACACATATAAATAGCTTATGTCGTCCTTTGATTGCCGACTCAGGACAGCGCCAAATTTCCCCCTATAGTCCGTTTGAGTCGCGAATTTCGACATTTAAAAGTTCAAGCGACATGTTATTAATTTTTAATGTTAAAATAAAACTAACAAAGCAACACATAAAATATATTCAACTTTCTTATCTAGCGGATAAAATATGAAGGCTGGAAATGTTTGCCACAAACGACGATGCTTTTTGAAACTTTCTTGCCGATTTTGAACACTCGAGACTCGAATCCACTCTTCACGAAGGCGTACAGAGGATAAATCTTTTTTCTTTGAAAATCAGTGGAAACTTGTTGTTGGATGTTCAGATCCACAAGAATTACGATGATACACAATATTGTAACTATTATACATTGAAAATGTAAATTACATACAAAAGAAATTCAAGTTTTTAGCGATAAAACACAGCACATTTTCAATGTTATTTAATAGGCTTTCGAAATGTTTGACGACTCAGAAATAATTCTTCATAATCTCACCAGAGGGCGTATTCAAGTGCTGGAATCGCGAATTTACAAATCTACAGTTAAAGTTGGAATTTCCAAAGTCTTGTCAGTAAATCATTTAGAAATATATTATTAAAAACAGTTTGTTTTTTTCAGAATACTAGTTCATTGCAAATTCTGCCTAGATTTAAAGTTTTTAAAACCAGTAAATTTTCATTTTGATAAACATTTATAAGAGATTTTTGGACTGTGACTGCAACAGAGTTCAATGAACTACAAGCAGTTGGGCAATTTATGTTGGCAACCTATCAACCAACTAATCAGTAAACCGAAAGTGTAATCAGTAGTATCTCCGCTTCATCTGCTGAAAGTTTTGGTAAGGAATTGGTTAATTATTCTTATAATTTTCTTCTTTGTAGAGAAAATGGATATTTCGGAATAAATTTACATTATTCACATTTTAGTTTACATCAATCATTTTTATTTTATAGCAGCAAATTCACTGGAATTTTATCAACATGAAGCTTGTAATACTTGATGATTATGATTCTGTCAGTACTTGGGCTGCAAAATATATTCGCAAACAAATAAGACAATTTAAACCAGACGCCAATCGCTATTTTGTGCTCGGTTTGCCAACAGGTATTTTCTTTATGTATTTATTTCTTTATTATTATTATTTAATAACATTTAAAATTTAAAAATCCTCTGATACTTTAAAATCAATTATTATACTCAACGTACAGTATATTTTGATTTATATATTATTATAATATATGTATAACACTTTAAATAATATTAGGTAATGTTTAAAACACTATAAATATATAGCAATATATAGGGTAGATGTGCCAGTAATGGACCGCCTTCCAGTAATGGGCCACCTTCAATATTTTTGGTTTAGTATAAAAAAATAACCAATAAAAATTCAGCTTTTTTAATTTCAGTAATATGCTTTCTTTAAATTCTAGTTTTAAATACAATCATAATATCAATTATCTATTACTTTTTGTGGGGTGTCCATTACTGGAATTTAGGGTGTTTTGATTTATTTCTGTTATTTACAATTAAATTTCGATTCTCATTGGGAAATGTGACTATGAGCATTGTTAAATATTGTTGGTAGATTAATATAATATTAAGAAATGTGGAATATAACAATTATAACTATTAATTAAAAAATAATTTTAAAGATATTCCTTAAGGGTGTCCATTACTGGCACATCTACCCTATAACAATATGTATAACACTTTAATATATATAACACAATAAACAAATAAAATATAAACAAAACATATTCGCAAACAAATACCACAATTTAAACCAGATGCCAATCGCTATTTTGTGCACGGTTTGCCAACAGGTATTTTCTTTACATATTTCTTTCTTTCTTTATTATTATTAATAATATTTAAAATTTAAAAATCCTCTGATACTTTAAAATCAATTATTATGCTCAATGTACGGTATATTTTGATTTATATATTATTATTTTGGTTTGGTTGATTTATATATTAAATTTCACCATTGCAAAGTATATTTGCAAACAAATAAAACAATTCAATCCAGATCCCAATCACTATTTTGTGCTCAGTTTGCCGGCAGGTATTTTCCTCTCATATTTATTTATTTACTATTTTTTTTAATTTAAACATCCTCTGATATTTTAAAATTTATTATTATACTCAACATAAAACTTACAGGGATCATTAGAATATATTTATATATATATTTATCTGATTAGATTTTCATACAATTAATTTTTTTAATCTCGAAAAATCATAATTTTTAGTCTTGCATAAATGTTTTCAATTTTGAATTTCTCAAGTTCTATTAGGCATAGAGAGTTGTTTAACACCTCATTTTAAAGATAATTTCATAAAGTTTAACTTGATATGCAAGTTGACTGTCCTTGGTTAAAGATATTTAAAAACATTAAAATATTGTGTTTTAGAAAAATAGTTAAAATTTTTCAAAAAAAAATTTTTTTGTTTTGTATTATTATAAGCTTTAAATCCTGATATTTTTAAAGTTGGATCTCAATGGGATCAACAGTTGTGGCAAAACAACAACAAAAACAATGTTAAACGCCAGTTGGGGCAACTATTTAAAGTTGGCAGTGTTGGCACCTCGTCATCTTTATGATTGGCTTATGATAAGTCGTTAAATTTCAACATTATTTTTTTTTTCACAACTCTTGATCCCATTGAGATCCTAATGTCAGGTTTTTAAGCTTATAATATTACAAAACAAAAAAACACATACAGTATGGAACCGTTTATCCGGAATCCAGTTAACTGGAAAACCAGTTATCCAGAATGATATTTCCAATTGATTGATTTCAGAATTTCTCCAGAAAAAAAGTGTCACAGTACTAGTTTGACATGTTCATTGTTTGATACATTACTCACATGCATGGTATAATTTAATGCCAATATCTAGGATTTTAAATGGAAGAATATATAGTTAGATATTGGGAGTTTTGATTTTTATGCAGAAATGTTGTTGGGGAAGAGTTACACAGAAACAAGGGATTCCAATAAATTGTCTTTTCTCAAACTCTGAATAAATCTTTGACCTTGATTGGATCCGTTTCTTAATCTGTGTAATCTAATAATTAATGTGAAATCAGAAACAATGTCACAGCCACATATATTCTACAAATAGATGTTGCTTTAATGCCCAACCAGTTAACCAGAAAAAACAGTTATCCGGAATACATGTGACTCCAACCATTCCGGATAAATGGTTCTTTACTGTGTATATATATATATATATATATATATATATATATATATATATATATATATATATATATATATTTTTTTTTTTTTTTTTTTTTAAATGTAACTAATTAAAACACACATAAATAACGCCTGCATTCAGCATTTTAAAGCTATACAATTATTATACAGACATACATACATTAAATACAATAATCCAACATGGAGTGAAAAATTAGCCAGGGACAACAATCGAACCTGAGTCCACAGTGTTCCGGGCTGTTGCTCTAACAGTTAGAGCAACAGCCCGGAACGCTGTGGCCCCAGGTTCGATTCCTGGCTCTGGCTAATTTTTCACTCCATATTGGATTATTGTATTTAATGTATGTATGTATGTATAATAATTGTATAGCTTTAAAATGTAACTAACACTATTTTATTATTTTTTTTTATTTTTAATTATTATTATTTTAACCAATCATATCAAATTAAACCTTATGAAATTCTCTTTAAAATAACGGGTCAAACAACTAACTCTCTATACCTGATAGAAATTCAGAAATTCAAAATTGAAAACATTTATGTAAGCCAAAAAAGGATGATTTTTCGAAATTAAAAAAATAATTGTATGAAAATTTAATGGGATAAAAGAAATTGTAAAAATATAATCTCATTTATATCATCCGGGAGAATGATCTCTGAAGGTTTCATCAAAATCTGAAATGGTGAAGTTAAATATTGAATTTTTTTGCTTGATTTGGCATGGAATGACCCTAATTTTGATTAATTTTTTTTGTCTATGTTTGCAATATTTTCATGTGTTTCCATTTTTTTTTCTTTTCTTTCTTTTTTTTTTTTTTTTTTTTTTCTGGAGTTTATTGCTGTACGTCTAACAACTCTTTGAAATACATTATTTTGTACCTTTGGACCAAAAAAGAATGTTACAAAGGGAGGGCTAATGCTGAAGCTGCCTTAAAATGTTTATGGGCACTCTCAGTTTGACTTGAGAAAGTCCCTGTTATAGTGATCTATCTTTGAACTATTTCAGCTCAACGTAGCTATAAAATTATTTGTCGAAACGTTATGTTTAAGGAGTTAAAAGAGCACAAAAATTATCTGAAATTTGGGAACCTTGGTTATCTGCCCATGCTTTAATCTCTATAAAATAACATTTTAATATAGTGCGAGCAAAATGGCAATGGGACCAAAATATCATCTACAGATATGCAATAGGCTTCAAAACAATAAAGTCCAGCGCTCCTCAACAAATTGAGATGACCTTGCATCAAACTTTTCAGTTTTCAAAGGTTTGTTGTACTAAAGTAACTGCTGTTATATCAGATTTTCACACCTGTATAATAATAATTCATTGTTGCAAATTTACATATTCAAATTTTTATGGATGTAATCTACTTTATTTTATTTAGGTAGTACTCCTCTAGGTACTTATAAGAAACTTATTGAATTTTATAAAGAAGGAAGTGTTTCATTTCGATATGTGAAGACTTTTAATATGGATGAGTATGTTGGTAAGCATTATATATTAATTATTCTTATCAACTCATAAACCCAAATTTCATTTTAAAAAACCAAATTTTAAAATTTCATGTTTTAGTAAAGCAGTGAGCTGCAAAATAAAATACAGTCGAACCTGGATAATTGGAAACTTGAGGATAACCCATTCAGTCCAGACTTTGAGTTGATTGCAAAATACTGTAATTGATTATGATTACTTTCAATTTATAAAACCAAATTACGATTGTATCTAGGCAAGTTGAATTATGTTTACATTTTTGATTACCTATTTTTTTTTTATTCTAGATTATAATTATATTTAGATTACAATTGATAAATTTTGTTGAAGTATGATTACCAAACTAGTTGATTATGATTAGAATTCTATTACACTGATTTTGTAATCTGCATGTTATGAACTAGAGTCTTGTCCTGGGTCAGGAAACCTGATTTTACCCAATCCTTACAGAGCTCCCTTGACAAAAATTCTTAGTTCCTTTATCTCTTCATATTTAATTGTTCTTAAATTACTTGAAAAGAGTAAAATTTATCTGTTTTTTTTAATAATTAGAGATAAAGGAAATTTAATTAAGTCTCAAAATTCAGGTAGGGGTAACCGCATTCACTGCATTGTCGAATGTACCACTGTCACCCCCCACTGCCCCAACCCTTAACGAAAAACCTGCATACGCTCATATTCATTGACAAACCAGTCTTATATTCTTTTATCTTTTTTCGATTCTATTAAAATTTAAATTATATAAAGAAACCATCTTTTATTGCTAATGCCACACTAAGAAAATTAATCTATATATGTATCTTTTCTGCATATGTTAAGATGCATATTTTGAATAAACAGATAATTTATTATCATGATTAAAAACACTATACTTAATCATAAGTATAGTGTGATTAAATATACTTAATCATAAACTTAGTATAGTTAATAATCACTTATTAAATATATACTTAGTTACACTATACTTAATCCCGTCCTCAATTTTTACTGCATTTTTTCAATATTTTTATAATGTATTGTATACTGGAAACAAGCACTAAGAAGAGCAAGTTAGAATGAGTTGTTGAATAAATTGTCATATGCAATTTAAAATCTTTTTTTTTTCTTCTTCATTCTCCGATTTCCTTGTTTGAGGCAGGGTTTAATGTTCAATTGAAATAAGTGGCCATTAAGCCATAAAATAGTATATTTTATTTCCCCTTTTATTTTTTACCCTCCATCACTCCCATTCTATGACTTTGACCCATGATTCCTGGAGTGACCACAGCCTGAGATCCTATTCCCAATTCCCATGTCTTTCACCAAGTCAAACTGATTAATACTACTTCTATCTATATACTATAGTGCTACTCCTCGCTACTTCTACTATTACTGTCCCTCATGATCTCTGACATTCCCTCTCCCCAATTTAAAATGAATCTTAATGAGCTGAAAAAGATGAACCAGATCTCTTGCTGCTACAACATTTAGCTAGAGGAGGGCCATGAAAAAAAAGATACATTGTCGTTTACGTTTGGTAATTGCTGCAAGTGAGTTTTAAGTTGCCTTTTAGTTTAATAGGTGGTGTGTACAAAAGTCTTCAGATAATATACAGGGTATCATACTATATATCCACATCTATTGATCATATACAGGACTGCACAAAATAATTCGACTACTTTTTTGACACTGGAAGGTAATTTTGAAAACTATTTTTCAATGTGTTATGTGTTTTCTAAACTGTTTACTTACATATCTCCTTTCACTTTATATAATGGTGAAGTTTCGTTAGTTTTCTGGTTGTGTTGGAAAGTGTTTCATAAACTATGCTTGATGCATGATTTTTTGTTCTTGTTTTTTTTAACCTAATGTCTAAACATTTGTAGCGATCTCATCTCACATGAACAGTTTAAAGTGAGTTACTAGCTGAAAGTAACTGGCTTGGCCTTTTGCTTGACGCTAGTGCTCTCGCCTCCTGTTTATGAGGTCCCTGGATCAAATCCCGGCAACGCCAATATGCACACACTTCATTGGCGACCCGGACAGAGCACGCAATCAACCTTCTCCAACAACCACAATCATCTCTTCTCATATCAAACAGATGGCAGCACTAAAAATAATCATCCCCAGCATCAACAAAGCCTGTGAACTCTACTCGCAGCACAAAGCCTGTCGCTCACGCCACACTTATACCTGCGTACGGCAACACGACAGCATCACTCACGCATGTGCATTGTTCGTCAACATGATGTCTTTCTCACTGGGGATGGAGTGTGTAGCGATCTCATCTCACATGAATAGTTTAAAGTAAGTTACTATAGTACCGGTAAAAGATATTGGCAGTTCAAGGACAAACGTCCTGCTTTCTTATCTCTCCGTTGCCATGGCACTGCAGTACGCAAGCCTCTCGTCTCTTTTTTCCCCACTGCACTTTCGCAGAAACAAGTTTCCCCATGCAAGAGTGAGTTACTGCGGCATCCAAAACGGTCTCAAATCCAAACAAGCTGTTTTCTGACACATTTTTAAATTCATTTTTCTTCGTAAATGCATGAAATTGGCAGGTGTTTTTTTGGCAGGTGCACAGTTTCGGACCAAGAGTTTAAAAATAACAATATAAAAAGAAATAATATAACTCAAAAGTAATTTAATAATTTTAAGTATGTTGGAATTATTATAAAATTTAAATTTTATTGACTGTTATTTCATATGTTATTGATAGTATAATTCAATTTCGTATTACATTATTAGTTCCGAAATCTTCAAGTGAAGGGATAAATGCAAACTTACAACTATCTGTTTTAATGTGACTTTTTTAACAGCATTTTCTGAAAAGTACCTTGTTTCTATGAAAGAACTCAAATTGTTGTTCCATTTATTGAAATCTGAGTAAGAAAAACTTCATGTATTTTGTTTTCATGGAGGAAAGTGCTTTCATGAATGTTGCGAGTAATATATTCAGAATTTGAGATCTCACTGACCAAATACCTTTAAAACAATGACAAAAAATATTTTAAGAGGAGGGGGGGGGGAGAGATAAGTGTGGTTCAACCAGATCGCACCACTGTAAACGGCACAGCGTAAATTCATTCTGTATAAATCTAAAATAATTCCTGTTCTTGGTGTGATGTGTGTGTGTGTGGGGGGGGGGGGTATAATTCAATTTCATATTACATTATTAGTTCCGAAATCGTCAAGTGTAGGGATAAATGCAAACTTACAACTATGTGTTTTGTGACTTTTTTAACAGCATTTTCTGAAAAATACCTTGTTTCTATGAAAGATCTCAAATTGTTGTTTCATTTATTGAAATCTGAGTAGGAAAAACTTCATGTATTTTGTTTTCATGGAGGAAAGTGCTTTCATGAATGTTGCGATTCGATGTATTCAGATTTTGATTCCGGGAATTTGAGATCTGACTGACCAATACCCTTAAAACAACGACAAAAAATATTTTAAGAGGAGGGGGGGGGAGGTAAGTGTTGTTCAACCAAATCGCACCACTGTAAACGGCACGGCGTAAATTCATTCTGTATAAATCTAAAATGATTCCTGTTCTTGGTGTGATGTGTGTGTGTGTGTGTGGGGGGGGGGGGTATAATTCAATTTCATATGACATTATTAGTTCCGAAATCGTCAAGTGTAGGGATAAATGCAAACTTACAACTATGTGTTTTGTGACTTTTTTAACAGCATTTTCTGAAAAATACCTTGTTTCTGTGAAAGAACTCAAATTGTTGTTCCATTTATTGAAATCTGAGTAAGAAAAACTTCATGTATTTTGTTTTCATGGAGGGAAGTGCTTTCATGAATGTTGTGAATAAGATATTCAGATTGGATTCCGGGAATTTGAGATCTGACTGACCAATACCCTTCAAACAACGACAAAAAATATTAAAATAGGGGCAGGGGGGGGGGTAAGTGCGGCTCAACCAAATCGCACCACTGTAAACGGCGGTGTCTTGGTGTGTGGGGGCGGCGGAAGGGGAGTATAATTCATTTTACATTCTGCATTTTTTGCCTCAAAATCTTTCGGGGAAGGGGGTAAATGCTTGATTTAAAGTATGTGTTTTAAAGTGAAACTTTATTTTTATTTTTTAGCCTTGGGTAAGGCTTAGTCCTTAAAGGGACTTTTTTATAGTCCTTAAAAGGACTTTTTTGTATAGTTTTTTAATTAGAAAACAGTCAATTGAAAGTTTAATCATTCAACATTCAAATTCACTAGCGCTGCTACTTTCGCTTGCAGATTGATGATAATCTGTTGGGTGAATTCATTTTCATCTCTTAGGCCCTCTTTGACAATATCTGCTTCCTGCAACTCTTCGGAATGCTTGACGCATTTTTTCCAGTTATCCACAGTAACATAGGAAAGAGCTCCTGGAGCAGTTGTCTTACATCCTTTATTTTAAACATATTATTTCTTTTGCCGACTTCTCCTTTCACCTGAGCCCATATTAATTCGATTGGATTGTACTGGCAGTGATAAGGTGGAAGCCGCACTACCTCATGCCCCATTTCATATGCAAGAACATCCAATTCATAAATTTTATATTTTTCTTTGTGTATTTTAACAATACTTAATAATTCGGGAACGGTAGTGTTTGGATCGTGCATAATACTTTTTCTTTCCAACCAAGCAATAATATCCGATTTTCGGGTCTTTGTGGATGGGATTTTTTCTAAATAATTCGAATGGTAGCTGGCGTTGTCCATTACTATGAAGCTGGGTTCTTCAAGTCCTCGCAATAAATTGATAAACCATTCTCTGAATACAGTGCTATTCATTTTGTGATGGTAGTCTTTTGTAGAGCTTGACTGGAAAACTAAATCTGCTCCTTCGATAAAGCCATGCTGAGCTGATCCGGCATGACAGATGATCAGCCTCGACCCTTTCCCTGTCGGTACTTTAAGACCACCCGAATTTTTAGAATCATGCCATACATGATTCTTTGAGTGATTTTGATTCACCCAAGTTTCATCTAAATAAATAACTGGACGCAGTGGAGACTCTTTCCTGATATTATGCATTTTTCTGAGAAATTTTATACGTGCAGCTATGATGTCGCTTCTCTCAATCAAATATTTTCGGCCATCATTGCCTTTTTTATATTTGTAGCCCATATCTGTTAATATAGTCCCACAGACTTTGCGTATCCAGGAAAATTTATTTTTTGTTGCAAAATTTCTTTTAAATTGTCGCAGGTTGGATAATTTCCACTCTCGTAATACTCTTTAACTGTGCGACATACAACTTCTTTGTTAAAATCATCTAATCCTGTCACACGTTTTAAGTGAGGAACTTTTTTTTTAGGCGATGAAAATGACGGATTTTCTAAGCTGGAGTCTGGAAAACTATTAGCTTCAGCACAGATCCTTCCAACAGTACGAGGAGATACGCCACATGCTTTTGCGGTAGCCTCTTGCGTTTTCATAAATATATCTTTGATTTTTGCATCAGGATTGGAAGCAACAAGCTCTTTCAAATATTGATATACATGATAAACAACGTTCTTCGACTGTTTTCTAATATCAGGACTAGTAGCCATAATTAAAAGAAAGCAAAATGAACAGAAAATCAAAGAAAGTACGAATCAAACAAAGCAGAAGCAGTTATACTGAACAACTGATCTCTCGCTCGTTCTCATTCAGTCTCAAGTGGGGTGGAGAAAATGAGAACGGCCAATCCGTCACGTGAGCTGTTACCATAGTTACTGACTTAAGATAAGAGTTGCGGGGCTGCAGGATGTTTGTCCTTGAACTGCCAATATCTTTTACCGGTACTATAGTTGAAAGTAACTGGCTTGGCCTTTTGCTTGACGCTAGCACTCTCGCCTCCTGTTCATGAGATCCCTGGATCGAATCTGGGTAACGCCAATTTGCACACACTTTACATTCATGCATGTTTGTGTGAAAAGGATTTTATGTCCGAAATGTTATTTAAATCATGCACTAAAGAGTAAAAAATCAAAGTATTGCATAACATTTTCATTCTCTAAATATCCTCTGCATATTTTCAGTTGTATTTATTCAGTTCATTCTATTTATTATGTTTATCCATTCATAGCTTTACCCAGGGATCATCCAGAAAGTTATCACTCCTTTATGTGGACTAATTTTTTTAAACATATTGATATTCATCCTGAGAATGTGCATTTGTTGGATGGAAATGCAAAAGACTTGGAAGAGGAATGTAAGAACTACGAAAAGAAAATTGAAGAAGCTGGTGGAATTGATTTATTTGTGGGAGGTCTGTAAAAACTATTATTTTATTTCATCCAGCATGCCAATTAAATTGCTTGTTTCATTATAAACACTTACCATGAAAAAATAATAAAATTTAAAGTTGATGCTTATTTCTTTGATAAAATACCTAATCAAAAAAAAAAAAAATAAATAAATAAATAAAATAAAAATCCTCATGTTTTTGAAAATTGAGTTATCAGCATTATGCATAGTTTTGATTATTATTAACCCCTGATAATCAAACTTTCATTTAATACACTACTGACCCCTGTCATTTTTATAAATTTGAGATGTTCCTGTGAGTTTGTCACCACATCACTCATAATATTTTCATAATTAGTCAAATAAATCACTTGAAAAAGTGTTAAGCATAAATTTTCTTGAGATTTATATGATTTCACTAGATTAATTTTAAAACAATTATTCAAATTGGTAAAGAAATCATACGACTGGAATAGCTCAGTTGGTAGAGCATGTCAGCTTCAGCCAAGAGATCCCAGGTTCGAATCCTGGCCCGGACATTTTTCGTCCAGTTGGAAAATTACAACTCATATTTATATGGTTTCTTTACATGATTGTTATTTGCGTGGGTAGATCAAGCGGGCTCTGGCTCATTTTTCCATCATAGTCCAAGGAATTTCAACTTTATTTTCTTTACAAATAGTTTATATAAAATAAAAATTATTCGTAAACATCAATCTTTGCCATTAATTCATATTTACCTTTTACAAACAATAATCAACTATACTTATTTTAACTTTTAGTCATAATAACAGAAGTATGATTATTTTTTAATAAGTTCTTTTGATTTATCATAAATAAAATTCTCCCTCCAACCATGTCTTCTGAATGTACATAAATAAACAAACATTCAGCTAATAATCTACCCATCATTATATAAGTGCTTTTAATTAGTTGTCTAGAAATCAAAATGATTAATTACTGAAGAATTTTATGCCAAGAATTCACGTTATCAAGAAACAATAATCCATTCAAACATTTCAAGGGTAGAGGGAGAGCAATTAGATTTCTTTTAAATCAAGAGGTGTCAAGTGATTCATTCAAATTCAATAATTATAATCACGTTTAAAAAAAAATCATGTTCTTTCTTTGTGTTGCAAGATGTTAAAATAAACACACCAAGGTAAAAACTTCTGGATTATACTGATATTCACACTTCTTTATACATATTTACAAAACTAATTACAATTTAAATATAAACTTTTCATTGAACGTAAACATGATACACCTTTTATCTAATTCAAGAAAAAGCATTTTTTGCTTCTGTTCTGGAAGCCACGAGAAAACACGTCTTTCCAAGAGAACAAACAAATCACTTCTACATTAAAATAATAATAAAATAAAACAATTTCAATACGTTTCTCCACTGTGCAGAAATCACGTGATCAAACGTATGCAAAGCGAGAGAAGCCCAAATGGGGTTGCATTGAAATGAAAAGAAATTAGATAAATTTCCTACAATTATACAAAGTAGCACTTCTGTAATTTTAATTATCTAGGGTTAAGGGGAATCTGTCTGTATCTTTGAACTATTTGTTTTATTTATATATTTTACAATAATAGCTTTTCAACATATTATTAAATGGTTTCTATTAAGCTCAACGATTTAATCAAGAAAATTATTCTTGTGGTATATGGTTGAAAAATTTTTTATTAAGAAAAGTGTGAAATTGCACCACTTCTACAATTTAGAACTTTTTGCAAAAAAAAAAAAAAAAAAAAAAAAAATTCATCTGTTTCTTACAAGTGTGTATAACTGTGAAGACCAGATTTCAAAAAGGGTTATTAGTTTAAGAAAAAATAAATAAAATGTTGTGGATATATGTTATAAAGTACAGTAAAATTGACTATTTACTAATTATTTTTATTTAAAAAAAAAATTATTGAAAATCAGATTCTTAATTTTATAACATCTTAAGGGATCACCCCTAAAAAATCGTGAGTCCATTGAAGATATATGTTGAAGTTTTAGTACTTTGATCATACTGATATTGAAAAATATAAACTGAGAAAAATGAATTTAAAGATTGCAACCCGGAATCACTTAAAAGGCAATGGATGCAGTAAAAAATATTTTTTGCATATTTTTAATTATCGTATTTTTGTGATACTTCATCAGATGTGATACCATGGATGTCTACATTCATTTTAAGCTGGAAATTAGAAAATTAAATATTTTTGGCATTTTTCGTAGATTTCAATGTATTGAATCCCCTTAAATGTGCATGTTTAAAGCTTAAAATTCATTTAAGGTTTAGATTAATGTCTTAATTTGAATTGATATTCTTTTGGATTTCATAAATGTAACACTCCTGGTTATTTTAGATTAATTTAATTTAAAAACTTGGCATTTAAAGTTTATATACGGATTTTCAATTTGTTTATGATTGTATTTTTCATATATACTAATTTGATTGTATGAATTTGGAGTAGATATGATATAAAATTAAACTTTAAAAAATTAGAAGTTAGAAAAAAAAATTAGAATTTAAAAAAAAAAAAAAAAAAAAAAAAGGAAATTTATTGTTTTTATATCCTAACTTTATGAAGTTCATACGTGATATTAAAATGATGTAAAGTTATAAGAATTTTCTCTAATCTTATCTATGAGTTATAGTTATGTTACTTAATTTTTAATTTCGTATATGAAGTTTGAAAAGTTCATTATATGAAAGATTAATCCTCATAAATAGTTGAACTGATTTGTGTGATACGTTTATTTATTTTTTATTTAGTATAATAACTGTACATCAGAACTCACTATTATATCATTATTTAAAAAAACGTACAAAATAATTATTTTGATTTAAAAATTTAATTTAAATTTTTGTTATCTTTAATATTTGTGCCACATATTTTAGCATTTTAAGTTTCTAGTGCTGCAAGCATTTTAAAAAGTGGATTTTATTTAATTGCATTTTTCTTTCAATTTTATGAACAAGGTATTGGACCAGATGGGCATATTGCTTTTAATGAGCCAGGATCTAGTCTTGCATCACGAACCCGTCTGAAAACATTAGCTGTTGACACTATTGAAGCAAATGCAAGATTTTTTGATAATGATTTATCTAAAGTACCAAATCAAGCTCTTACAGTTGGAGTTGGAACAGTGATGGATGCAAGAGAGGTAAGGGTGTCGTTTTCTATTGTACCTCAAGCTGAAAATGTCTGTTCTTATAATTAATGCAAGTTGCAAAAAGTAAATATTTCTAGCACTTGTTTGCTTTTCAGTCGATCATTTACAGGAAACACATTCTGTAGCCAACAATGTGATTTAGCGCTAATTATGTACAAACATGGTGTCACATTTTTATTTGTCAATTTTGTGAATTTTTGTAAGTTTAGTTTTTGTAATGAAAGATATAGGTATAACAGTTATTTCTGTTTTTCTCTCGCATTTCAAAGAAAAAAAGATTTGAGATTTTCTCTTTAAAAAACTGGATGTTGTGAAGTATTTTTAAGATTACAGAATTCTACCTAAAGTGTTCATTAATAGTGTTCATAAAGTGTTCATCTAAAGTGTTCATTAACAACCCAATATGATACTTTTGCTGAAAACTTATAAACAATGTGATGCAATGTGAAAACTTGTGACAAACTAATCTATTTAAAAAAAAAAAAAAAGATGTCTGGCAACTTCAAAATTGCATTTGTAATTGCACTAAAGTTTATTTAGAGCAAGTCAAAAGAATTAATAACAATTAAATCCGAAAAAGAACATGTTATGTCTGTTTCTTGTATTTGCTTATTTTCTGACTAATTGAAGAGCAATCTATTTCTCCAAATTTCTGTCATTATTTGATTAAATAAGTTGAATCAAACTATTTGATGACTGATTTTGTTTAATATTCACACACGTATCTAAAATCTTGGCTTGTCGATATCATGGTTTATGTAAAACTAAAAAAACATCTTATGAATATGTTTTGATGTCATGCTAATCCTTTATTGGCGATAAGTCGTGACTGATTTTTTAAAATTGAAAGTGATTGATGGAAAAACAAGTACCATACTCCTTTATACAATTTATCTGCAGTTGAATTTTCTAGAAGAAAATAAATTCTGGCAATCTGGGTATCTACTAAGAACTCTCACATATTAAGATTGATTTAACCGAATCAGATTGGACCACCTACCCCCACATGTTTTTTTTCAATGGTTCACAAGTCTTTAATTATAATTTGATGACAAAGCATATCTCTTTAGAGAATTATTTTCCTTTGTATTATAGTGCTCTATTTTTCTGTAATTCTTTCAATTTTTATAAGTATTAAATATTTTCTTTTCTGATCCAATCAAATTATTCTTTTTTTTATTTATTTTATTTCATCATCAGTATAATAATAATAATGAATGTATTTCTATCTGAAAACTGTGAATATTTTTTTTATTTTGCCAAAGATTTCAATAGGGCATGTAATGATGCGATAATTAGAAACATCTTTAGCTAAATTATTTTAATTTAGTATTATTAATTATCTGCTTTTGGCGTTGCTCTATAGACAAAGGTATCTTTAGATAAATTATTTTAATTTACAGTTATAATATTCTATTTTTGATATTTTTCTTTCTTCTAAATTTCATTAGCATTAAGTATTTGTTCTTTTGTGCTTCAAGCAAATCTTTTTTATTTTATTTTATTATAATTTTTAATTATCTAACAATATTATAATTTTAAAAAATGTACTTCTTTCTATTGGTGAAAACTGGAAAACCAGGTTAGTAGCCAGTGGCTGGTAGACTAGGTTTTATTAGTGGCCACTTTTTAAAGTGACTGACTATAATGTATCAAATTTTCTTGACATCTAGATAAAGTATAATCATCATATATAAACATATTTTTGTATAAATCAGAGTTTTATACCAGCCAAGTATTCATGATAAGAATACGGAAGAAGTCAAAATCAGGAAAATTTCATTAAAATCAGAAAATCTATTATCACATTAACAGAGGTCACAGACCTGCTCCAATTGCACCAAACTGCTCCAAATGAAAATATCTGCTACAATCTGCTACAAATGCATTTTTTTTACTATTTTTGCTCCAAAACGAGCATTTTGTTTTTTTCTTTTCTACGGTGAAATCAGATTTCTTTGCGCCACTTTCTTCCCAGGAATGCCATTTTTCCGCCGAACGGCAGATTTCCCCTTTTTAATTTTTAAAAATCAAATCCACGATCTGAAATCAAGATTTTCTTCAAGTGATCACATAAAAGAACAGCGATTTTCATCGGACTCTCACAAAAAAACTCTTGAAAACTCTGAAAAAAATTGCAAATTTTGTTAATCAGTCGTATTTTTAAAAAATTTGTCGTTATGTAAAAAAATAATTTTTGATTTATTGCCAACAAATACATAACTTTTTTATTGGAAAAATATTCAGGACTTACTTTTGAAAAATCAGATCCCTCCATTTAAAGCCAACCCGACCTACAACGGAAGCGCAGGTTGGAATCAGGTTCCATGACCCGAAACAGGACACTATCTGCAATTTCAAATTATATTTAGGAAAAGGACTTTTTGTAAGTAATTGCTGTTTTTGTTTGTTTGTACCCTATCTCAAGAACTGAAATACGTAATTTAAACAAACTTCAGATTCAGTTAGACTTTGACATAAATTGGGCTAATTAAGTTTTGATGTAAACTGCCCAACAAGTGGAGCTGCTATGCTGCATTTTTCATGATTTCCTTGATAGCTATACCTCAAGAACTAATGCACGGAATTTTTTCAAAATTCAGATTTACTCTTTGACATAAATAAATGCTGATTAGGTTTTGGTTTAAATTGTCTCACAGGGGGCATTGCTATGCAGCATTTTTCACGATTTGTGCAATAACTATATCTCAAGAACTAATGCACAGAATTTCATGAAATTTCAGACTGTTAGACCTTGACTTAAATAGATCCTTATTAATTTTGGGTGCATACTACCCGACAAGTGTCGCTGCTATGTTTTGTTTTCATGATTTCTGCCTTCTGCGATAGCTATATCTCAAGCTCGAATACATTAGCATTTAATTTTTGTTGCAGACGATTTGATTTATATAGAAGAATATTTTGTGATGGCCACACCATACTAGTTAGTATTGCTAATGCATCCCTGATATAAATATTTCATGGAGTAAGGGAGGGGTTAAATTAGTTTTCATTTCTTTGTTTTTTTATGGCAAATGATCCGAAATTTGGAATCGCTGAGGTCCGGAGTATAGATTTTGTACTGTATGAGATTTCAACATATGTGTTGGGTACAATGATGATACTGAATTTATTTTCAAAAGAAGAGTTTTTTCTGCTCCAAAAACTCATTTTCCTGCTCCAAAAACTCAATTTCCTGCTCCACAAGTCGTTTTTTGTTGCTCCAAAAACTCGCTTTCCTGCTCCAAAAGCCGTTTTTGACTGCTCCAAAACCTGCTCCAATTCTTCCTGAGTAAATGTGACCCCTGCATTATTTTTTTTTAAATATGCTCATGGATTATTTGTCAGGAGTGATTGTGCTCCAGTTATATACTGGGATTCCGGTATTTTTTTTCATATAGATTGGTCGCTGGGACTAGCTTTTCATTCTGTATGAATTAAGAAATCTAATTTAAAACTTTAATTATGACTTGATCTCTCTGGCAAAAAATTATTATACCTTCTGAAACAAACTTTATCCACACCAAAATCTTACTTCAGGAATTGTCTGTGAAATTAAAATTTATAAATGGGCAAATTTAAAAACTGTAAACTTTTTGTGAAAAACATAAATAAATGAAAAAGTGATTTAGGTACTTTCGTGTTAAAGCGGCCCCCACAGTTACAATTATGATAAGTTTGCAGCTATGATTTTGCCAAGAACCCTGCAAATCTTATATATGCATCATGCATATGCATGTATATACTCCAAACACTCATATATGTGCCATGTACATCATTATATACATATTTACATCATATATGCCATTATACATCTTATACACTTGTCATATATGACTATAATTGGGCTGTATACATCATGAAATGTTATCTACACATCATATATTATTATAATGTGATATGCTTTATAATTTGGCAATAAATCTCGGTTGCTTGGTTATTCATCCTTGGGAGCCACTATAACACAAAAGTACCGTGATTTATTCCAATGCTTGCAATCCTTTTTGCAATTCATATATTCCCTCTTTACTTACTGCCTTTTATAATTATGTAAATAAAGAAATACAGCAATTTTCATTCACATCATTCCATCCTTTCTTTTGCAGCTTATTATGAATTCATTATTTAATTAAAATAAAATATAAAGCAGAAAAAAAATTAAATGGTGTGAAGATTTTAAATTGTGTAGTGAGGTGAAACAGAAATTTCTGAGAAGGGTGGGGGGGTGGAGTTTTGACAAAAGTAGAAATCCACCAATATGCAAAATATTCTTACCCTTATCATCAATGCCCTTCTGAAAAGTGGTGTTTATCCTTTCATTGTTACATATTTTTCTCCTTTCTCCTAGAAATAAAATTTGTTTTCTCAAATGAAAAATCTTTGTCATTCTGTGACATTGTCGCCATGTGTCTGCAATTCAGATATGGATTGCCAATAGGAAATTTAATGATAAGCGAAAGTTATCATCATTACAATAAATGATTTTAATTTGCAATTATAATGCTCTACTTTTGTTGCTACTTGTACTTTTTATTAGCTTTAATTATTTATGGTTTTAGGGGTTTAAGCAAAATACTTTTTTTTTTAATTTATAAATTTTGAATATATTTTTAAGGGATTATTAATAATTTTACCTGCTTTTTTTCCATTAATGCTTTTACCTGGTCTTAGCTTCTTTGATAATCTTATTTACAGGTTATGATCCTCATAACTGGTTCTCATAAATCTTTAGCTTTGGCTAAAGCAATTGAAGAGGGTGTAAATCACATGTGGACTGTCTCTGCCTGCCAGATGCACCCTAAAGCTATCCTCATCTGTGACGAAGATGCTACTTTAGAACTTAGAGTTAAAACAGTTAAGTATTTTAAGGGATTAATGAGAGTTCACAATAAACTCATCCAATTAGATGATGAAGAGCAAAGCTAACCTATAAGAAAATAGGCCATGTTTGCTTTTTGTACCAACTTTGTTCCTTTGATTTTTCATTATTTTGAACTTGCAAGACAAAGTATGTTATCATAAATTTTATTTTTGAATCTATTAAATTTGTTCCAGTTATATATTAAACCAATTGTCCTAATGCTGTCTGCATTATTTTATAAGAAATTTAAATGTTATGAAGTTATAGTATAAGAGTGAATATTTTGAATGGATGTAAAATAATTTGTTCTTCATGTTATGGCTGTGTTATTATGTTATTTCTACTCTTCATCATATTATAAAAAAATAAATTGTTATGAAATTATAGGAGTTGATATTTTGTATGGATCTAAAATAAGTTTTTTATTCTTCATATTTCTTTGTTTTGTGTTATGTTATGGATATATTATGTTCATTGCTCCTCTGCATTATTTTATAAGAAATCAAATTGTTTTAAAGTTATAGTATAACAGTTAATATTTTGTACGGGTATAAAATAAATTTTTTATTCTTCATATTTCTGTGTGCTGTATTTCTGGTATTATAGTCATTGCTACTTTTTATATATATGTTTTTACATATATTTATACAGATGTGAACACAAATGTTTATAATATATATTTAATCCAAAAGATTTGTGCTGTCCAAACTTTTTCTACCAAATAAAATAACAAAAAGAAGTGGAATATTACCTGCAGGGCTGCCCTATGAAAGCAAAAAATCTTTCAGAAAATAGTGCAAAAATTGGTGTTATTAATAAATATCTATTTGTGTATAACACTGGTGTACACAAATATTAATAAAGCCATTAATAATGTTTGTAGGAAATAAAGAAACAATATTAGACGTTGCTCTTAAACAAAGTGCATTATTTTAACATGTTTTAAAGGTGTAATCTTATTACATCATATGATAAGAAACTTAGTTAAATTGAGGAAGCACAAATGATACATTTATATAGCACACAAATTATGCATTAAATAAATTTGAATCATTTCATTAAAAAATAAATTTACAAATACTTTAAACAAGAAAAAGTATATCAATTTTCATTTTACATAAAGAACTTACAAGCAATAAAATTACTACATAGAGTTTATCAGATAATAATATATCCATCTTAACTTGCAAGTTTATCAACAAAGCAAAAACTTTCCAATTCATTTTGGCCACTGCAATATTTTCCTATAGGGCAGTAACAGCCATTTCATGACTCAATTTTCTTTTTTTCCATTTCAGAATATGTTAAAAGCGAGTTAAGCTGTCTAAAACTAAAACCAACCTTCCTTGGTTCATAGGCAAATGACGTGAGTCTTTTCTGATTTTATTCCCTGAACAGGAACAAAGTGCATATTGTTCACCATGGTTTCAGGAACAATAAAAATCACAATCAATTTAATTCTTTTAGAAGTAGTTTGTTTATTGTAGGAATGAAGTTTTGAATGACAATATGTAAAAATATATATGTTCTAAAAGGTAACTCTTCTCTCAAAAATTAAAATTTCTTTAACCATCTATCTAAAAAGGTAACAAACTTTTATACAGTTCTGATTAAAAAAAAAGTAAAAGTAATTTTGAAAAAAATGACTGACTAGCTTATGAAACATAAAGCGATAAGTCTCATATTTGTTTTGAATGGTCATGTGATCTTTGTGTGTGTGCGCTTTTATAATATAGATGAAATACATTTCTTATTGCTTAAAGAGATAGGACAATAGTTCTACCATATTTACTCATGTATAATGCAAACATGTATTGTGCATAAAATATTTTTTCTTAATTTTAAGCTTAAAAAGTGATATGCTCATTATTTCTGGCAATTATATAAATCCACACATTCTTTCATTAAGTTAATGAATGCAACACATAGATATTGGGATAAAATTGTACGAATGTAAAAGTAGCAAATAAAATAAGTAAAATAACTATGCTTTTACATGTACTTTTACTTATTTTGGGTATTATGAGAAGTTAATACACTGTATCAATTTCCTGTGTTGATAAATATTTTGAAATCAAATTTCCAAAGCATGCATTGCTGAAATCTTAATTTTATGATATTTTAATAAAGAAACAAGATGTATGTGAATGAATATGATAATTTAGGTTTGAGGGGAAAAAAAAATTGTGAATCTGGATTTCTACAGAATATTTTTTCAATTTCCTGGATTTGATTTTTTGCCAGTAATATAGAATGGTGCACATTACATTCAAGATATATATTTTTTGCTTTTCCCTACCAAAAAGCAGGTGTGCATTATACAGAGGTAAATACATTATTATTTATTCATCAGATCATAAGGAAAATAAATTAAGGAATTATGCTTATACTATAATTGGTTTCCATTGTCATGAATTAAGAAAAATTAAAAGTAGAGAATAATCACTTTTCTAATAATCTCACCTATCCCCCTCCCTTCCTCAAAAAAAGTTAGCTAATAATTCCAGAAAAAGAAAGTGATTGCCTCAAAAATTCACTAAAAAGTCTTTTTTTCTCTTTTGTGTGTGTGTGTGTCAAAAAGTTGACAGTGCAGTGGAACTGTAGGCTTTTTTTCTTAATTTGAGGCATGTATATCATTCTGATTGTCTATAAAGTAACTGAATGAATTTAGTTGTGCAATGGTTAATAAGTATGCACAAATAAATATGGAATATAATGAAAATAAAAGAAAGATTTAAAGAAAGATTCAGGACTATAATTGAATTCAGCACCAAGTGTGGAAAATATATTTTTCTCCAAATAGCATTAAAATTATTTCAGCATACAGTTTTTTTCCAAAACTCCTTCATCAGTGCAATTAAACAGAAACGAGAAATATCTGCGTGGAAATGCTAAACATAACTGATCCAAGAAATCTATGGTCAAGACTAAAGCTCTTTGTTACTTTGGCCTTAGGCTTCTTTGCTCACTCTTTCCATATTTATTCACATGTTTTGAAGGTTTTATTTCATTGATGATGGTGTATTAGAAACTCTGAAGCTGTATGCTGAAATATTTTTAATGCTATTTATGTTTTTTAATGATGTTGCATTGTCTCATTTTAATACCAAATTGATTGTGTTTGTAGTCCTTTAAATGTAACTAGTTTTCCATTGTTCCTTAGTCTGCTTCTAATCAAATAAGTTATAAATGTGATATTAGATTTGGTATTAAAACTAGGCAATGGAAAAGAAAAATGACAGTCTAGAGCTCTAAAATTGTTTAATCTCAAAATAGATACAAGACAAAAATACTTACAATATAAATTGTACAAGAATGATTACGTAGTATATTTTGAACTACTCATAAAATGAAAGGCGCTTAATACAAACACCGGGTTCCAAATGTTTAATTTGATATCATGACTTAAAAAATCTTAAATTGTTTTCTCAAGAAAAATTATCAAAATATGTATATTTTTAAAATAGTGAAAGTGAAACTGATGTATGTGTGTGTATTCAATTACACTTCAATTATTCAAAATATTTTTAAAAATTCAGAATTTTTGAAGCCTAAAAGATTTTAGATTTTCTGTAATTGGAATGAGATTTAGAAAATAATTAAATTGTATTCTTTGCACAAGGTATGTTAATCTTTGTGTTTTTTAATATTTGACTACCAGATAATTGACTAATGACAATTGAATTACATCTTGCTGCCTCTAACTAAAGTAAAAAACAAAAACAAATAACCTTGCTTCATATGTTAAAATTAATTATTTAAAAAAAAATTGTGTTTCACCCCCACTCACAATTTATTTATTTAGTTAAAATGTATTTTAACTAAACAGAAAGTCTTATAACCATAATACTAATTATGCATTATACAGATAACTCCTGTTAAAATTTTATTTTATGCACAAATTGACAATTTTTGAAGAACACTATTCATGTTCCTATAAAAACACTTTATAATATTGTTGTTTTGTAAAATGAGAAGAGTCTAATTTACTATCCAAAAGTTGCATTTAAATCCGCGTTAAGTTCTTGTGTGATTTTAGAAATTATTTAAAATATAGCTGAATCTGTATTTAAATTTTTATTGTGCATTTAGTAAATTTTTATGCTACATTAAATGTATTTTTTAGTTTTTTAGCAGTTATTTAATTAATCATACATGTTCCTAAAGGTTTTTCACATTTTGTGTAATGTTTATTCAATTATTCATTGCATATTTCCTTTACTTTTATTACTTTAGTAACCCCTTTAAACTTTTTACTGACACTATCATAATTTGAGTACAAAGTGTTATATTTTTTAAACGAAATTACATTACTTTTTCCCAATTTTGAATAGGCAAAATAATTATAGAAAAATTTAGAAATGGAACTAATACTCTCTTTGATATATCCATAAAATCATCTAAAATTCTTCAAAGATGACTGGTTTTTAATTTTATAATAATTGAAAAGAATAGCGCTGTGATGTTAATAATGGATTTCTTAGTCAATGCTACTTCTATACGGATAGAAACATCTGAATTTTTCATATTAATGTATAAATTATAACTTTTTCCATGAACTAGATTTTTGAAACTAAGAATTACATAAATACATCAGTAATGATATTTTGATAGCTAGAAATATTGTCTTTGAAAGAGGAAAATGACATTTCATGATTTTAAGAGTTTGTGGTACTTTAGGGACAGTAAAAATGGAGTATTTCTTCCAAATTCTTTTAATAAAAAAGAGAAACAGATTTTATTCAATTGAAATCTAACAGTTATTATTAAAATTTCAGTAGTTACAAAATATTGTTTTACAGATTTGAAAATTCAAATATAACATTGCCACTCAATGATTTCATGGAGGAACCAATGATCATATCTACAGAGGTCAGCAAGTATCTCAAATAATCATGTATCTTGTACACATAGATTTTTAAAGAAATTTTTTTAATAAAAAACCACATGGCATACACAGAAGAATATAGTATATGTGAGTAAACAACATTTGTATAAACTTCATGCAGCTTTTCTAAACAATTATATTTAGTTAATCAAATAAAAATTAATATTGTTGATATTAATCACATTTGAATTTTAATTCTAAGAAATGGAAAATTTATACTGTACTTGATAATAATGGTTGAATTCTTTTATGAGAAACAAGAATATATTGATGTGTGATAATCTATTTGTGTAATTATGTGTTGTGAAAAAAAAATGAAATGCTGTGAAAAAAAGGGAAAAACTGTGAATTTTTTTTTTTTTTTTAATGTCTTAACATACCTATAAAACTTATGCACAACTTTTAGTTACTTGTACATACGAAAAAAACCAGAGAATATTTTTAAAAATGTTGTGAATTTCAACAATTTAAAAAACTAAACATACATACTGACATATTGTATTATAATATTCATTTACATGTTTTTAAAAGTAAACAATATGTCATTAACTATTTTATACAAAATATATACATACATTTAAAACAAAAATACAGAATGATCCCTATAAACCTACCTATTTTATTAAAAGAACTGCAATTTATTAATACAACAGTAATAAATTATAGTCAGATTTATTTTACTTATTTTATTTTATTTTTTGTTGCTGGGCATGGATGCAAGTGAATAACAATTATGCAAATGTCATGTGACTTTTTCTTGTAACCGTATTAGCCGTTCCTATTAAGTTAGAAAATCAAACAAACAAACAAAAAAAATATTGTTGCTATTTATCATATATGGATGCAAATTATAAGAAAAACAAATATTTACATTTTACTTAATAGTAATGAATGAATTCTTTTATGAAAATCAATGATATATTAATGAGTGATAATTTTATTAAGTTGTGAAAATAAAAAAGCTTTCAATGCTTCAACATACACACAAAACTATGTACAGTTTTCAACTATTTAGACATACTAAAACACAAAGATGATGAAAAAATTGCTTAAAGTTCGACAGTTTTAAAAACTAAACAAATATAATGACATTCTGTATTAAAAAAGTGAATAGCATGCTATTATTTTATGTACAATATCTACATACATTAGAAAAAATACAGAATGATCTGTATAAACCCCGATTACTTTACTTGTACAACTACAACAAACATATGAACTCTTTTTTTTTTCAACTAAGGTGATTATACAATTTGTTTGTATATTTATTTTTTTTTAATGTGTGTCTACTAGAGACGAGTTTGGCTTCTTTTTCCTGATCCAGAGCCCAAGCCCTACATTGAAAGTATGCAGTAGAAAATTGTTAATAAGATTTTTTAAATGTTTCAAGATTAATTTTCGTATTCAAAAATCTCTTACACAGAAATAAGTAATAAGAGACTACTTCACTCAGGCGAAAACACTCGCTCGCTAATGTTAATCCTATGGGGAAATAATTTACTATATGTCGTTCGCATTTCAATATTTTTAAATGTTTTTTTGCATTGGATAGCTGCAATCTATGCACGCTCCTTTGTACTTTTTCGATTTTTGTTGCAATGTTTTTTTTATTGAGGAAACTTTCACTTTCGAAACTGGTTCCGAAAGTGAAGGAAAGTATCTTAATAAAAAAAAAAACTTGTAATCAAAATCGAAAAAGTACAGAGGAGTGTGCATACAGATTGACCTCAACTATCCAATGCAAAAAAAAAAAATCATTTAAAAATATTGAAATGCGAACAAGATATCGTAAATTATTTCCCCCATAGGATTAGCAAGCGGGTGTTTTCACCTGAGTGAAATAGCCTCTTAATCCTAAACTCTCAATCATGATGAGGCTTCATGATTTGTGTTTGAAATCTGTTTAAAATGGCAATTTTATTATTTTTACCCAATCACTGGCAAAAATCTGTTAAAGTCACAATTCTTATTCTTTTAAAATATCATTGAAAAACTACGGCAGAAAGACATGAGTTACGTTTCACAATAATTCTGGAAATTACTTCAAACAAAGCAAGGATAGACAAGGGATACACCACAGCTTCTTAATGTTGCTAAACTCCTAATTTCTCCTTATATTCCATCAATAACAATTCTCTTTCAAGCTTGATTTTTAAAAGATTGTAAAACACTTTAAGAAACTTTGAATAAGTAAATTCTTCTTTTCTCAAATAGCAAATTTTTCCCCTTTTTAATTTGTGAATAAATAAAATTTTCACTTTGAGCCCGAGCCTGAAGATTCATATAAAAAATTGAACCAAACCCATTTTTAGTTCTGGCATGGGCTGAACCCATCTCATCTCTAATGTCTATACATAACTTTTGAATGAATGATCTAATTTTCATAGTTTTTTCTTCTTGTTGTTGAAAGGGCTTGTTTTGGTGGTGGTCCCATATAGATTTCACTATATCCAAAAGTGGTATTTTTGTCCTTTTTTTTTTTTCTTTATTGGTTGTAACTTTCATAAAAATTGGCCAATTGTCACGAATTTTGAATATGTTATTAAGGTACACAGTACTACTTTGCATTTTTTAAATAATAGTCTTATTGTTTATAGTTTATTTACAGGGACATATAAAAATGTTTAATATATTATCACCTACTGTACATCATAATGAGCGATATTGGCAGCAATGATATTTTAAAGTTAATGTAGATAACAAAAGAAGGGTTGCTAAAATATACTGTGTTAAACCACTCTTGCTAAAATGCACTAACTGGCATGCAATAAAGTAAGAAACAATCCCTTGAAGTTGGTTTTATTTATTTTTGTTTTTTCTTAAAAATTATCATAATTTTTTTTTTTTTTTTTTTTTTTTTTTCAGATTATTGAATATTTTTGGATGATATTTTTGCAAACTTTAAAAAAAACAAATGCATATGTTTGTTGTAACTTCTTTTAATTATAAGGTTCTAAAAGAAGGTTTATACAAATCTTTCTTATGCACTTTTAGTTTGTAACAAAAGACAAGAAAGTGTAAAACATTTATAAAACCTAACCATCTGTAATTTGACATAAATGTACATTTTAAAACACTGTAAATGCATCTTGTCTTTAGCCTTAATATCAAAGTTGTTTCACCAGGTTTTCATGTGTCAACACCTTGTGCAAACTTGTCTGTCTTCCACTGTCTTTAAATATCCTGTTTATACATATATGAAAGACATCCTTGTTAAAATATACAGTAACACTAATTTTTAGAAAGAAATATACTGGCACCAAAATTGTATAAAGTGTGATATAGTCATCAGATTATATGTACAAATTATAAGTAAAATATGATGGAAGAAAAAAATCTCCAGCTGTCTTAAAATTTCCTATCTGAATTGAAATAACCAGCTAAATTTTGTCATTACTTTTCTGAGCATAATTTGAAATAAAGTGATACAATGCAGCGAAAAAAATTCTAATGTAACTGCACAATAAATGATAAATGTCATGTAAAAAATACTTTTTCTTTAGTAAATATCAATAATTTTAGAATATTTTCATTAATTCAAGGTTGTAAAAGAGCACAATTATATACTGTCTAATTATTAGAATTATTTGTGAAATTGTTCTGCCTTTAAAGTGTTTTATATTTGAAGTGTTCACACATTCCACAGTATTTCATGAAGAAAAATTCAGAATCATTAGTCTCAGAACTAGTGACTTACTTTTGGAATTAAACGAAAAAGCAGACTTTGAAATTCCATATTTATTATTATTATTTCAATTTATCAAATCCCAATTTAACCTCCCTAAGTAGAAAGCTTATAATGTTCTGGCTTAACACATTTTTATTCAGGCATATATCTCATATTACTCCATGCAAGTTTGACTTAAACATTTACCACAAAATTACACTTTTTGTGTGTGTGTGTGTGTGAAAATTACCTACTTACAGAGTTATCAGACTATTTATGATTTTTTTTTCTGCTAATTTAATTTTAGGAAGGTATCATTTTTTTTATAACTGGTTGTAAATTTAATTTTAAAAGCTATGAAAATGAAACATTAGTTTATCTATTGCGATGGCACATCTGTCCTTTTGCAATTTTTTTTATATATAAATGAAATGTATCTACATCATCATTTAATAACTTAAACTCCTTTGGGTTTAGTGCCCCATATACGAGTTTTTAAAGTACTACTGTTACCTCTCGTTCTGACACTTGTTCCATAGGGTGTTAAAGACAGGCTGATGAATATATCACACTTTATCACAGCTTAAAGATCCATGCAACCATCACCTAAATCATGCTTTTGAACCCATTATTAAAACATGCAAATTCACACAGTTAAATTATAGCTTGAAGATCCCTGCAACTATCACTTAAATCATGCTTTTGAACATGCTCATCCATATTAAATTACAGTAAAGTATAGGCAAGCTGATACTATGATAGCTTAATGATTCATGCAACCAACACTTTAATCGTGGCTTTGAATCTTGGTTTATAATTCAGCTTCATATGAACAAGCTTTTGCTTGTCCATGTTATAACTTAATAATCCATGCAACCATTATCTAGATCATGCATTTGAACTTTTACAAAATATGAGATAAACATAATGATAGCTTACTCATCCATGCAACCATCACCTAAAACATGCTTTTGAACCCCATTATTAGATCTCAACAAAGGTATAGATAAACAATCACCATTAATATGAGGAACTTTGTTTGGAACTTTTTCTTCTAAAAATACTGAATCATATTCATCCAAGTCATATTTTTCAGGAGATGTCCCCATGTTTAAATATGTTATTTCAGTGTCACGCTGTCCACTATTTTCACCAGATTCTTCCGACATTAATTCATTTTCCTTCCTATCTTTTGATGTACCACTCAATGGTTCAGATATACTTTCTAGTTGAATCATAGGAACTACTTCCATGGGTTCTGTTGGCACTGGTCCATTCCCAATGGGTCGTCCTGAAGTTATATTATCATAGGTGTTTACAGAACTCTGTTGCAATTCAGATGAATGGTCCATATTCGTATATTCTTCATCTTGACCAGTCATTTGTAAATAATCATTGTTATTGAATATCTCTTTATTCATCATTTGATAAGGTTCATTTAGTTCCACATAGTACTGAAACAGAAAGTACAATAATAAAATTAGTTGTCTAAAAGTAATTGGTTATGCATATGTTTCAAAGTAGTCATAAGTGCATATTTTGTACATAAAATAAATATTTTTGTATTTTAAAGTGCAATAAATTTAAATAATACTACTTTAGATTTGAATCTAAGTGTTATAGGTCAAATTCAATCTTACAGTACGTGCTGTGCATGTAACTAAATCACATTAGGGACAAAGATTTCGTTTAATCACTTATTAACTGATTGATATGTGACAAGAATAATATGATTAACATTTTATTCTCAGTCAATTGATAAATAAAATCAGTTGATTCTATTATACTGTGATTCATATAAGCATCAGCTATTTGTTTACATATTAAAATATTTTTCAGATATTGCAGATATTGGAAATTTTTCCGATTGGGATATTTTTAACCTAAAATAGCCAATAAAATTATAATTTAAACACTTTTCATAAAGTTTACTGTTAACATCATTAATAATAATGTGTATGGAACATTTAAACTATTAAATACTTTTTTATTAAGTTTATGATTTATCTTAAACATATGTCAGTTTAACCTGTTGACTCCTTGCTTCAGTTTAGCCACCTGCACATGCCACAGTAGTACGATTTGGTATTCTGTAATTTCATCTGTGTATATTTTTCTTGGCAATATAGTGATAATGAAATATCTTGTATACCAATTAATTTTTCAGCAGGGCTGAAATTATGCTGTAAATCACTGAAATACAAAGGATGTGATTTATCACTTTACTAAACAGCGTACAACCAATAGAGTGAAAAAATGTCCAGACCGGGGTTCGATCCTGGATCCCTTGGTATAGCATACCAAGTGCTTTACCAATTAAGCCATCCGAATGACATCCGGTCTAGCGTTCTCTCACTCTTATATGGCTTGGCTACAACCTTGCAGCACAAGATGGAATGTCAATCATGAGCACAATTCCATTGGCATACATGAGACAAATCAAACCCATTATCGGTGAATATTTATGTACCAATTAATTTTTCAGCAGGGCTGAAATTACACTGTAAATTACTGAAATACAAAGGATGTGATTTATCACTTTACTAAACAGCGTACAACCAATAGAGTGAAAAAATGTCCAGATCGGAGTTCAATCCCGGATCCCTTGGTATAACCAAGGGATGTCATTAACTTTGTATGGTCCCTATACCAAGGGATCTGGAATCGAACCCCGGTCTGGACATTTTTTCACTCTATTGGTTATACGCTGTTTAGTAAAGTGATAAATCACATCCTTTGTATTTCATCAAATATCTTGTATGATATTTACTGAGGAATTGAAGTGGGCTATTTATTTTTATAAAAAATATTGTGTTAATAAAAAAGGCAAATTAATGAGTTTTTACAAAAACTGACGATTTGAAATTTTGCTCAGTGCCAATTCACACAAGTTTGGGGTTCATACGATAAGTTTAAGATGAAGTCACATTTCTAATGAAAATTGGCGCTTTTCTCAAAAAATGTTTACATGTATAAACTTAATTAGAGTTTATTTGTAAGCTCACAAATATTAATAAAAATTTGTAAATGGCTTCATTGTGGCAGTGTAAAGTTGGAAAGCATTACCTTGAATATATTAAATTTAGTTTCCTGATTTGTTTTTTGACATTATTAGTAATAATATAGTCAGTCTCTATTTTTGTTAAAGTAAAAGCAATCTCATATGTATACATTTGGAATGAAATATTGCTTTTTTTGTTCTTTTTTTTTAATCACTGTTAAAAAAATATTAAAAGGAGCAGTGCGTTTAATGATTTTTAATTTATTTTTGTTACTTTTAAGGATTTTTTTTTTTAGGTAGATTTCGTAAGAAATACTACCGATTACATTCTCACCTGTGTTGGAATTTCTGGCAAATTTTTGCAGATCTACGCCGATCATGACTCCCAGAATCCAAAACCACCCCCAGTTCAAAACTTTATCTATCTATCTATATCACTTTTTTATGGACACGATAACTTCAAAAATTCTGCACAAATCTCTTCCAAACTGATACAAAAAATCTAGGTCAAGTTCGTTAATGGGCAAAATCGAAACAGGGGGGGGGGAATGAGGGGCTTTTTGTGAAAACAGAAAAAAACCTCATAACTTCTTAATTTTGATACATATCGAATCACTTTAAAATTATTATTACTTCTAGGATAAGGGCCAAAAATTTATGTATGACAGATTTTTGATTTAATTAAAAATGGGCGGGGGTGGGGGGGGGGGGAATAGGGGTTTCAGAAGAAAAAAATCATGACTTTGTCAATTCACAAGATATCAAATCCGCTTAAATTTATTATAAATCCTCTTAATATTATCTACAACTTTATATTGACAAGTTTTTTGTAAGACCAGCCCTTGCAGCATTAAAAAAAAATAAAAAAATCTGCCAGCTCCGCCTACAGACACAGGTAGATTTCACAGTGGGCGGTCCCAACTGCTGCATCATGGCAAAAAGGTCATTTCTTCTGCAGTTCCCAATAAACAGGCGCCCTACGCTCTGCGTCTTCGAAATCTACCTGTGCTTGTAGGCCGAGCCGTCGGGGATTTTTTTTAAATGAACTGAATGTAGTATAAAAACAAAATTGAGTATAAATTACCTTTCGAACACTTGATTCTAACAAATTACCAATCTTCTCTGCTATACTGCTGAAATCAGGTCTTTGATTTGGATCATCCAGCCAGCAATTCTTCATAAGCTGATATCTAATTTTAAACAAAACAGAAATTTTGATGAAGTTACGAAAATTTAATTCTTTTCGAACATTAGAAAATGATTTCTCATAATAAAAAATCTCATAATCAGAGGAGGCCTTTTTTCTGTCTTAGTCACTGAAGTTAATGTGAAAGCTAGTTCATAAAAATAAATCTTAACAAGTAATTGTTAAAGGAAACAATGCTGATTTCAAAGGATTGTCTCTCACCTTACTGCACTTGAATTTACTTATTGCTCGCCAGTTGGCGCATTTTAGTGAGAGGGGATTGTTTTGGCCCAACAGAGTGATTTTGTGGCAATCCTTTATTGTTATCCGTGTTCTTTAGATCCTATTGTTGCCAATATCGCTCATTTTGATCAGCAATAGATGATCCTATATTGAAATTCTTGATGTGTCCCTCTAAAAAAACCTATACACGATGTGACAAATATTTTAAAAACATAAAGTCGTTCTCCGTACCTTAACAACATATTGAAATTTCACATCCTATTGCCCACTTTAACAAAAATCCTACAAAGAGAGTGGGAGAAAAAAAGGACGAAAAAACGGAAGAACAGAACAAACATATAATTTTTGGATCTTGATGAAATTTATAATGGAATCGCCCACAAAACGAGCCCTTTCCAACAGAAAAAAAAAGGGAGAGAGAATTTTTAAAATCGAAGCATTAGTTCAAAACTTATGCATGAACATACATTAAAAGAAGAAAAAAAAAACGATTTGCTTCTCCTTTCTTGAGAGTTGGTTAATTATTTATCAGAAGAAAAAAAAATCTTTAAAAATTGCAAATTACCTAATTAATTTTATAAAAATTTAAAAAAGAACAAAAAAAAAAGCACTAAAGCTTGTTAAGATGTAATTGCAAGAACCAGAAAATAATTCCAATTTAAATAGTCATGTAAGTAACAACAGTCGGTCAATAAAAAAAAAGAGAATACCTCATACATTTTCATCACCAAATTGTCCCAGAGAAAAAACAGAAATAGTCATTCGACTGTAAATTATATCTTTTTCTATCCATGTTGAAAAAGTAAGTTTATAGGGCAGTCTTCATACTGAAATTGTACCAAACTCTGAAAATTTCAATATGAACACCCAATTTTGACAACATAATGGGAATTTTTCGGTAAATTTTAGCTTCGGATACCAAACAAGAAATCATTCGGTCAATTTATTTATTTTTTTTTTTTTTTTTTTTTTTTTTATTTTTTTTTTTTTTTTGTGAAAATTTATTTTAAAAATACATTTTCTCGAATTAAATTTTCGAAAGAAGTATAAATTGTAGTTTATGAATTTTTTAACAGAAATTGATTTCTAATCAAATATGTGAATCCAAAATTACAGCTTATTTCGCCAAGAAGTTTTGAGTTATGCTTAAAAAACTATCCACAATGCACTGTTTTGCAATGATTACGAATTTAATTTATTAATAGCGAATTTAATATATTAGGAATTCCAAACTTGAAACCTTCATAATTCCTAAACTATTGATCGAATGACTTCCCTTTTGGTATCGTTAGGTAAAGTTTACCTGAAAAAGCAAAATATTGAACCCTAAGCTTATTTTTTTTAAAACATAAATTGAAAAAAGACAATTTCCAGTTAAATGGCTATTTCCTTTTTTTCTTCTTTTTCTCCTGTGACAAGTTGTAGGTTAAAATGTGTGAGGTCGAGGTGTTTTTTTTTTTTTTTCTTTGGCCGACTGTACGTAGTAAGTGCATAGACTGTAATGTACTCTTTTTGTCAGGGTCGTGAGAATATCCTTTAGAGGCAAAATTCTACTATAGACAAGTTCCGTTTTCGCACAAATTTTACTGTGCTATAATACTAAACCGATGATAAAAATCACTGACATACAATTCTATCTCTTATTTGAATCGCTTTTGCTGTAAAAATTATGCCAGTTGTCAATGATTTGGAAACTTCTACGCATGTATTTTGAAATATCTGGCAGAGGTAGAGATGAGCAAGATATTCATTTTATAAAATTGGCACTGTATTAAAAGGTAAGTCATGATGTTTTACGCAGTAGGAAAAAGTAGGATAAAACTGTTAAGTAGGTTGAAAACCTCAGTTTGACTCACTTTGAGCAGCACTGTAGTGGCTGATTGTTGAAATACTTGAGCTCTGGACAAGAAGAAGAAGTAGCCAATGTGGTATCTCCTTCCGTGTTGGAAAATTTATTATTATTATTGTTTTTTTGCTTTAATGTTAGCTAGTTTTAAAATTTCTTAAATAAGAACATATTTAAAGTTATTGAAACTTCTTATATTATTGTGTGTAACGTATTTAATGAGGACTTATTTTCCCACAATGAAACTGTTGCTAAGCAATTATAGCTGTAATTTTAGGGCTTGTTTTGCGACTCTAGATCTCTTGGGATGAAAAAGGATAATGGAAAACAATAATTAAACAACCTGTAAACAATGTTAGGGAAAAAAAAAAAAGGCCACCAAAACTACATGGACAAGAGTTATTATGATTTTTATACAGCTGATGAAGAGATGAACGTCTTTTCTGCTATTTCTGAAATTGTAACGAAGATAATTATCCCTTTGCCTTTAAGTATTTTAAATCATTAGACTTATAATTGAAATATTAGTAGCTTAGTTTCTAAGTTAAAGATGTAAAATGAAGAAAATGTAATGTTCCTTTTTAAAAGAAAGTCTAAACTTTTTCATTTCTTGTAAGATTGTCATATTAATGCGATTTTAATCCATCGGTAGGGGTAAAATCGTATGATTTGGCTCTTTTGTAAATAATCAGTTATTCATAAAAATATAATAAAGTAATCATATATTTAAAGTGATATTATAGTACAAGGTTAAGTACAAATTCTATAGAAAAAATTACACTAAGTTCTGTTGGAAATTCTGCCTTCAAATAGCAACTAATAAGATATGCGGTTTTACCCATGTTAATCCTACTATACTATAAATATCACATAACATCGAAAAATATAAGATTTTCAGACTTACATTGCATCAGGAGCCAGATCAGGTTTCTCCATTCGATATCCTCGCTTTAGATTCTTGAAAAACTCTTCGTTGATTTCTACTCCAGGATAAGGGCTGCTTCCCAATGTAAAGATTTCCCATAGAAGTATACCAAATGACCAACTACACAAGAAATATTTATCAGCAAAAAACAGTTTCTAAAAAACTTTCATTTTAAGCGAAAAGAAACATTATTATTATTTTTTAAATATTCATTTTTAGGTGCGTTCGTAATTATATAAATATGTAGCACCTATAGTCGTCGGCTGATCCGCCCGTCTGTCCGCATTAACAGCGCAAAAACTACCCAACCGAATGGTTTGAAATTTAATATATGTAATCGTTGCAGAATTTTGGCGCGTCATTTCAAATTTTATGAAAATCGATTCAAAACTTAAATAGATATTAATAAAAGTTTTCTTTGTTCTATTAAATCCTATCGTACGTTAATCTATGTAATAAAACCGCAAGTCATGTGACTGAGGAAAACAAATATCGGCTAACCACTTCTTTTTTCATATGCCAGGCGGCCATTTTTATTGTAAATTATTTTCTCGGATAAAATTGCATAAAGATTACATTTTTAGAAAGATCGTTCAAAAAAATTGTTTGTTTGAAAGATGAGTTTCATTCAAATATGTATAGATTCTGAGATAACTTCCGTGGAAATTAGGTTAATAGCCGAATATCTCAATCCATTAAAGTAAATAAACACAAGAGATTCGTCCATCGTGAGTCATAGACATATTAATCCATGGAGGTAATCATTCGCAAAGCAAGATATTCATGGTGAATTTTGCAACACTGTCTGGTGTCAAAAAAAAAAAAATCGCACCTGTAAACGTGGCATACGTAATAAGAAAAAAAAACCATGCTCATTTTGCTTCGCTCATAACAGACGATATAATTCATTTCACTGAAATAATAACGATGCTTTTTTAACATTGTAAAACTAGTTATAGTACGAACCTTATACTAACACATATTCATTTGTCACGTTTAATGTACAATTTCCAGCCTGTTCAATTTAGTGGGCAAAATATCATTATTGAACTGTATAAATAACACAAGCTCATAGTTTCGTGAAAACTATATGAAGTTATTCTCAACAATATGTTAAATATTGTTGCCTATCTTTTATTAACTAATGGTAATGTTTCGTGGTATTTTTAGCCCTATAAACTAAAAATATCTATTTAGAATATGAATATAAACAGATTCTACTTTGTAATAAAACAAAAAAAATCTACAACTGATAATTTTTAGAAAAATAAATAAACAAAAAATTCATAAGAAAGGAGGCTTCTAGCTCTGATTCATTGTCAGGACTATGAAAGAATTATGATAGTGATTATTTCCCGAATAAAAATAAACACACTGACCCAAATATAGCGCATTTCTTACAAGGGCATAGGAAAGGGAGGGGCTCATGGTGCTCAAGCTTTCCTTATTCAATTGAAGACATTCATTTGATTTTAATGTCATATGTGTTGATACAAAAACACTTATTTTATTTCTTCAATGTTTGATAATTCATTTCTGAAAAAAAAAAAAAAAAAAAACGAAAGAGGAAAAAAAAATTAATTTATGGGATCACGGACAACGTATTGCATTGTTTTTTGATTTGACTGTTACATTATATGGCTTGAGCGGAAAACGTTTTTAAGTGAAGAAAAATGACAGAGGGAAAAATTAAGAAAATACAGACGAAAGTGGTAGAAATTGGATTTTAAAAAGGTAAAAAAGGAAATGTCCTAATAGAGGAAGATGATGCAATTTGTGTCTTCTGCAAGGGTGCTTTCTTTCTTTGCAGACAAGAAGGGACAATTTAGGGCTCAATGTTTACAATGTGATATGTGGTACCATTAACGACTGCACCGACGCAGAGATATAGTCGGTTTTATAAATTTGACAAAAATGCTTGTTTATTAAAAATTCGATGTTCTTTCTGTACATATTAAATGTTATTAATCAATAAAATTTAGTAAAATAATGTTCTTCTCTCTCAATTAGCAAAATTAGCCCTGTTTGTGTGATTCTTTTGAAAAAAAAAACTGAGTTAGCCGGTATTTAGATATTTTCTAAATTCAAAATTTGCAGACGTTTGGAATTTCTCATTTTATAAACAAAAAACGCTTTTTAAACTGTTTTTTTTCCCCTTCCCTAAACGGATGTGAAACATATTAAATTATCCTATCATGACTTTTTCCTCCATTTACTAATTTTCGAAATTCTAGGATTGAAAATAAAAGTGGTAGCCGCTATTTGAACCTTCTCCTTCTTAAAAAAAAAAAAAAAAAAAAAAAAAAAAAAACGATCGGAGAAAGATTATATTTTAGGCAGGTTTTTGTCTTAGCAGCTATTATTATAGGGTTAGGGAGCATGGATTTAGCCAGGAAACAACAGCGCGCGCTTGGAATAGAAGGTCCCCACACCCTTTCAACACTTGACTGGAACGGTAGCGGATCACGGAAGATGTCATCGGAAAAATTTAAAAGCTAAATTCAATAAGTTTAAGACATCGACCAGTGGTATTCAGGTGGGTGGGGCGTTTAATTCGTCCGACGACCGCTGCGGCTTCGAGATCATTATAGGTAGCCGTGCACCCGTCGGACGTCTCTATGCCCTTTCCGACATTTGACCGGGACGGTAGCGGCAGACCGGATCTCGAAAGATATCGTGTACGAGTGTGTTTTAGGTAGATTTCGTAAGAAATACTACCTATTACATTCTCCCCTAAGTTGGAATTTTTGAAAAATGTTTGCAGATCTACGCCGATTATGACTCCCAGAACCCAAAGCCACCCTCAGTTCAAAACTTTATCTATCTATCTATCTATCGTCACTTTTTTATGGACACGATAACTCGAATAATTCTTCACAAATCTCTTCCAAACTGATACATAAAATCAAGGGGCATAAAATCTCAGTCAAGTTCGTTAATGGGCAAAATTGAACCTGGGGGGGGGGCTTTTTGTGAAAACAGAAAACCCCCCATAACGTCTTAATTATGATAAGTATCGAATTCGTTTAAAGTTATTATTACTTCTAGGAAAAGGCCCGACAATTTATGTATAACAGATTTATGATATCATTAAAAATGGCCCCAAGGGGGGGGGAAGGGGGGTTTTAGAAGAAAAAAATTCATAACTTCGTCAATTTGCAAGATATCAAATCCGCTTAAATTTATTATAAATCCTCTTAATATTATCTAAAACTTTTATACTGACAAGTTTTTATAGGACCAACACTTATAGCAAAAAAAAAAAAAAAAATTAAAATTAAACACAAAAAAATCTTTGCCGGCTCCGCCTGCGAACAAGTTAGATTTCGAAGTGGGCGGTCCCTTATGGAACCCAACTGTGGCATCATGGCAAAAAGGTAATTTCTTCCGCAATTCCCCAAAAACAGGGGCCC
Source organism: Maratus michaelseni (assembly GCA_963931845.1). Taxonomy (NCBI): domain Eukaryota; kingdom Metazoa; phylum Arthropoda; class Arachnida; order Araneae; family Salticidae; genus Maratus; species Maratus michaelseni. The sequence goes on from OZ007587.1 coordinate 287,182,734, forward strand.
CACGGTCTGCGTCTTCGAAATCTACCTGTGCCTGTAGACCGAGCCGTTAGGGATTTTTTAATGCCGTAAAGCTCGTTTAAAACAGGATTTCGTTATAGGTTGGTTTCGTTTTCATAGGATTTATTGTATTTTTACGTCCCGATTTTGAAGCTCTTGGACCTGGCAACACTATAGTTTGAAATTTTTTTTCTCTGTAAAATCAATGGTTTGTTGTTATTTGTTATAGAATATCTTCCATTTCTACGAGTCATTCCATGCGCTACCTGTTCATATAGGTAATTTGAAGGCAGCTCTAACGTACAAAGAAAATTTCAAATAGTTCATAGCTGTTATTTTGTTAATACACTTATTTGAAAATTATATTTTGCCATTCAGCACTTGTAAAAAAAAAAAAAGTCGTAAGAATTATATCATTAAAAATTATAATTAATACTAATAGGTAACAAAAGAGATTTTAAAAATCAATAAATGAGTTTAATAGCACTGAAAAAGAATAAAAAACATTTTCCTACTTACACGTCACTTTTTGATGTAAATACTCTATCCCTTATGGACTCTATAGCCATCCATTTTATAGGCAACAGACCCTAAAATAATAACATTATTATAAATAATAGTGCAATGTACTTTTTCCCCCTCACACTTATTAATACTTTCTAAAACAAATGAAAATTGCTTATGATTTTGATCTGTCTGTTCGCGCTCTAATTTATAAATATACAGTAACCCTCAGTTATATTTATATCGTACCTCATTATATCGGTCTTTCGATCGGTCGCTTTTTTTCTTTTTTTTTTCGTATCTTCTGAAAATGAAAATAAATAAACAAAAGCATTCTTAAAGTTACACCAGCTGGGAAGACCGAGCTAAGCTCGGTTAAAAATAGCCAAACTTTAATCTTTTCGTAGACTTCTAAGTCTTTTGCAGATCGCAAGATAGCCAAATATCGTCAAATTTAGCGACATTCTTTAATTTGGCGCCAAGCATGCGATTTGGCATTAGTAAAATTAAAAGTAGATTTTCCCGCCAAAGTCGCCAACGTTTCGCCAAATCTGGAAAAATGTTGCCAACATGACGACTTTGCTTACTGCCAACTGTTCAACAACTTAATAACTGTTTCAACCTTCATACTCATTGAAATACATTGACCCGTAATTGCCCCAAAATGACCCACTAATCGAATTTTCTCGAACACGTGACCTAGCCCAATGGCTTTCTGGTGCCCCAAAACGGTAGGATACAAAATTTCGTCAAAATCGTTTGAACCGTTTTTTAGATAGAATTATCTTGACCCTGACCCTTGATGACCCAAAATGACCCACTAATCGAATTTTCTCGAACACGTGACCTAGCCCAATCGTTTTCTGATGGCAAAAAACGGTAGGATACAAAATTTCGTCAAAATCGTTAGAGCCGTTTTTAAAATAAAATTTGCATAACCACACACAAGATTTTCTCGTATTATAATATAAGACATATATACGGATTAAGTGACTATATTTTTAATTTTATTTGAAAATTTGTAATTTTTTTACAATTAATTAAAGAAAACGTTATTTCAGACATACACACAATTTAATGATACACCCAACACGAGTGAAAAATTATCCGGGCCAGGGCTCGAACCTGGATCCACAGTGTAACGTGCTGTTGCCCGAACCACTGAGATAACCAGGCCGATATCCTAGCATTAGTGAGAAATTGCCGAACTAGGATTTGGTTTGGTTATCTCAGTGGTTAGAGCAACAACACGTTACGCTGTGCTGTGGACCCAGGTTTGAGTACTGACCCCGGCAAATTTTTCACTCGTGTTGTGTTTCATTAAATTGTATGTATGTCTGAAATAACGTGTTATTTAATTAATTGTAACTTTAATGAATTCAGACGTTAATTTATGCGCTTTAATTGTAATATTTCACTACACTAACGTTTTAGAGACAAGTATTATTATTTTTTTCTTGGTATTAGGTTACCGTCTTTCTTATATTTTTTAACACAGTGTTCAAAATTTGCGTCAAATTTCGGTTCAGTGTTCAAATCAATCAGTGTTGAAATTTCAACCGTTTTTGAAGAAAACGTTTACATAACCGTAATTTATCTTTATTCTGACCATAATATGGTCAATAATAGGATAGATACGTTTCATAATATGGTCAAGTAACCGTTTATCTTTAAAAACGTTCGAATGTTTGCTGTAGACTTTTAACAGTGCACTCTCTGCTATATAGCATTTTCGGATATCTCGCGTTTTTTTCTTGTTCCTTGCGATAGAACAAAGGACTTGTATATATATATATATATAAAATACCTTTGAAATAAAAAAATATATATATTTACAAGTTTGTATAACAAAAATGACCGGATCTTATATTTAAAAATGGCACGTAATAATTAGGGATGCACCGGATGTGAATTTTTGCCGGATACCGAATATCCAGTACAAAATTTTACCGAATATCCGGTATCCGGCCGAATACTTTTATGTTTTTAATTTCAATAGTAATATTTCTATTTTATGCTTGCTTTAAAGAAGAAAAACTTTAAATTATTATAATTTTATGTCATTCAAATGTTAATAATAGATTTAAACTCATTTATTAAGTTAAAGTTGCTTAAAAACAAATGTTTTTTACTAATTAAGTATTGAAATTTAATCAGGTTTTTTCTTTAGCCAATTCTAATTACATATTAGTAGTTTTTTTTTCCTTTATTCAGTGTCATTGAACATAACAAGATAAACCATTAAGTAATTTTAATTTCTCTGTTTTTCATACTTATAAATCTTTGTTATTTATAAATACTAAGCATCCTATTGAAGCGTCTTTTTCTTTTCTTACATACTCGTACATATTATTACTTACTTTTCCTATGACGAATGTTTTCCAACAGGATTTAAATAGAGAAGCTCCTCATTGCAAGTATCTTGTTTTGTAGTAGAAAGGGGACAGCGAACTATTCAAGAAAGTGGCACCAATTCTTTTCATGATCAGTATTATTTTACCACAGCTGGTCTTCCATCCATAGACAAAATAGTGACAAAAGATTCAATAAAATCATTTTTACTTTAGAATTGTTGAAAACACAAGAAAAAGAGACAACCAAAGGAGTGAACGCTTTTTCTCAGAAGAAGGAAAATATTTGTGATAAAAACATAACAGAGCCTAATGCTGAGCACCATAACTTGCCTTTAAATTATAAATAATTAGTTGTCATATTTTAAATATTATATTTTCATTTATAAATCCTATAATTTCATTTTTGCGAAAATATGAATATTTATTTCTACTAACATTGTTTTAACGGGATAATGTTGGTAAGAAACAAATTAATTTTGCACTAACCTTTTCTGATAATGTTAAAAAATGAGTCACTATTCGACAACCGGATATTGAAGTATTCGGCCGGACCGGATATCCGGTTTGAGTGCCGAATAAGAAGGATATCCGGCAGGAGACGGATATCCGGTGCATCCCTAGTACTAATACAGGGTTATTTCAAATGAATCATCGGGTTTTGATACGTTACTACGTGCGAACTAGAAAACGTATCTGTTTCCATGACAACTCAAACGAGAGGACGTTAACTACAGTTTCGCGCTGCGTATGTGTTATGCGCGTGTGATTGCCATGGTTGCTGCGCGAACGTCATATTCAAAATGGCGACTGGACAGCAGAAAGCAACTGGAACACGATATCAACGGTTTCATTTACCAACAGGATGGAGCTCCGCCACACTGGCACAAAGAGGTTCGTGACTATCTTAATCGACAACTCCCACAACGATGGATTGGTCGATGTGGCCGGGATGACAAGACACTGTTTCCATGGCCGCTCAGGTCGCCCGACCTTTCGCCATGTGACTTCTTCGTTTGGGGATATGTTAAAGACTTTGTTTACGGACCACCCTTACCTACCACTTTGGCTGAGTTGCGGAACCGCATCATGACTGCATTCGCGACCATCGACGCGACCATGCTGAGTAATGTGTGGAACAAACTGAACTATCGCCTTGACATTTAAAAGTTAATTCAACCATTTTTGAACTTTTATCTGTTTTACATTTGGCTGATTCCAATGAGTTTACGGCCCCAACAGTGGTTGAGATGTTCTGCTCTCAAAACTGGTAGACGAGTTCGGAGTTTTCCGTGGTTTTCCGTGGTTTTCTTCGAACCTTGGATAACCTTGCGTAAATACGGGTTAGGTTCCCTTAGAAAGACCCCACAGAGGGCACTCCCCCCCTAGGGCCTATACCCCTCGTGTAGATAATCGGCCGTCATAAATCACCAACCAATGAGTTTACAAAATTTATTTATTATCATTTGCCATAATTTTCTCTGGTTATTATTTATTCTGTTTTTCTATATAAATGCAATCACAATTAAATATGCTGAAATCAAAACTTACATCCGATTTCTTAATGTAGTTAGAGTACTTGTAGCAATCTTTAGCTAATCCAAAATCGCAAATCTTCACCACGTTATCTTTGGCTAAGAGAACATTCCTTGCGGCGAGATCCCTATGTATTAACTGAAATAAATAAATAGAGTAATACACATGTGATTTGAATATAGTAATTATAATATGCTTTCATTTTTAATAACAGTTTATTTAATAATTCCACTATAAATAAATTTAATAAAACATAAAAAAAAGATGACCTATAGTTAAGGTACCCACTACGTCCCACTAAAATACGTACCCACTAAAATAGACAATTTTCGGCAAATATCACAGAAATTTTTAATTGTTTTATTTAAGAGATTGTACAATTAGCTATCCAAAACGGTTTTTGTTTTCTTCGTATGATCATTGGACTTGTATTCAGGGTGCACCATCAAGAGCGCCCAAACTCTGCACAACCTGATTCCTCGCTTGGAGTTACATAAAAAGTGCTCAAATTATATAGCTACAACGCATACTTTTCGAGAAAAATGCGAAAGAAAAGTATGACGTGATAATACGGTGCACGAAAAAAATACTTTATTGGATACATGGACATCAATGTTTGCATACGTTTGCAGACAAATATCCACAAAATATCAGCGTGCCTGGAATGGCTGACTGCACACGTTGCAGCAGCGTGGTGTCCACAAAAGTACGTGCAGCATGAACACGAGCAACTAGTCACTTTCTGTAGCAACTGGGTCTCGATAGACCAATTCCTTCAGATGACGCCATGGGAAGAAATCCAAAGTTATCAGATCTGGCGGTTTTTTTTCCCCTTGTAATCAGATATGACGTCATACTTTTCTTTCGCATTTTTCTGGAAAACTATGGGTCGTAGAGGTATAGTTCTTTGGGCATTTTTTATGTACTCCAAGCGAGGAATCTGACTGTGCAGAGTTTGGGCGGTCTTGATAGGACATCCTGTTTATGGCTGTTTTTATTAGAGCTATCAAAAGGGAAGTATGTATTTAAATAACTAGAAATGTGTATCTAAGCAACCCAAATATATATATATATATATATATATTCTAATATTTAGATTTAGGAAGGTACAACATATAAAGCTGGAGATTTTTTAAAATTTGGGGTGAATATTTCTAATAGATTTTCAGAAATAAGAACTTGAAATGCGTTTTCTAAAAAACAATTAGTTACGAAAACGGTTACCTCTCCAAAAATTATGGTTAAATTTATATTAAATTGGTCGTCTTACAATTTATGTGATGTTGTAAGTGTAATGAACTACATATTTAAATATCTGAGAATTTCTTGAAATTTAATAGTTACCTAACTGTATAAATTAACATACGTGAAAAATTGTCAAAGCGATAATTTGAATGGGTATATCTGCAGTAAATTTTATTTTATGGCTTAGATTGTAGTTCATTACATTCTCAGTAACTCAAGCTGTACATTTATAGAAGATAAAATAGTGAACTGTCATTGCTTTTGTCCCGAGTACACTTTTGGTAACTATCAAATATAGTACAGTTTTCCACTAAAATAGTAAAGATTAAAATAAATGTCATCAAAATTATTTATTTAACAAATGAAATTGTTCTTTTTATAGAAAACTTTATTTAAGACAATCAGTATTATATTCATTTTTGCTTCATTAAAGAAAAAAAAACAGGCGTAAAACATAGTGGAACATCTTAAATTATAATCTACAAAATAGACGATTTAAATTTATTTTAAATCTCAATTTATTACTGACTATTGCAGCTGTAAAAAAGGGAAAAAATATTTGTCGTATGCCTTCTATAGAGTAGTCATTGTAAAGTAAAACCTATGAAAATGAAACTTGTCTGTAATGTAATTCTGCTTTAAACGGAAAAAATTGCACGATCCTCGCCTAAAAAATAGAACGCAATTACACTCGCTAATACGGAAACCTGTCTAAAAAGGAATTTCCCCCAGTCCCTTTCAAGGCATAGGGAAAGGAGGTCATCTGTCTAGGCTCAAAATCTCCTCTACAAATCTCTTTTCATTCTTTTTTTAATAAATCATTCTGTATATATTTTCTATTATACATATTCTATATAATATTCTAATATTGTTCTATATTATATATATTCTATATACATTCTGCACTTCAAGAGGTAAAAGTCGACCTCATTCAAACGAAGATAATTTTTTAAGTCATATGAGTTATCACAATGACTATTATTTTCTGTCTTTAAGATTTGATAATACATCTCTGTAAAAACAATTCTGTACATAAATAAATGCAATAAATATGTGTTGCATTTGTAATTAGTAAATCTGCAGATGAGTGGCTCAAAATGTCCTCTGCAAGTCTCTTTTCTTTCTTTCTTTTTTTTTTTTCTTAATCATTTTGTTTAATATTTCAAACTTTCAACCGACAATTTTATTTCTTCAATATCAGTATTACTGCAAGTAAATTTTCAAGTGGTTTGAGATATTTAATAACTGTTGTGAATTGTAAAGCGAAATGCGATTACATAGACTGTTTCTTTTTCCGCGAAAACGTTTTTGAAGATAACCCTGTCCCTTGAACTACGCTTTGTCTCATAATGCCAGAGGTCGGCGCAATCTTTTTTTGTCTGCAACTATTTCGGAAGAATAATCTTTGTAGAAGATTTCTACAACATTTGCATGACAAATCTACCACGAAGTGGAAATATGTGTATTAGTTGTGTTATATGTGTTCTGAGTGGAAATATGTTTATCCAAAAAGTGACTGCGCCGACATCTGTAACGTGATAATCGCTACTCTGTAGTGTTTTCAGAGTATATTAAGTGTTCTGTCTCAACTAATTAAATTATTGATTTTGTGATAATGGCAATAGTAATTATAATTTAAATGATTAATTAGTCTCATAAATATTTCATTAATTATTTACAATCTTAATTATTCAATTTATTTGAAAATGTGTATTTGAACCCCTACCATATATATTTTTTAATTGCTACGTCACTGATACCTTTGCGATTCCGTTTTAACAGGTTTTATTGTACAAAATCATAACATTATTTGAAAAAAGGCTACCTTTCTGGATTCTAGATATTCCATCCCTCTAGCACACTGGAAAGCGAAGCACAGCAGGTCACAAGTTGTAATGAACAGATTTTTCTTTCCCGATTCTTCGTAGCTGGAATCAGTTCCAAATCCAGGTGGAACCGACGAGTTTTTGAAATAGCGGTCACTCACTGTGCTTCCCGACGGATTTGTGAAGACAGAATTGCCCGTTCCAGAATCAGTTGTTGCTTGATCATGTGCTAAGTCAGCATAGTTGAGAGACTGTATTCTGTGCGAATAAAACATTACAAAAGACTTGAATGATGAACTACACATATTACATTGAATGAAATAAAATAATGACATATTTTTTTTACAATGTTTTATTTGATTTAACTTGGTTTTTCTATGTGAAGATTGAATTTTGTTATCCATTTATCGCTCACTTCCTGATATGCTAGAATTGTAACTATTATATGCACAGGTGTGTGTCCGATGGCAATACAAACACTTTAATAATTTTTTTAAACTTAGATATAAATTAATTAATTAATTTTAAGCATTCCTCTGTTTTCATGTGATAAATCGCCAATTATTCTTCATGGTTATAACTGTTTTATGAGTTATACGAGTAACAAGCATAAAAATTAAATTAAAAAAAATCAAAAACCCCGGCTGCGTAAAAAGCGAACTAAAAATCCAGATCCATAGATAGACTTTAATTAGGTACTTATAAATTAATTATTTCTCATCAATGTGAAACTATTTTTTATATTACTTACCTATTTTTTTTATTTACTTGTATTGATGACTTTTAAGTTGTGTTTAATTGTTAGTTCCTATCTGTAAAAACTGTTTTGATGAGGCCTATAGATGTCTATGAAGGTTAGAGTTACAGTTAAGCTAGAGATCCTACCTACACAACTTTCAGGTTTTGTATTATTTAAACGGAGTTTCTGACTGTAAAATAGTCTAGGAAACATCGTCTTCGTTTTGAAAGACCTATCCAATGATATGGCACTCAATATGGTGCGTACATTTTTTTTTCGCCTCTATCATCATTTTGTATTTTACGGCCGCCATTTTGAATTTATGAAAACAAAATGAAAAGCCTATAGCCATCGGACGGTTAAGACAAATCGATAGAGACCTCATTCATTAAAATCCATCCAGTCGTTGGGATGTTTCGAGGGTATAAAGAAATCCACATACATACATACCCAGATACGCGTCAAACACATAACCCTTCTTGGCAGTCGAGTAAAAACAATAAGTTAATTATGCGTCAAACCACGATCGCCAAAATAGGTCAATTATCTATTAATAACTACAACAACGAAATATATTATACACTAAAAAATATAAAATATAAATAAAAAGTAAACAGTGCGAAATATTTAAAAAAAATTAATTTATTACTATACGCTGAAAAAATAATTCTAAAATTCTGGATAAATAATTAAATTTTTTTTAAAACTGTTGCCATATCTTAAAAAAAAGAAACAGAGAAAAAGTAATCCCCCCCCCCTTAGTTCATGCTTTTTACCAAGTGTAAATCAAAGCGACGAATCTTCCATAATCGCAGCTTAGGCCAAATTAATGTATGGAAACGGAAATTTTCTGGGAACAATGTAAATGTATGTAGTATTAGTAGTCATGAAATTAAGTGTGATTTTCAAGATAAACATTCACTGTTAAAAATTTGCAGCAAACTGTCCAGTCATTTGACCGTTTTTACAGAAAACGGTTACATAACTGTAATTTAACTGTATTCTGACCATAATATAGTCAATAATATTGTCAGAATACAGTGAAATTATAGTCATGTAAACGTTTTCTATAGAAACGGTCGAATGACTGGACAGTTTGCTGTAAATTTTTAACAGTGTTGAATGATTATGAAATAGTGTCTTTTTCTTTTCTTTTTAACTATTTTTACTTTTATTTCATATAAAAATAGCTATCGTAAAATTTGATTTGAAATTTTTTGTCTTCTGATTTATTTAACGTATGCAGTTCCAAACAGCCTAATAAAAATAAAATCAAGATAAAACATATATACTACAATAAATGTGTGCCTGATTAAAAAAAAAAAATTAAAAAAATCAAGTAAATAAAAAATGTTCTTATTTTTCTTTAATTATGCAGAAAAATGTTTTAATATCACTCCACTATTATACTACATTAACCCCTTTGCTCCTTGCGTTTACTATATATACGCAACGCTGGAGGCCTCTCTCTCCTGTGCCCAGCTATGCTTCTTTGCGACGGATGCTTCCTTGCGTTCAGCTTTTTTGCACTCATAAAGAGTAACAATAGTTCCTCTTAGGCCAGAAACACGAATGTGCAAATTTGAAAACTTTGAGGAAATGGCGTTTGATTCTTTACTGCACCCTCATCTGTTTTATTTTCATAAAAGGCTTTGCAATGTTGTTTCCAGAGTGAAGAGTGATACAGGTTCGCATATCTGCAAAACTTAGATAGAATAAAAAGAGAGAGAGAGAGATCCAACCAGCCTATAAACTCACAAAGTTACAAATTTGCATATTCATGTTTCTGGCATAAGGGAGGCAATATCATATATCAAAATCAAAGTAATTCAATGAAAACCCGATTTTATATGAATTTTTTTTCCCGCATTACACTTTAAAAAACAAAAAAGTTTCTTAATCTACGAAAATATACGATAACCTGTTCCGTTATTCTTATATTTTTGGACATTTAAAGAATCATTTATAAAATCAGTTTCTTTTGCAGCCACTGATTTTCGGAACCGTTCCTGTGTGAGTAGTTTCTATAGTGTATTAATCAGTTTTCATAAACCGGAATATTGGGTTTTAGGATGCTATTAATCTTCAATTCTATTTTATCAGCTGAGTAATTGAATTTATACATGCAAGAGTAACAAAATAATGTTACTTTTAATGTTGATGTTAATTTTTCATGTTTGTCCGTAAACCATGTTTATTGAACATGAAAATGTCTACTTGAGAACTGCAAGAGCACCTGCAAAATCTGTATTCCGGTTTGAGAAAACTGTTTTATACACTATAAAAACTACTCGGAATCGTTTCTGAAGATAAGTGGCAGCAAAAGAAACTGTTTTTATAAATGCTTCTTTAAATCTCGAAAATACATATTAGTTTCTGAGGTTTTTAAACGGTTTCCAGAATCGTGAGGGACTCGGAATAGGTTGTTATATTTCCATTTGTAGTTATATTATACTTTCTTATATTAAGAAACATCTGCATTTTTTTACAGTGTGGGCTTTATACTTAAAAATTCTTGGGCGTTGAGCGTTCCACTGCCCTCAGCAACACTAAGACGCCGTGGAACCCTCCATTTTCGCCGAGCTGGTAGCGAACGGGTTAATACATTTATACAATGAAAATTTAATAATATAAATATATTGTTAATTGAGCAAGAATGAAAATTTCTTACGTATAAGTTGGGTTATCCATTGAAATTCCTAGTATATTCGAATAAATAATCATGTTATCTTGCATGTTTAGAAACGGAGACCCAGGAAGTGTGGACATCGAGGTATCTAATTTTCCAGTTCTGTGATCTAATTGATCTATAAAAGTCCCTTTATGTTTCAGTAGAAAATGTCTCAGGTTCCCAAAACAGCAGTATTCCACAATCACATACAGTTCACCTGGAAAAACAAACATCTTAATGATATTCATTAAAAAGAAATTGAGAGACCTCCCAGGGCCTGATCAACTCTATGTCGGACCTGGGGCACACAGGTCATGTCGGGGTCCAATTTCTCAAGAAAATTAACATGACAAATAGCTTTATATGCAGTTTTAAGATTTAAACTATAGCTTTATGAAAAAAGAATATATTACATTATACATATAAAAATGCATAAAGAAAATATAGGAACTTCAAATCTTCTGCACTATATGCTAAGAGAGAGTAAAACTCTAAACTAAGAGTTTGGATGAAATATGTTTGATGTAATATTCATTCTTCTCAGAATATCGAAGTTTACATTGCATTTCATTGTTGTTAATGAAAAACACTGAGATAGTTTAGTTTACATGAATTGGAAAAATTCATTTTTTCTATGACCTATAAATGGTAATTTGCATTAATTTCCATCTTCAAAGAGAGGACAAAAGGCATTTTGGGGCAATCAGACCCTGTGACCTCCTTTTTATGTGCCTCTCATTTAAGGCTGCTCGTCAGTAAACTTCCCGATTCCCCTCGCTAATGTTATTCCTATGGGCGTAGGATGCACTCGTATTTTTAAAATATCTCCTCGGGAAATTAATATTTTTAACTTCTGTTTCCTGTGTACTGGTTCTTAAAGAATGTCTCTTTTTTTCTTAGTTATCAAAATATTTCTAAACTGTGTGCTTAATTTATATTTTTATGTGTTAAAATCTTAGCGAAACTGAATACGATTTTAACATTTCATATAAAATTAAGTATATATTTTAGAAAAAAATTGATAACTAAGAAAAAAAAGAGACATTCTTTAAGAACCAGTACACAGGAAACAGAAGTTAAAAATATTAATTTTCCGAGGAGATATTTTAAAAATACGAATGCATCCTACGCCTATAGGAGTAACATTAGCGAGGGGAATCGGGAAGTTTACTGACGAGCAACCTTAAACGACTTTCTAAGTTATAAATTTCAGGTTATAGTCTTGGATCTAGTCGGGTAACTGAATTTTACCTGCATCAACTCGACTTACGATTCGAAACGGCCCGGGTTGACGCTAATTGTTTTCGTTTCGGTGATGATTTCGAGTTGTATTAGCTCCGGGTTGAGCTTTGATTATTGCGGATCAGGTTCGGGTTAACCCGATTTTTTAAAAGAAAGTACAGAATATTGTTTCAGATAATTAAAAAAAAAAAAAAAACCTATATATTTGAGCAGGGCTTGACAAATACGGTCAAGTCGCCACTGACGACCAAGTGTTTTTTTTTTTTTTTTTTTTTTTTTTTTTTGTTATCTGGCGACCATTTTTTAAAATCTTGCGGCGTTTTTTTGTACAAAAATTGACTTAAAAAAAGAGCTCAAACGACATTTTTCTCTCTCCCATCCTTACTCGCTCGCGACAAACAGTGATATTCTCTCTTCTCTCGTACGTTTAATGGAAGAACGAAGTTTAAAAGTCATTTTCCATCTCATGCACAGAAAGCGTCAATCTTTTCCGCTGTAGCAAGTTAGCATGTGACGGGATTTAATGGGTGAGGGGGTTATTAAAACAGTAAAAAACATTGCTGAACAATGTTCAAGTTTTTTTTGTAGGTTTCAAATCAGATTATTGTGTTAATAACTAAAACTGATAAATCTATCACATTTCTCTTGAAAGATTCCTTTTCAATTTTTTTTTTTTTTTTTGAGATATATAATTTTGATAAGTTTTATTAGAAAACACTTAGTTTATATTATTGTTCTAAATTAAGTACTGTTCTAAACTAATATCGCTATATGTAATTAATAATTCTAAAGTGTATGTTTGGTTTTATTTTTCTCAATTAATTTACAAAAAAAAAAAAAAAAAAAAAAAAAAACTTTTGTGGTTTTTGAAAATCAGTGACGGGGAAGGGGAAGGAGAGGGGGTAACTATTTTATACTGGCGAGTAGATTTTTTTTGCTGGCTACCAGAGTTCACCAAATTTGTAAACCCCTGTATTTGAGTATGAATGACATTTTACGTGTTCATTTTTCAACATAAAATATAAAATTGCTATTATAGACCATGTTTTCACAAATACATTAAATTTTGGATAAATTTCCTTTGGTTGCGGGTTGATTTTATATATAATTTTTGGGTTTGGATTGTGATGGTTGGGTGTTCGGTTGACTTTAAGTAAAATTTACGGGTTCAGACGACTGGGTATAAGCCCGATCCATAGTTCAGATTCGATCGATAGTTGACTTTAAACGTTTCGGGTTCGTCTCGGTTTCAGGTTGAGTTTTGATTCTTTAGGATCGGGTTCGGGTTGAACCGATATTTCAAAAAAGTTGTTTTAAAGAATGAATATTTTTTTAATGAAAAAACTATGTATTTGAATATTAATGAGTACATGTGTTCATTTTTATACAAAAAATATAAAATTGATATTAGAGATGTACACTACTTTTCTCTAAATGTATTAAAATATGGATTAATTTCCTTTTACTTCGGGTTCGGGTTGACGAGTTTTTGTTTTATTATTGGGTTCAGGTTGAAATTACGCAGAATTTTCGTGTTAGAGCTGTACAGGACTCTAATTCGATCAACACCTTATGGGAAATAATGTAAAAGTTCTCTCTGATATGCGATGTTTTCTCTGATTTGTACAACGATAATTTAAAATTGTCATAATTAAATTATAATTGATAAATTTGTGACTTCTTTCTTAATTTATTATCTGATTTAATTTTCTTATTTAATTTTTATTCATATTAGTTACAATAATATAATACAAGTAACATTCTATATAATATAAAAATCGTGTTATTTAACAATTTAAATCTCAGAATATCAATCTGGAGAACTTTATAATGTAGCTTTGAATAATATTTGTAAAACAAAATTATTATTCTTAAAAGTTTAAAAACATTGTAAGACAGAGAAAAGGGTATTTATGCATCATCTTACCTAAGAAAACTACCGATACTACTGCATATTTAAAACAAAAAATCAATCAATGTAAATTTTGAAAATGAAGAACATTCATAGTAAGTCAATATTTCTGAACATAATTTGAGTATATTCTGTATATTGAGTATACATAGAGATAAAGATTTCTCTTTAATAAGTGAGAGGTCACTGTGCATTGTTTTTATATAATTATTATTTACAATGAAGGAATCAAACCAACGTCAGGAGAGAGATAATCAACGTTTGCGGATTGTTTCTCCAAAGAAATGTAGTTCATTATATCGCGGATATCGTCCTGAATTTTGGTGATATTTGACAGGCCTTTTAATATAAGTTGCCCTGTACAATTGAGAACTAAATCATGAAAGAAAAAATATGCTGTAATTCGTGCACGCGCAGTGAACAAATATTTAATACAAATGCTCATATTTTATTAAATACTAGCAAGCTACGCCCGCTATGCTGGTCAATTTCACTTAACGCACATATAATCAAACGAAATATTGACCTAGAATTTGATTTTGTGTTTTAAAGCCATATGGACTGTATATATATAGCATCATATTATATAGCCAGTATACACGTCAGGACACGTTCCATTATCATTATCATTTTACGCGTGAAGGTTTTGCTATGGTACTCCATTGTGAAATTTGGTAATTTTTGAAATACAATATTTGAAAAACAGCATAATTATTAAATTTGAAATTTATATCAAGAAAAATACATTTTTTTTACCTTTCTAACGCAGTTTGTATAACAATACTCTGACAAATACTTTTCGAGCTATTAATTTTTTCAGTAACTTTAAATGTTTCATTTTTCGAGATTAATCTGTGGCAATGATTAGCGAAAAAGCCAGTCGTCAGCAACGCTTAGCTTTTTATTAAAGAGTATTCAATGTATTCATTTTCTAATTGCAGCATAATGTTTCTACTGAACTTTGTCAAAATTTCTGAATGGCGTTAAATTGGTTGAAAACTCTGCATGTTATAACGAAAAACTTGCGGACATTTTTTGAATTTTTTAACGAAACGCTTATATTTTCGTGAATATAAGTACTGTTCTTACACAAATACATACAAACGTTGTACAAGGCCTATACAATTATTCGTTACCGATACAGATCATTTGAAGCTTTTTGTGATACAAGATGATTGCAAATATTATTTTTTTAAGTTTGTTGTTGGTCCCCTAATTGTCCTCGAGACTACATTTTCATTTAAAAATACGAGGTTAAAGAAATTTGTTGAATTCTAGAAGATCAATAACAATTCATTAAGTATTTCTGTAGATAAGCAGCAAAAATTCTGAAATCGAAAGGAACTTTTGGACATATATGAAGGAATAATTAAAGCATTTTTATCAAACTAGCTGACCCGCCTGGTGTTGCCCGGGCAGACTGTCATTGAAAAATATAACAAAAAATTAAATAAGAGCTAAAATTTCAAAAGTATAACAGTTACGTTTACAAAATTAAACGGCCAGGGAATATGATTGCACTTACTTTTAAAGAATGAAAGGGTCAGGAAGTTCTTACGGTTGAACCTAAACGGCATATCGGTATAAGATCGAGGCTTGATATATGGCAATTAAGATTTGTGAAATAATAATGTGATGCATTTTATAAAACTTATTATTGCCATTAAACAATTAACAAATAATCGCGATTTCTTTAAGAAAAGTCTTGGCAGAAATTGCACGTTTCACTCATTAAAAATTAAAAAATAGTGGAGGGATAAGTTTGCTATATTAGGCCGCTATTGAAAATTTGCTTTTGAAACCGGATTCCTTATTTTAAACAACATGTATTTCAAAAAATGCCAGAGAGATGGCGCCGCATGCCCGAACAGAGATTTCCAAACGAACCTACGGCTTGAATCTCCTCAACAAATTCGTTTATTCTGAATGAAAGTGATAGAAGTCATTATAGTAGAGTCATTATTTTTATATCTATCTATAAATATGTTGAAAATTTAATTTATTTAAACTAAATGCGTGGCAAATTTTGTATTCCAAAATGTCTGAATCTAAGAAGAATTTACCTCGGCCTAAATCCTGTCAAAGAACTTTTACACAATAACCAATGAGATGCGTTTCTTTCGGGCGTTGCCATTAAACAATTAACAAATAATCGTGATTTCTCTGCCACGTAGGATAGCATAATATATATATAGATTACATTGGAGTTATTTCATTTTCTTAGACCCCCCCCCCTGCTCCTAAATTTAGCCTTTTCTCTCCTGTTTCAAAATATTGTTTCTTTAACTTTAATTCATATGTAATGTTGAAAAATCTATGGATAACGTATGTTTTACTTTCGTGTTTTAGATGTTTTCCGAACTATCCGAACGTTGGTAGAGAAAAAAAAATGCAAACTTACCTTTAGCTAGATTTTTAGTCACTGCTCCCAGTAAATTGACAATGTTTAAATGTTTTCCAATGTGTATGAGAATCTTAAGCTCAGCTATGAGGGCTTTCCTTTGCTCTTTATCTGCACCTTCTGGAAATAGAAGAAATCAAAATACATTTAAGAAAATAAGAAATAAAACAGATATCTAAAAATTGTTACAGATATTTTAGTTATATTTCACAGTACCTTACATCACTAAATTATTTTATTTTATACAGGGTGTCCCTAAAATCACCGTATATTTTGGGAAATAGGTTCTAAATCCAATCTTCAATCGCAAATTCAGAAAATCAATCCACCAAAGTAGCTATTAAAAATTGGTAAACAAAACAAGTAAACCGATAGCGTTAAATATGAAGATCGTTCAGCACACCTCTGATAATATCATATGTTAGGTGAACCGCAAGTCTGGAATTAGAGTCTTGCGCGGATAGTGTTATACACGACCCGAAAACGAAAATTCTATTTAAAGCCAATCCGAAAACCGAACTTGTTAACTAAACAAGCCTTAGCCTAGCACATATAAACTGTGCGCAAGCTTGGAGCTGAAGATTATTGAGCTTGGCAAGCTATGTGTTACCATTTGCTGGAAGCTGTGGAAAATGACAATGCGGCCTGATGCATCTTTTCATAGGGTAATTCACGCAGTCGAGCACAAAACAAAGGCTATTAGTTCTAGATTCTAAAAACCCATAACTTCTTAATTTTTATACAGATCAAATCCGTTTAAAGTTATTATTACTTCCAGGAAAAGGTCCAAAAATTTATGTATGACATATTTTTAATTTCATTAAAAATGACCCCAAGGGGGGGGGGGGGGATAGGGGTTTCAGAAGAAAAAAATTCATAACTTCGTCAATTCACAAGATATTAAATCCGCTTAAATTTATTATAAATCTTCTTAATATTATATCAACAACTTTTATATTGACAAGTTTTTTATAGAACCAACTCTTACAACAACAAATAAATAAATAAATAAATAAATAAAATAAAAAAATCCCTGTGGCTCCGCATACAGGCAGAAGTATATTTCGAAGTGGGCGGTCCCAACTACCGCATCATGGCAAATAGGTCTTTCTTCTGCAATTCCCAATAAACAGGCGCTTCACGGTCTGCGTCTTCGAAATCTGCCTGTGCTTGTAGGCCGAGCCGTCAGGGATTTTTTGATAATATAAAAATATACCTTTCAGCATTTTTACGGCTACAGTTGTTGAAGCTTCACCATCTACCAAACCTATTGCTTCTGCCTTGACCACCCGTCCGAATGCTCCTTGACCCAATGTTTGACCTAGTTGCAAATGGTTTTAAGTTAAAAAGTCATTTCCAGAAATTTCAAACAAATATAAACAATGATAATAAAATGGTAATTATATTCAAAACTAATAAAATAATAATAAAAATAACAATCAAATAATAATTTTCCAATAATTATAATAATAATAGTATGATCAGTAACCCTTTAATATAAGAATTTTAGGCTCTGTTCACAAATGAAATTAGGATTCCATTACATTATGATCTATGGGGGGAAATTGATTGGGGTGCATTTTAATGAAGTTATGATACTCCAAACATAACGAAAAACGTACGTTTTCTATAGATTATCGAGTGCATAGTATTTATCGTTCATTTACAAAGACACAGAAAACAATTAGGTTAAAGGTTGACTTAGATCGATAGTTGCTGGAAGTGCGTTTTCAGATGTGATATGCATTTTTAAACATCTAATTTTGAGTGTATTAGGTCGTGTGTCTAAATTCTGTAGATCGCATACAGGGCTACACGAAAGAATTCGCACACAATACCGGATATGGTCAACAACAGCTGAAAATAGATTTTTATTGAGTTATGTGTTTTTTTAAGTTGCCAATAGGATGTTAGATAAAAACTATAATGTCCTAAATAAAAACTTTTCATATATCAGAGAATTATTATAACCTATATAAAATTCTAGATCTATAGATTTTAAAAACTATGTTTTAAAAGACTTAATAGAGTAGTGCATAATACAATTGAAAATTTTCAGTACAATATTATTATTGTAAATATCTGTAAATATTTGTCTTTAATATTATGTAATCTTATCAGTATATTCATATAGAACTTATATACATGTAATAACTTTGGGCTCACCCAGCAATGTGCAATATTGGGTAGCTCGTGTGATTTTTTTTTTTTTTTTTAACTTGCTGGGGACTCCGGGTCCTTGGACACTGGGGTTCCTGGTAGATATAGGTTTTCCCCTCGTGGACTATAGTTCCTATGCCGAGAGGTTGGCTGTCCACGAGTGGGAGGTTTCTGTTTCTGTTCTGCTAATAGGATATTATTAAAAAAGGAAATGTTTTAAAGATATTCTATTGGTGTTGGAAAGTGTTTCATAATCTATGCCTGATGCATGATTTTTCGTTCTTGTTGTTACTTGTTTAGAGAATTTACCTAGTTTCAGTCTTTCTTTCGGAAATTCCCAACTAGTTCTGTATGGCAAAAGGTCAATTTGGTCTCCTAAAGGTAAGTTGGGATTGAACATGTCAGTGTAGCCAGTTTTTAACATGTTGTGAGTCATGAAATCCAATTCCTTTTTCATTTCTTGCCTTTTCTAAAAGAAAAACGAAATCTGGTGTTAAATGACGCATTTTTCAATTTTGTATGAGGTTTCTTTATAAAGCAAACTAATAATAATAATAATAATAATAATAATAATAATAATAAAGTGTTTCAATTTCAATTTTCAGTAGAATATTTTTTATTCTACTTTCACAACATATTAAAATTTTGTTCCCAGAAAAAACAAATATAAAATGTAACAAAAATTTATGCAATGTAATTTCCGACGTCATAATTCAAGGATCAAATAAACAATTTTTGAATCAAAAATTTTACTTAGTAGATGAAGTCAAATATAAGTATATCACGAAGGAATAAACTACATTTTTTACATAAAATTTGTGGTTCTAAGCATGTTTATTTGATCCACGGATCGCCGGCAATTACGGTAATAAAGAATTTTTCATTAAAAGTTATAAAATGTTATACACAATTTTAGCTTAACCTTTGTAAAATATAGAACTAATAAAAAATATTTTACTGATATTGCGAGGTTTATATTTCGGAAATACGTAGTCAAAAGTGCAGCAATATTTAACCCAATTTTTGTAAAATGTCGGTATAATATTGGAAACATTTAGGCAGAAATTCTGATATTGAGCAAATATTTCGATTAAATATTAATATTGATAATAAAAAATGTTATTTTTCCCGAAGCATCGTATGGTATTGTCGATAAGTTCAATACATCGCTAATATTTCTGGGATAATTCTATTTCATTTTAATTATTTTTAACTTAAAGCCACAATAACTATAACATTACCACAATATTATACCAATATCAGCTTGTTAGTACTATAGGACAAATAATAAAATATTAAAAATATGTAATTTTTTAAATTACAAAGTTCGAAAACGTCAAGGAAAACATACTATTTACAAACATTTGATAATAAAACATACCCGGTATCTTATACTAGCATAAATAAAGCAGGCACAAAGTGGTATCAAAACTACCAGAAGTCCTCCCACTACACTAGCAATGACAAGGGTCTCTTTGGCTGCTTTTTCTGAGTCATCTGGGAAAAGAAAAATCATGTAATGCGCATGTATTATGGCACACTTCGAAATTCTGTATGCATACTATATGATGCGCACACTTTAATTTATTCATGTTCTACAGTTTTATATAAAATTTAATATTTTAGTAATCGTACACCAGTGATGATAACATTATAACATAATGAAAAATTTAAACAGACATATTTTTGGGGAGAAAAAAAAAATCTTCAACTTCAAATACATTTTTTTTCTTCAGAAGATATAATTACGATAGATTTGAATTCTATACCCTCAGCATATCCCTCATTTGTTAAACGAATTTTTACAGACCAAAATAATAATAATAATAATAATAATAATAATAAATAGTATATCCAATGTTATACTTGACCATACATTAAACGTATATCTAAACAAGTAGTTAAAAAGAGATACAGTGTTTTGGATGTTGAAGATAGTTGTCACAATTTTCTTATTTTTTTTTTTTTTTTTTGGGGGGGGGGGGTCACACTGAGAAAAATTCGAAAATATTATCGTAGATGGTCATTTATTGCGAAAATGATAGGTACAGTATTTCAAATCTTGGCTCATCCATCAACATATTTTTTCTCGAAGTAGGCAAACGGCACGAGTCATTCGTTTTTCAACTTAATAATTTCCGAGGTCAAATAAACATGTTTTAAACCGGGGATTTTATATAAAAAATTAAACTAAATATTATCCACCAAAAAATACGACGATATTTTTAAAATAATTCTTCTGGTTCGAAACATGTTTTTTTTTTTTTTTGCTACAGAAGATCTCGGTATCATGCTCCGGAAATTGCTGTTAAGTTGGCAACCCTATATTTGGTGACAACCTATTCTCGCTTTCAAACATTATACATTATTTGATTTTTAAAACAAGTTAGATAAAATTTAGGTGGTGTGAGAGCACTATACAAGAAACAATTTTTGTATAAGAAATCAGGGCCGCACAACAATTTCTGAAGCGCATGATGTGGTAGAATCTTATTGTAAGAGTAGAAAAATTGTGACAATATATATCATTACATGTGATTAAAGATGACAATATATGTTATCTGGGTGGTATTTGCGCTCTTGAAGCCAAAATACAAAATCTAAAAAAATTTTTTTTTTTTTTTTAAATATTATGACACAGTTTTTCTGATTTTCGACTTCATTGTGGTGTTTAAATATAGATAAATGTAAAAAAAAAAAAAAAAAAAAAAAAAAAAAAAAAGGAAAAGAAAAGAAAAATGAAAAACCTAATAATGATTCGCTGAAATTTAATTTTATGAAATCAATTCATTATGCATTCAATTCTTGTTATGCATGTTTAGCTTGTGCGTTTGATTTTAAAATAAATCATTTTACAAAAGTTACATTATTTTAATTTTAATAGATGGCAGCACTAAAATTATTGAGCTTTATGAGGCATATTTACCAGTTTCAAATTTATAATGAAAGATAATTAAAAGAACAGTTAAATGATAGATAAGAAAATATCGGTAAGTGTATGATATTAATAATTAAAACTAATTATTAATTATATTTGAACCAAGAATTTAAATCAAGTAATATACTGAGAGAGAACATTTTTACTATTCATATTAACTATAGATGGCAGCACTAAAGCATTTACAATTCCAAAGAGGATCATAATAATGCTAAAACTAAAATCTACTAAGGCTGGGGACCGAAGAAAAATTCCGCTTTGGATAGTTTTGCGCCTTAGCAGCTACACATTCTGCTTGAGTGAATTATCTCTTTTTCTCTGGAACCATGAGATTTTCCGTTGAACGCAGGATACCTGATTCATTGATTTCATTTTAATAGGTTGCTATATTTGCTATCTGGCAGTTTTGCTTGATTTCAAAATTGCACTTGTAATCAAACAATGGATGAAAGGTTATTTTTTAAATGTTCCAAAAGATTATCAATCTCAATCAAGCTCTTATGCCTGTTAAGACGGGAATGCAAAGGAACATCAAAACCCATTATTAAAACTTTCTAAAGAGCCTAACAAGAATCTGGTATCAAAGTAGTACCATTTACTAATAATCCTACTAAACCCCCCAGATGTGGCATTTATGGAATTTTTAAAAAGAGCATTATTCATATATCAACCAAAACTACAAATAATTTTGAAAATACACTGTAAAACAATAAATATAACATAAAAAATTAAGTAATACGCCTTTAATTGGAAAGTTAACATAATTGCAAACAAAAACGAAAAAAAGGTTTTTTTTCCCCCTTAGAGCCTTTCCTTAGTGGGGTATTACACTGAAAATATATGGATATGCATTGTCGTCAACAATGAATTTGTATGCAAAGCTTAAACAAAATCGGTTCATTACATATGTGATTTCAATCAAAATTGTAAAAGACAATTCGCCCCTGGCCCTTACCTCTGATGAGGTACGTCCCTGAATATATTTGTACATGCATTGTCATCACAATCAACTTGTGTGCAAAATTTAAGCGAATATCGGTTCATTACATATGTGACTTCAATCGAAAAGTAAAAGAATGCTTTGCCCCTGGATTTTGTCCCTAACAGGGTGCGGCCCTGAAAATGCATTAATACTGTATTATCATCAATAATGAACCTGTATCCAAAACTTAAACAAAATCAGTTCGTTATATATGTGATTTCAATCAAAAATGTAAAAGACAATTTCGCCCCTGGACCCTGCATTGATGAGGTACGGCCCTGAATACGATACCTTAATAATGTAGTGTTATCGACAATGAACCTGTGTGCAACATTTGAGTAAAATCGGTTCGACGGAAATGGATCAAAAATCGACTGCAAGATTTAACCAAGACAGATAGGCAACAAACGATGGTAAATAAAAGCGTGTGGAAAAAAAAAATAATAATAAAAAATCCAGGAATGTTCTTGGCAAATAATGGCAGCTAGTTGCCTAAAAGTTTCAAGTAACGTTTCTTGAAAATAACAGAAACTGCTACAAAGCTTGATTTACATATTGTTGTTGTCACCTTTGATCAAGAATGTTTTAGAATAGAAAACCAGAATTTTCCAGGAAATAGTTTTCGGACAATCAGCTGCCCATTATTTCCCAAGAACATTCCTGAATTTTCCTTACAGTGCATGTGGAACAGGAATAGAATAAAAAATAGCCCCGAATATTAAAAAAGTTCTTGTTATTATAAAAATTAAGGTATAGAACGAAAGTTAATAATAAGGATAAAAAAAAATCAAGGAATGTTCCTGGGAAATAATGGGCATCTAGTTGTCTAAAAGTTTCAAAGGGACGTTTCTTGAAAATAACAGAAACTTCTATAAAGCTTAATGAATAATTTTGTTGTCAACTTTGATCAAAACTGTTTTAGAATAGAAAATCAGAATTTTCTTGGAAATTGTTTTCGAGCAGTCACCTGCCCATTATTTCCTTAGAATGCTCTTGATTTTTTTTTTTTTTTTTTTTTTTTTTTTTTTTTTTTACAGTGCTTTTTATCCTGTGTGCAATATTCACAGGATAAAAAGAAAAAAAAAAAAGCTCCAAATATTACAAAAGGTCTTGCTATCATAAAAATTAAGGCATAAAATGATAGTTTATAATAAGAGGTATTAAATAAAACGTTTAAAAACAAAAGCTTTTTAAATATATTATATACAGGGTGATTATAAAAAAACTATCCCGATATATGAGCCCCTAACTGTCATACCGTTCACAGAAACTGAATGAAATTCTGGCCTAAAGTATTTTGAGGTATACGCGCTCAAGAATCATGTGAAAAACAACAGTTAAATTCTAACACTTACGGTTACAGTGACAAAATTTTGAAAATTTTAAATGGCAACACCTACTTTTTTTTATTGGAATGTGATCTTCATAGTGAAAAACCATAAAAAGCGTTGGAAAGGTACCTGTAGCACGAAAATCGCCGGCGCTAGACAGATTAAAAAGAATAGTGAAAACAACCAATAAGGACAGAGAAGCAACAGAAAAAAAACATTTTATTGTGTTTCATACATTTTCTATTTCACATACGACGACACTTTACATGCGGCAGATGGTGGATAGCACTGAACAATAAAATGTTTTACTTTCTGTTGCTTCTCTGTCCTTTATTGGTTGTTTTCACTTTTCTTCTTAGTCTGCCTAGCGCCGGCGATTTTCGTGCTACAGGTACCGTTCCAACGCTTTTTATGGTTTTTCACTATGAAGATCACATTCCAATAAAAAAAAGTAGGTGTTGCCATTTGAAATTTTCGAAATTTTGTCACTGTAACCGTAACTGTTAGAATTTAACTGTTGTTTTTCACATGATTCTTGAGCGCATACCTCAAAATACTTTAGGCCAGAATTTCATTCAGTTTCTGTGAACGGTATGACAGTTATGTGCTCATATATCAGGATAGTTTTTTTATAATCACCCTGTATATAATTCATGAAAAGTTTTAAAAAATTGGCCGATTAGCTTCTGTGTGTCTGCAAGATATATATTTAGTTATGTAAGTAATTGTTGATGACAGTTTGACTCTTGTGATATGGCATTAAATTTCAATGTTTGACTACGAAAACATTAAACCAACACCCTCCATTTTGTTTTTGAACAGTTATATACAGGGTGATCTTAAAATTTCAGCCCACTTGTCTTTTTGCTAACTTCAGATTTTCAAAATTTATTTGAAGTGAAGTGAATTGTTTGTTTCGAACAGGTACTGAAGATTCCATGTGCTGTCGAGATAGAATGATCTCATTCATGGCTGTGTATACAGTACTTCCAGGGAATTACACAACAAAAATCTTTCAACAATTTCTGTGATCATGCGATGTAGTGGACTGAAGTGGACTGAAACTTTCCAAGTAACCCATATAAAGTTATTTTCTGACTTTTTTTTTCACGTGCCTGCCATTTTGTTTCAATGGGTCCATCCGAGAAGCATAGAAACAATAACAAATGCTGGGCTGACAGTTTCAGTAATAATCGTCATATTTTAAGACATTTTCATTACAAATATACTTTGTAAAGAAAAGTATGATTCAACATGAATGTATCTTTTTTAATTATTTTACAACTCCAGAAATGTATTTGTGCTGCTAAGATTTTGAAAAATTTGGTCGTTTCCGTTTTCCAAATATCACCCCCCTACCGAGAAAATAACAATAGAACTTTTGAACAAGAAACAAATAATAGATAGACATTATTAATGATGAGAACAAATTAAATGAGAGAGAACGGACATAATTAATAACAGTGCCACTTGCGGCTTATTTTGTTAATGAGAACTTTAAGAAATTCTATCTCACCTTTCCAGACATTCAGGGTTGCATTCCTCTTTACTTGGCCTCCTCTGTTTTCCGCCACACATTCGTAAACACCGGAATCTCTTTGAAGGACTCTCCTGATGGTCAGTCTTTGGTTATTTTCAGCTGTTTCAACTCCTGACATATCTGTCGTGTTGAAAATTTTGCCATCTTTTCTCCAGGTCACATTTGGCAAGGGCACTCCATCAGCGAAGCAGTAAAATTCTTGTAATGAGGCTGGAAACTGATGGATTACTGAACCGTTCATGTTGGTTTTAAAAATGGTAGGTCTTACGATTCCTAAAAAAGGCAGAAAATAGTATGAGCGTGTTCACTGCAAAAAATTGTTGATTTTACAGTATAATACTAGCATCCCAGTTGCCAGTATTATACCGTAAAATTAACAATAATAAACAGTAAAATAAGCAGTAATACGATACCGCGCATGACCGGAAGTGCATTACTGCTTATTTTACTGTTTATTACTGTTAATTTTACGGTATAATGTTGACAGCTGGAGTGCCAGTATTATACCGTAAAATCGACATTTTTTTTTTCAGTGTAATTATTTCAGTTATAAGGCTTTTAAAAAATGTGTCTACAGACTGGTATGAAGAATTTCCATAAAAACTTAAACTTACTATGAATAATATAAGTAGCAGAAAACTACTTCAGAATGTATACAGCGTTCTCCGTGTTGAACATATACAAACTGTTAGAGAATTAGCAAATTCAAACTCGCTGTTTTCTGATACGATTTCGAAATAATTTTTATCCCTACACCCAGAAATTTCTCAGGTTCCTAAGAATTGGATGTTTTCCTTTTTCCTATAAAAGTCATGCATCTACCAGGAAATGCTCTCACAGTTAGTGCTTAAAACCAACATTAAGTCGTGAAAAGTTGGTTACAAGATATAGTTGACTGTATGTCACATTTATCGTAAAACAAAACACATTGTTCGATGATTTGGCTCTTGAGTGAGAACTCCTAAAGCGTTCATGCATGTAGAAATAAAAGTGATTCAATAATTATATAGCATTCCGAGATGTATGGAATGTGACGCTAGCCAATTGAGTATATTCCTATTACTAATCACTACACGTAGCCAAGAAAAAATACAGGCCGCGGTACTCCACCGATCTCGGTTGCTTTTCAGCCTACCTTGATGACATCACAGTTAGATAATCGGTGGAAACCAGACTATCTTTATCACGTGATAGCTATATTATGTTACTAATTATGAATTTAGTACACATATTTTGTTAAATAATACAATTATTAAGCAAAAGTTATTGCTGCCCATTGGTAGATCTAGAAATAGAAAAGAACTTCATATATTTATGTATCTGTTCGTTAAAAAGTTAACTATTTGTTCAACGAGTCAAATTCAATGTTTGCGTATTTGTTTACGCTTTTATTATATTTATTTTCCTTCTTTAAGAAGACAGACACATTCCTCTGATAATATGACAACATTTAGAACTTAAAATTTTTAATAAATGGAATATAATCAGAATAAATTAAAACTTCTTAGAATTGAGAATGGAATACTTACTTTTGACTGCGATTATGATGTACTTGGATTCAGTAAAATTATTTTTCGAATTAGAAGCAATGCATTCATATTCTCCGCTCATATTTAAGTGTATGGGATCAAAAATAACTGTTTCCATTAAAGAGTACGCCGTGATGTTAGTTTGCTGCCGTATGTCTAATAGGGAATAAAAGAAACTGAATGAGATGTAATAGAAAATGAAAAAAAAATGAAAATAATATATAACATTTATTAAAGATAACTTATAAAGTTTAAAAGCATTTAGTAGGTTGTATCAAAAGTATTTTCGTTTTTTGAATGCTTTTATACCAAAGCATGTAGCTGATACTTTCTCACCCCTACTGTTGAACATAACAATGTCATTTAAAAGGATATATATCCCTCTATATTCTATAACCATACAGGATTCTTTCTTTCATTTTTAAGTCACATAATGGGTGATAAAATGTTGAGATTTTATGCATCACAAGGCATTATTTTAAATTAGACCTTAAAACCAATAAAGCTGTCCTCAAAACTTGTACAGTTGGAGGCCAAGGCAAGAGTAGTGTCAGGACAGTTCAAAGCAAATCCAAACATTTTAATTAAGGGGACCTCAGTCTTGAAATCAAACTCAGAAGTGACAGCCCATAAACTGTGAATCTTGACCAGTTGAAGAGAAAAAAGAGCAGAATCAATTTTCCACAATCAATTTTGATGCTAAAAATTAACAAAACTACACATTCAAAAATTAAGAATTTTTTTATTGCTGGTTTCCGTAACGTGGCTATAGTGTAGCCATATCATTGTCCAGAAAACCGGGCCGCGTACCGACAACTGGCCGGCTATCAACCTCAACTGAAAGGGTGGAAGAAGTGAGACAGTCTTTTGTGCGATGTCCCAAAAAATCAGTGCGTACGGCCTCACGCGAATTACAGATGCCAAAAGGGTCTCGTGATACCAGAAGACACATTGAGCTTTTTCTTGATTTGTGAACATTTTCGGTTTCCTGGACACTGGCGCTGCTACACCACAACCACGCAATGGAAACCTGCAACAACAGCAACAAAACTTTCGAACTTTTTGGCACCAGTTTCACATGTCTATGTTATATATAGCGGATATGAATATATTTTATAATCAAATAATGACTTTTAGGACACTATGTATAAACCGATATTTAACAGCAGGTTGAAATTAATTTTATAAATTCATATTACCAGGTAAGTTGTATGCATAGATGAGGTCTCTCTCCTGGTACATCGGTCTCCATTTCCACTCTACATGACTGAAATTGAAGGCGTTAACCTTGCATACAAGTTCAACGTAGTCTTTGTCAACAGGCTTTCGCTTTGATATTGAAATCTCAAATCCATCACCAGCATCTGAAATAAAACAGCGTTAAGTTAAATTATAGTCTAGGAATTGACAGAGGCATACCAAGTATAAAATCAGTATTAGTTCAACATTTGTAAAATTGGTTTTATACTGGAAATATTTACAATGCAAAAATTGTAGGATTGTTGAGATTAAATTAGACACCATTTTATTCCAAATATATTTCAAATATTATCCTTTTATTGGAAGCATATTTAATGATATATGCAAACATTTCACGAATATTGTATAAGTATTAGTAGGCAATATTAGTTGCATTTAATTTTCGAAATGTTAACATATTAATGTGACCTAATAATGTACCAATATATGTTTGCTATTTCAACTAACCCAATTTAATTTTAACTTAAACTTTCGTTCTTAATTCTGAGCACTATCGATACGGTATCGATGTAGAAAAATGGTGTTGATATTGACGTGGACAACAGCGAAAAATAATGCTACAATTTAATATACCACCATATATGATTTATTCATCGTGATGACTTTCTTAAGTCATTTGTACAATCTTCATCGTAGTCATTAATATGATTCTTACTTTCATTATAAAAGGAAATTAAGCATCAAAATTTTGCATTTGAATACTGACAACATACATCCTATGAACAGATAAACTATCTTCATCGATATTGGAAAGTACAGATAGTGCTCAGAAACAGGGTCTGTGATTGAATTTTACTTTTGAAAATATACTTTTATTCTTGTAATACAGTAGTGGCCACAATTATGGAAACTTTTTGGAAAGACTTAATTTCTAATGTTTGATAGCTCATAATGTCACTTAATTTTGAAGTAAAGACGTAAAAATGCACATCAATGAAAACATAATTTGATTCAGAATATGATGCAATAATCATCAGGCGGATATTTCTATGTTACTAGCTATTGTCAAGAAGAAAACTGAAACATGTGGTAAAAATTAACTATACAAAATATTCCACCAAGCCAGTTAATTCTTATTTGAGTAAACTTTAGCGTTATTTGCAGTTTTAAAATGCCTTTCCATGGAATGTACCAAGTGTTTTAGTCCTGTCGCTGCCTTAATATAATACCAAGATTCAGTTATCGTGTCGGTTAATTAGGCTTAACCCCTTCAGCACCAGATTATTGTATCCTAAGTGGTATAGAAAGTTGATTGACAGCTTTCCAAATCCTACATTGAATCATTTTAGAGACGGCAGCTATTTACCACAAAATTAAACAACACCACACAATTCAATATTATACATGACGTACGGGTAGTACGTCTGGTAAGGGACTACGATGAAATCGTGACTTACGGGTAGTACGTCTAGTAAGGGACTACGATGAAATCGTGACGTACGCAGTGTACGTCTGGTACTAAAGGGGTTTATTGCAGACTTTTTCCCGCGAAAAAAATATCTTTAGTTGTCTCCACAGAATTTCAATTGTATTAAAGTTTGGATTATTCTCAAGTCAGTCCAGTCGTGGAATGCGATTGTCGTGGAATGCGATTGTCGTGGAATGCGATTGTCTTGAAACCATTTTTAGCATATAGCAGCAATATAACATGGAGTGAAATTTTGTTGAAATAGAAGTACTTCATTATCTTAGAATAGATCATGTACGGAAGACTTCAGTTTGGGTTCAAGTGTTCTCATTCATGTATTTTTTGACATTTATACACCCAAACATCACTCAAATTATACCTTCATCTATCAGTCTCCATTCAGCACAAGATCATAACATTGACTTGGTGTGTCATGGAAGATGTAATGCACTCAGAATGAAAACCTTTTTCGATTCCTCTACTTGCATATTTTGTGACATCACTATCAAATATCGCTATCATCATCCCAAATAGCACGGCCGTACTATTTCTCTGTCTAGTTAACATGGATTTTAGCCTAATACTATCGTTTTAACCTTTGTTTGATGATAAAATGTTTTTTCTTGGAATTCTACCATTTAGACCAAAGTACTGCAATATGCACAGAACTGTACTTTGCTTGAACTTCCCATTTCGGCACGCCAGTTCATTTTGTATACACTGAAATTATTTTTTTGTGATCCAAGCACAGGATTATTTCTCTTCTACTATCAGTTCCTCTCTTTCGCCCTTTCCTATCTTTACCAGTTTTGTTTTATGCGACTTAGATACCCTAGTTAATTTTCTTCCAATTTTCCATCGAATTTTTTCATAACTGTAGCTTTTTACACTTAATGTAACTATTATAAATAACTTTCTTTGTTACCAATCAACTCTTTGCGACATTTTTTTAATGTCATATCCTTTACTAGCTGAATAATTGACAGGACACACAAAACTTTACCAACTTCATAGTAATCATAAAACAATACTATAAAAGCCCTTTTATGAGTATCAATATATGAATCTATAATTGCGATTCTACCCTAGGCTTGATTGAATCATTACGAAATAAAAAAAGCATTTTTTTCTAAAAGGTTTCCTTAATTTTGTCACTATTATAATTGTAATTCTTGAATACATTTTGTTCTTGTTTTACAGACAAAGCAAGTTAAAAAAGAATTTTTATTGACCCCGAATTTACTGTTTTAGATATATTCCTTAGTTACCGGCATACATGATTTATTTTAACGTAATTGACTTTACATTTGTACAATCTTCATTGTAATAATTGATAAGATTCTTACCTGTCACAATAAACGGAGATAAAGCATCATCTTTTCCCATTTGATTACTGGCAACACACATGTAATGACCGGATTCTTTCGCTGTCACGTGAAGATAAGACACCAAAGAAAATGTATTCACTTCCGAATATTCCAGAGTCACATTTTCCTGATTTGGTGTTTTCCCGTTGTACTCGACGTCTGTCCATCCATAAAGAGTACTGCCGGCGCTGCAGTCGAATACCTCTTCACAGGGTTTCCACCTCCACCAGACAACTGGAACAGGATAGCCATCAGCGTGACACTCCAGTGTATATTCGGTGTCTTTAAAATATATCCCTTCCGCATTTTTCAGGGAAACAACAGGTTTATCTGCAACAAAAAGTTTATTACATAAATATAAAAGTAATAAAGTACACAGCGAATCACAATTGCTTTTGAGCTTTTCTAAAAACACATATTAATAGTCTGGTTTAGTGAGCACGTTAGCAGTGTTAAAAAAGAAAGCCAAGCTTAAAAAAAATTAGTTAAAAATTAAATTTTAGGAAAGTTGCAAATGACAATTTTTCGGACTGTTAAAATACTGTTGTTGCATTTATTTCTTAAATTTAAGCATATATTTTCCTGAGTAGCTTTATGATTACAAAACAGAATGAAGGAAGGCTGTTACAAGTACAGTACCTTCATGTACCATAACAGCGAAATACAGGTAGAAAAATTAGTCAGGAGAAGTTTGGACAAAATCGGAATTGGCGAACCTTTCATTATCACCAAGCTAGTGTTTGGCGATAACGATTTGAATACTTATCTAAGCGAACTCATCAAAACGAACATCGTTAAATTCTACAATGTAGGCTGCCAAAGTTTCTAAAAAGCGTTCTTTACATTTAGAAACATTAGAAACCAATATATTTTCAAGATTTAAAGACGAATTTATAAAAACAAAGTTTATTTTGCTGCCACTGGTTTTCGGAAACGTTTTCAAGTAGTTTTTAGAGTGTATTTAGTTTTCTCAAATCGGAATATCGGTTTTTAAGATGCTATCATTTCTCAGTTCACTCATCATTTTCAGCTGCGTAATTGAATTTGTACATGAAAGAGTAACGAAGTAAGATTAATTTTAATGTTAATGCTAATGCTGTTAATTTATCACGTGCGGCTGTAAAACATGTTTGTTGGGCATGAAAATGTTTACTTGAGTATTGATAGCATTGGAAAAATCTATTTGCGGGTTTGGGAAAACTTATTAATACCCTATAAAAACTAATCGGAAACGTTTCAGAAAATCAGTGGCAGCAAAAGAAACTTTGCTTTTAAAAATGCTTCTTTAAATCTTGAAAATATATTGGTTTTTGAGGTTTCTAAATAGAAAGAAGGTTTTCAAAATCGTGGGTAACTCGAATGAAGTTATTGTATATTGTCGTTCGTGATTATATTACATCGTATATTAAGAAATGTTTGTCTTTTTTTGCATTGTGGTTGAAGATTTTTGATAATCATATTTACAAAAAGATAAATGAATGAGTGAATGCACTATAAAAATAAAGACAAAATCTACTTAAATATACAATAACTTCTTCCGAGTTACCCACGATTCTAAAAAGCGTTCTTTACATTTAGAAACATTAGAAACCAATATATTTTCAACATTTAAAGACGAATTTATAAAAACAAAGTTTATTTTGCTGCCACTGGTTTTCGGAAACGTTTTCAAGTAGTTTTTAGAGTGTATTTAGTTTTCTCAAATCGGAATATCGGTTTTTAAGATGCTATCATTTCTCAGTTCACTCATCATTTTCAGCTGCGTAATTGAATTTGTACATGAAAGAGTAACGAAGTAAGATTAATTTTAATGTTAATGCTAATGCTGTTAATTTATCACGTGCGGCTGTAAAACATGTTTGTTGGGCATGAAAATGTTTACTTGAGTATTGATAGCATTGGAAAAATCTATTTGCGGGTTTGGGAAAACTTATTAATACCCTATAAAAACTAATCGGAAACGTTTCAGAAAATCAGTGGCAGCAAAAGAAACTTTGCTTTTAAAAATGCTTCTTTAAATCTTGAAAATATATTGGTTTTTGAGGTTTCTAAATAGAAAGAAGGTTTTCAAAATCGTGGGTAACTCGAATGAAGTTATTGTATATTGTCGTTCGTGATTATATTACATCGTATATTAAGAAATGTTTGTCTTTTTTTGCATTGTGGTTGAAGATTTTTGATAATCATATTTACAAAAAGATAAATGAATGAGTGAATGCACTATAAAAATAAAGACAAAATCTACTTAAATATACAATAACTTCTTCCGAGTTACCCACGATTCTAAAAAGCGTTCTTTACATTTAGAAACATTAGAAACCAATATATTTTCAACATTTAAAGACGAATTTATAAAAACAAAGTTTATTTTGCTGCCACTGATTTTCGGAAACGTTTTCAAGTAGTTTTTAGAGTGTATTTAGTTTTCTCAAATCGGAATATCGGTTTTTAAGATGCTATCATTTCTCAGTTCACTCATCATTTTCAGCTGCGTAATTGAATTTGTACATGAAAGAGTAACGAAGTAAGATTAATTTTAATGTTAATGCTAATGCTGTTAATTTATCACGTGCGGCTGTAAAACATGTTTGTTGGGCATGAAAATGTTTACTTGAGTATTGATAGCATTGGAAAAATCTATTTGCGGGTTTGGGAAAACTTATTAATACCCTATAAAAACTAATCGGAAACGTTTCAGAAAATCAGTGGCAGCAAAAGAAACTTTGCTTTTAAAAATGCTTCTTTAAATCTTGAAAATATATTGGTTTTTGAGGTTTCTAAATAGAAAGAAGGTTTTCAAAATCGTGGGTAACTCGAATGAAGTTATTGTATATTGTCGTTCGTGATTATATTACATCGTATATTAAGAAATGTTTGTCTTTTTTTGCATTGTGGTTGAAGATTTTTGATAATCATATTTACAAAAAGATAAATGAATGAGTGAATGCACTATAAAAATAAAGACAAAATCTACTTAAATATACAATAACTTCTTTCGAGTTACCCACGATTCTAAAAAGCGTTCTTTACATTTAGAAACATTAGAAACCAATATATTTTCAACATTTAAAGACGAATTTATAAAAACAAAGTTTATTTTGCTGCCACTGATTTTCGGAAACGTTTTCAAGTAGTTTTTAGAGTGTATTTAGTTTTCTCAAATCGGAATATCGGTTTTTAAGATGCTATCATTTCTCAGTTCACTCATCATTTTCAGCTGCGTAATTGAATTTGTACATGAAAGAGTAACGAAGTAAGATTAATTTTAATGTTAATGCTAATGCTGTTAATTTATCACGTGCGGCTGTAAAACATGTTTGTTGGGCATGAAAATGTTTACTTGAGTATTGATAGCATTGGAAAAATCTATTTGCGGGTTTGGGAAAACTTATTAATACCCTATAAAAACTAATCGGAAACGTTTCAGAAAATCAGTGGCAGCAAAAGAAACTTTGCTTTTAAAAATGCTTCTTTAAATCTTGAAAATATATTGGTTTTTGAGGTTTCTAAATAGAAAGAAGGTTTTCAAAATCGTGGGTAACTCGAATGAAGTTATTGTATATTGTCGTTCGTGATTATATTACATCGTATATTAAGAAATGTTTGTCTTTTTTTGCATTGTGGTTGAAGATTTTTGATAATCATATTTACAAAAAGATAAATGAATGAGTGAATGCACTATAAAAATAAAGACAAAATCTACTTAAATATACAATAACTTCTTCCGAGTTACCCACGATTCTAAAAAGCGTTCTTTACATTTAGAAACATTAGAAACCAATATATTTTCAACATTTAAAGACGAATTTATAAAAACAAAGTTTATTTTGCTGCCACTGATTTTCGGAAACGTTTTCAAGTAGTTTTTAGAGTGTATTTAGTTTTCTCAAATCGGAATATCGGTTTTTAAGATGCTATCATTTCTCAGTTCACTCATCATTTTCAGCTGCGTAATTGAATTTGTACATGAAAGAGTAACGAAGTAAGATTAATTTTAATGTTAATGCTAATGCTGTTAATTTATCACGTGCGGCTGTAAAACATGTTTGTTGGGCATGAAAATGTTTACTTGAGTATTGATAGCATTGGAAAAATCTATTTGCGGGTTTGGGAAAACTTATTAATACCCTATAAAAACTAATCGGAAACGTTTCAGAAAATCAGTGGCAGCAAAAGAAACTTTGCTTTTAAAAATGCTTCTTTAAATCTTGAAAATATATTGGTTTTTGAGGTTTCTAAATAGAAAGAAGGTTTTCAAAATCGTGGGTAACTCGAATGAAGTTATTGTATATTGTCGTTCGTGATTATATTACATCGTATATTAAGAAATGTTTGTCTTTTTTTGCATTGTGGTTGAAGATTTTTGATAATCATATTTACAAAAAGATAAATGAATGAGTGAATGCACTATAAAAATAAAGACAAAATCTACTTAAATATACAATAACTTCTTTCGAGTTACCCACGATTCTAAAAAGCGTTCTTTACATTTAGAAACATTAGAAACCAATATATTTTCAACATTTAAAGACGAATTTATAAAAACAAAGTTTATTTTGCTGCCACTGATTTTCGGAAACGTTTTCAAGTAGTTTTTAGAGTGTATTTAGTTTTCTCAAATCGGAATATCGGTTTTTAAGATGCTATCATTTCTCAGTTCACTCATCATTTTCAGCTGCGTAATTGAATTTGTACATGAAAGAGTAACGAAGTAAGATTAATTTTAATGTTAATGCTAATGCTGTTAATTTATCACGTGCGGCTGTAAAACATGTTTGTTGGGCATGAAAATGTTTACTTGAGTATTGATAGCATTGGAAAAATCTATTTGCGGGTTTGGGAAAACTTATTAATACCCTATAAAAACTAATCGGAAACGTTTCAGAAAATCAGTGGCAGCAAAAGAAACTTTGCTTTTAAAAATGCTTCTTTAAATCTTGAAAATATATTGGTTTTTGAGGTTTCTAAATAGAAAGAAGGTTTTCAAAATCGTGGGTAACTCGAATGAAGTTATTGTATATTGTCGTTCGTGATTATATTACATCGTATATTAAGAAATGTTTGTCTTTTTTTGCATTGTGGTTGAAGATTTTTGATAATCATATTTACAAAAAGATAAATGAATGAGTGAATGCACTATAAAAATAAAGACAAAATCTACTTAAATATACAATAACTTCTTCCGAGTTACCCACGATTCTAAAAAGCGTTCTTTACATTTAGAAACATTAGAAACCAATATATTTTCAACATTTAAAGACGAATTTATAAAAACAAAGTTTATTTTGCTGCCACTGATTTTCGGAAACGTTTTCAAGTAGTTTTTAGAGTGTATTTAGTTTCCTCAAATCGGAATATCGGTTTTTAAGATGCTATCATTTCTCAGTTCACTCATCATTTTCAGCTGCGTAATTGAATTTGTACATGAAAGAGTAACGAAATAAGATTAATTTTAATGTTAATGCTAATGCTGTTAATTTATCACGTGCGGCTGTAAAACATGTTTGTTGGGCATGAAAATGTTTACTTGAGTATTGATAGCATTGGAAAAATCTATTTGCGGGTTTGGGAAAACTTATTAATACCCTATAAAAACTAATCGGAAACGTTTCAGAAAATCAGTGGCAGCAAAAGAAACTTTGCTTTTAAAAATGCTTCTTTAAATCTTGAAAATATATTGGTTTTTGAGGTTTCTAAATAGAAAGAAGGTTTTCAAAATCGTGGGTAACTCGAATGAAGTTATTGTATATTGTCGTTCGTGATTATATTACATCGTATATTAAGAAATGTTTGTCTTTTTTTGCATTGTGGTTGAAGATTTTTGATAATCATATTTACAAAAAGATAAATGAATGAGTGAATGCACTATAAAAATAAAGACAAAATCTACTTAAATATACAATAACTTCTTCCGAGTTACCCACGATTCTAAAAAGCGTTCTTTACATTTAGAAACATTAGAAACCAATATATTTTCAACATTTAAAGACGAATTTATAAAAACAAAGTTTATTTTGCTGCCACTGATTTTCGGAAACGTTTTCAAGTAGTTTTTAGAGTGTATTTAGTTTTCTCAAATCGGAATATCGGTTTTTAAATGCTATCATTTCTCAGTTCACTCATCATTTTCAGCTGCGTAATTGAATTTGTACATGAAAGAGTAACGAAGTAAGATTAATTTTAATGTTAATGCTAATGCTGTTAATTTATCACGTGCGGCTGTAAAACATGTTTGTTGGGCATGAAAATGTTTACTTGAGTATTGATAGCATTGGAAAAATCTATTTGCGGGTTTGGGAAAACTTTTTAATACCCTATAAAAACTAATCGGAAACGTTTCAGAAAATCAGTGGCAGCAAAAGAAACTTTGCTTTTAAAAATGCTTCTTTAAATCTTGAAAATATATTGGTTTTTGAGGTTTCTAAATAGAAAGAAGGTTTTCAAAATCGTGGGTAACTCGAATGAAGTTATTGTATATTGTCGTTCGTGATTATATTACATCGTATATTAAGAAATGTTTGTCTTTTTTTGCATTGTGGTTGAAGATTTTTGATAATCATATTTACAAAAAGATAAATGAATGAGTGAATGCACTATAAAAATAAAGACAAAATCTACTTAAATATACAATAACTTCTTCCGAGTTACCCACGATTCTAAAAAGCGTTCTTTACATTTAGAAACATTAGAAACCAATATATTTTCAACATTTAAAGACGAATTTATAAAAACAAAGTTTATTTTGCTGCCACTGATTTTCGGAAACGTTTTCAAGTAGTTTTTAGAGTGTATTTAGTTTTCTCAAATCGGAATATCGGTTTTTAAGATGCTATCATTTCTCAGTTCACTCATCATTTTCAGCTGCGTAATTGAATTTGTACATGAAAGAGTAACGAAGTAAGATTAATTTTAATGTTAATGCTAATGCTGTTAATTTATCACGTGCGGCTGTAAAACATGTTTGTTGGGCATGAAAATGTTTACTTGAGTATTGATAGCATTGGAAAAATCTATTTGCGGGTTTGGGAAAACTTATTAATACCCTATAAAAACGAATCGGAAACGTTTCAGAAAATCAGTGGCAGCAAAAGAAACTTTGCTTTTAAAAATGCTTCTTTAAATCTTGAAAATATATTGGTTTTTGAGGTTTCTAAATAGAAAGAAGGTTTTCAAAATCGTGGGTAACTCGAATGAAGTTATTGTATATTGTCGTTCGTGATTATATTACATCGTATATTAAGAAATGTTTGTCTTTTTTTGCATTGTGGTTGAAGATTTTTGATAATCATATTTACAAAAAGATAAATGAATGAGTGAATGCACTATAAAAATAAAGACAAAATCTACTTAAATATACAATAACTTCTTCCGAGTTACCCACGATTCTAAAAAGCGTTCTTTACATTTAGAAACATTAGAAACCAATATATTTTCAACATTTAAAGACGAATTTATAAAAACAAAGTTTATTTTGCTGCCACTGATTTTCGGAAACGTTTTCAAGTAGTTTTTAGAGTGTATTTAGTTTTCTCAAATCGGAATATCGGTTTTTAAGATGCTATCATTTCTCAGTTCACTCATCATTTTCAGCTGCGTAATTGAATTTGTACATGAAAGAGTAACGAAGTAAGATTAATTTTAATGTTAATGCTAATGCTGTTAATTTATCACGTGCGGCTTTAAAACATGTTTGTTGGGCATGAAAATGTTTACTTGAGTATTGATAGCATTGGAAAAATCTATTTTCGGGTTTGAGAAAACTTATTAATACCCTATAAAAACTAATCGGAAACGTTTCCGAAAATCAGTGGCAGCAAAAGAAACTTTGCTTTTAAAAATGCTTCTTTAAATCTTGAAAATATATTGGTTTTCGAGGTTTCTAAATAGAAAGAAGGTTTTCAAAATCGTGGGTAACTCGAATGAAGTTATTGTATATTGTCGTTCGTGATTATATTACATCGTATATTAAGAAATATTTGTCTTTTTTTGCATTGTGGTTGAAGATTTTTGATATTCATATTTACAAAAAGATAAACGTACTTAATCGTACCTTTTACTTCCAATAAAAAGGATATACTGTCGATTCCGTCTTTCGTTTTTCCATACAAAGTATATGTTCCAGCGTCTGTTCTGTGCAATTGGCTGATTTCTAATACTACTGAAGAACTTTGAATTTTTATGTGGTAATGGCCGTCAGATGCTAGAAGTTCACCATTCTTTTCCCAGTACAGGTCTACATCTGAAATGCTTGGGAAAGCGTGCACCGTGATCACGAATCTGACGTCTTGCCCTGCCTGATAGATCACTGGTTCTGATATGTTGATGTCTGTGGTGAAGTTGACATGCACCCTTTGTTGAGAACCTGGAATACCAATAAATGAATAAGAAGTTTGTTTATGTTACACCAACAGATAACAAAGTATCCCCGTTTGATATTCACTGAGAAAATAATAATAATAATAATAATAATCATTGGAATAGAAGCAAAATTATTATGAAGCAAATATTTAAACGTGAGAGGAGCAAACGCATCATGCAGTAATAAAAAAAAAATCCCTGACGGCTCGGCCTACAGGGACAGGTAGATTTCGAAGACGCAGACCGTGGGGCGCCTGTTTGTCGGGAATTGCGGAAGAAATGACCTTTTTGCGATGATGCTGCAGTTGGAACCGCCTACTTCGAAACCAAATTTGTTTGGAGGCGGAGCCAGCAAGGATTTTTTTTTTTTTTTTTTTTTTTTTCTATAAGAGTTGGTCCTATAAGAAACATGTCAATATAAAAGTTTTAGATAATATTAAGAGGATTTATAATAAATTCAAGCGAATTTGAAATCTTAGGAATTGACGAAGTTATGAATTTTTTTCTTCTAAAACCCCCCTTCCCCCCCCCCTTAAGGCAATTTTTAATTATATCAAAAATCTGTCATACATAAGTTTTTGGCCCTGTTCCTAGAAGTAATAATAACTTTAAACGGATTCGATACGTATCATAATTAAGAAATTATGTTTTTTTTTTTCTGTTTTCACAAAAAGACCCCCCTCCCCCCCCCCCCCTTGGTTCGATTTTGCCCATTAACGAACTTGACCGAGATTTTATGCCCCTTGATTTTATGTATCAGTTTCGAAAAGATGCGGGAGTTGGAACTGCCTACTTCGGAAAATAACTTGTTTGCAGGCGGAGCCGGCAGGGATTTTTTTGTTTTTAAATTTTTTTTGCTATAACGGTTGGTCCTATAAAAAACTTGTCAATATAAAAGTTTTAGATAATACTAAGAGGATTAATAATAAATTTACGCGGATTTGATATCTTGGGAATTGACGAAGCTATGATTTTTTTTCTTCTGAAACCCCCCTTTTTTCCCCCCCTTGGGGCCATTTTTAATTATATCAAAAATCTGTCATACATAAATTTTCGGCCCTTTTCCTAGAAGTAATAATAACTTTAAACGGATTCGATACGTATAATAATAAAGAAATTATGAGGGTTTTTCTGTTTTCACAAAAAGCCCCCCCCTCATTCCCCCCCCCCCTTGGTTCGATTTTGCCCATTAACAAACTTGACCGAGATTGTATGACCCTTGATTTTATGTATCAGTTTGGAAGAGATTTATGCAGAATTTTTCCAGTTATCGTGGTCAGAAAAAAGTGACATAGATAGATAGATAGATAGATAGATAAAGTTTTGAACTGGGGGTGGTTTTGGGTTCTGGGAGTCATGATCGGCGCAGATCAGCAAAAATTTTTCAAAATTTCCAACTTAAGTGAGAATGTAATAGGTAGTATTTCTTACGAAATCTACCTAAAACAGAGCAAGTAATGACTTATGTAAATGGTACATTGCGAGTGTAGATTAGTTCTGGGTCAACGTTTATCATGTGAATAAAGTAATTAGATTTGACAATACTAATGTTATACTCTATGAATTTGAATAA
This sequence comes from Maratus michaelseni, assembly GCA_963931845.1. Taxonomy (NCBI): domain Eukaryota; kingdom Metazoa; phylum Arthropoda; class Arachnida; order Araneae; family Salticidae; genus Maratus; species Maratus michaelseni. Next base: position 287,223,604 of record OZ007587.1, read on the forward strand.
TTGATTCCTTAGCATATTAATGCAAAGAACAAAGATAGAAATTGACAAATTTAAAGAGTAAAGGAATATGAGAACCAAATAGAAAGCAAATACTTCTACAATATTTTCTACTTGTTCAAAGACGGCTTCGTTTGTATTTATTAATTTACTGGTTATGTATATTTAGGTATAACTGATAACAAGAAATAATAAAACATAAATTCCTAAAAAGTGAAAAAAATATTTAAATTTTTGTTTAAATTTAGTATTAAAATATTTTTAATACCTAGTGTATTTTTTAAAACAAAAACAAATTATGATTCTATATATTTTTTTTTATTCGACAATTTACATTTTAATGTATTGTAACTGCTTATGATTAACAGGTAGGCCAAACTCCTCATTTAATTCTTTAATTTAATTAATTTGAATTGACAATAGAAATTTTAAATATCTTAGGAAAATTAATGCTATTCATACTTTATTTTTCAAGTTAAAAATAGTACGGTAGTTTTATCTTTGTCAATTTGATTTGTTTATATTTATAAAGCTTTATTTCTGAATTTAGGAATCGGAGTTATTTATTTGCCCTAACAAAAAAAAAAAAAAAAAAAAAAAATATTAGTGAATTCGCCTTATGGATAACGATGATTTCAAAATACTGGGAGAAAATTCATTATATTTTGCCTTCGTGAAAATTGGAATTCTTATATTTTCATAATTATTTCATAGACATTGAAAATGTTACTTACTGTACACAAAGATATTGACATCAGCTCGACCCGTTTTTTGAGCATGATCCGTAACCGAACACACATATCGGCCACTATCGCTTGTACGGGCTTCCTTTACTATGAGGTGCGTGATCACTTCCTGGTGTTCATAATTTCTCGTTATTTTCCATTGAGAGAAAGGTTTTGTTTCGTTAATCCGAGATCCCGCTTCCTAAAAAAAAAAAAAAAAAAAAATAGAAAACAAAATTAAACACATTTTTTCCAATTCAAACAATTATTTATACTTTGAAGGTTAAACTTGATCTAAATTTTCATTTTAATTCAAATGAAACTCCTAAAACAGTGATAGTCACTCCGCTTGCTCAGGTCAAACATGATCCAACCCATGAATTTAAGTTCTCAGATTACACGTGTGCCGGCCAGTGACGACCACAGATATTATAAGTATTGAAGTACATTTGAAGGAATTGTAACTAACCATAGATCTCTTTTGATCTCAGTGCTGATGAATATCTGTTATTTATCAGCATTTTATGATGAAAAATTATTCGAAATCTCATTATCTTTAATTGAAAAAAAATCTATAAAACTTTTCCTATTGTGATAAATCGAAAATTTCGTTTTTTGTAACATAGCAATACGGACGAATCTTTTCAAAGGTATCCGGACAAATATGCGGTCCAAACCCTCAAAACCGGGATTATATCACGGCCAATCTGGGACATATGGTAAGCCTACAGCTTTTCGTTATACATTAGAATAAAATAAAAGGTGTATAGAATTTCTTAGTGTCTTTATTTTGCTATTATCAGTATGTTCGATGGCAAATAAGGCAGTCCCAAACACAAAAAGTCCAACGATGTTAGATGATGCAACGACCAATGTTGAACATTACTCTTTTTGCGGTAAGTGATCACAAAATTATATCATCATTCCATAACAACAGAAAAGCATTTGAAGACTATGACCAGAAAAACAATTAACGATAACTCTGATCACGCTAAGAAAATATTCTTGATAATATATACTGCAATTTACAATAAAGGAGATTCCATTTGAATGGACTTTTTCACATTAAACCGGGTTGTAGCTCAAAGCTTCACATTGGAAGCTACATTCAAAGGACGTGATAACGACTTATAAAAGACTACCACGCGCTCAAATCCAATACGTCTTAAGGAAAAAACAAAAAAACAATATTGCCATCAAATTACATCAACATATGTTGTATAAAATCCAAATTTCACCCAAAGGCAACTAACTCTTTGAATTACCTACTTATACATTTTTGTTCAACGATTTTAAGAACCTTTTGCATATCTAAATAAAAATGCATTTAATTTCAGCTTTATTGTATACTTTAGTTGGTTCTGTAACTATTGAAACAAGTAAAAGGAAAAAAATTAATAATACACGGGACATACAGAAAGTAAGTTCCATTTTTAGTTCATCGTAAAGCTGTTCAATAATCGCCAAAATGCGCATGCGGGCCGAGTAGCAACATCACTCCCCCGATGCAGTGTGAAATGAATAGTAACACAATTACTGATATTGTGTCCTATTTGCGTTAACATCAGTAATGGGGTTACCATTCATTTCACATTGTAGCAATGTGTGCTATGTTGACTATGGAAAGACACCTCCCCCCCCCCCCGCTGGTGCGCTAGCTGACTGCTAGTTTTGCTATCTGTACCATCTAATTTACCATATATAGCAAAATTATCGATGCTAAAATTGTTTGCCAAAATGTGACGCTGATTTCCAGTTTATTAGCAGCACTTGGATATCATCAAAGGAGGCATCATTCTTTGATATGGAGATACAAATTATGATTTCTCGTTAACATGAAAGTTTCAAAAGGTATGACAATTATGTTGAAACATAGTGCAAGGTTTGTACTTCAATGTACAATAACGTGTTCTGTTTCTTTATATTTTGCATTTTTTAAACTGACCTTTCTGGTCTCTTACGTGTGTATGTCAGTATTACTGCAGATTGTATTATAAGGGTGGATCAAATGAAAAGGGAATAGTCGTTATAATTACGTTTATTTTTGTATGAGTATGGCAATAACTATGTGTAGAGGTAGAGTGGTAAGTAAGAAAGGCAACCCCTACTGCGGAAATGCACTGGCCCTAAGTAGTTGCGCAGAAGCACGTGATATGCGCAAGCGGTCAGCCAACAGCATGGTCCCACAGACAATTGGTTGTTATTCATCTGCGTCTGCAGAACATTTGCGAGCAAAGAAGAGCAACGCGGTGTCATTCCCTTCTTTAGTGGCAGAATGAGTTGGAGTTTGCGAAGTGCATCGGTGAATGAAAGCAGTGAACATGCACTGCCATTGACTCGTGTGCAGGACTGGTACAAACGTTTCTTCGAGGGACGGGAATCTGTGAATGATGATATGCGTACCTGGTCAAGTTCAATTCGACATCACGTCGTCACATCGTCATCTCACCGTCACATCGCTATCTCGACGTCACATCTTTGGTTCGCTGAAAAAGTCATTGAAGAGTCACTTTTTTTACTCGGACAGCGAAACCATGGACAATGTTCCAAATTGGTTCCGATTTCAGCTAAAGGACTTCTATGAGCTGGAAAGTCACCGCTTGGTGAAACAATGGACAATTGCTTGTGTAATTTTGGAGGTTACATTTGAAATAAACTATACCATTTCATTCTGTAACTCCTGTTCCGTTTTAATTTGATCTATCCTAATATAATGCGAATAATTTATAAATTCTGTCATACTCACATTTTTATTGGGATAAATCCACTCAACGAATAGTCTCGTCCCTGGATCCACATTGACGATGCATTTCAGAGTGAAAGTTGAATTCACAACTGGATGCTGGGCTTCACTTGTATCAATGAACGGTTGAGGATCATGATATGTATCCGCTAATTCAGAGAAAAGAAAACATTACCAGATATTTTCAATATAATGCTAACATTTAATGCTTAGTCCAAACTCATATACATTTCTCTTTAAACATACTAACAAATATCTTGGTCAATGGAAAGTAGAAATATATAGAAATGTTATATTATATATACATATGAAATGTCTACCTGAAATACTACATTCGTTGTAGGTGGAGGTTAAAGTTAAATAGATTTTCTCCAACAGAGTGAAAGTATCAAAGCCAAGATTTATAATTATTACCCATGGTATTATGGAGTTCCATGTGTACGTATTTTCATCGGTAAAAAGCTGTCGAGATCCGATGATACCAACATGTGAGTGAACTGTGTCAGGCTGGATATAGTCGGGGTAGCTCAGTGGTTAGAATATTGTCACAAATAGCCAAGGTCCCAGGTTCGAATACTTGCCAAGGTGATTTTCATTATGTTGGAGAAAATCTATTCAACTTTGACCTACACCTACAACGAATATGTAGAAATGTATTATGAATAATTTTACAAAATGCATAATGGTAATGAATGTACAGTGGATTCTCGTTAATGCGTCTCCGCTTAAGACGTATCTCCGGTTAATGGGGACAGTTTCGTTGCCTCCAACATTTTCTTTTTGCAATTAATGTTAAGTGCATCGCTTAGTGTGTAGTACTCATTAGATAATGTGGACAAATTTTTCACTAATTGACTGCCCATAATCGAAATTTGTTTTGTACTTTATTTCTTTAAGAGCAAATTTGATGCAACTTTGATTATAAATTGTCAGAGGAATTGATGAGAAGGAAAAAACATTCCACCTCTGATAACGTCAGAAGTTCAACTAATAATGTCGACTGTTTTTGAATATTACCAATCAAAATGTGATACAACAGACCTAATTTTCGAATGTGTCACTAAATTAACAAATTATGAAGTAAAATGTTTTTGAATATCACCAATCAAGATGTGATGCAACAGACCATATTTTCCAATGTGTCGCTCAATTAAAAGATTGTGAAGTAAAATGTTTTTGAATATTACCAATCAAAATGTGATGCAACAGAACAAATTTTCTAATGTGTCGCTAAATTAAAAAAGTATGAAGTAGAAAGATCATTTGTTCAACTATGTCTAGACTGTGCTTAGACAGACACTTTTGTCCAAAATATGGCAAACTTACATTCCAGATTTGGTGATACTTGCCAGGACGAGTTCTATTATACGAGTGAGACAAGTTACAAAGTATTAGCTTGGCGATAATGGCAGGCTGGCAAGATGTTTGGCGATTAGCTTTTGTACAGAATCATCTCAACCAATTAAATTTCATATCCCGTCTATCGGCACTCTCATATCGAGGCACCCTAGTCTTCTCCATTAATCAAATTATACTATCAGTATACTGCTACTCTTTAACAAAGGTTTCTCTACTAACAGGTAAATAAATACAATACACTAAACAATAAAAATAGAAATTAAAAAAAACAAAGAATCAGACTTACGGAGAAACATCAAGGTAACGTTAATTTCTTCATACACATTCGCAAAATAGGCCCTGCATTGGAAACCTCCACTAAAATAAAACGTCGGATAGTACAACACAAAACCATGCTTTGGGTCAAAAGTAACGTCGCTTCCGAGGCTTACCATGCCAATTTCGTCTTCGTTGTCGGTCTTCCACAAGGTTACATTAACTTTGGTGCTAGTTGGTAAGCATGGTATAACACTTCTTCTGTGTTGTTGTACAGGAACGAGCATGTACCCTGCCAGTACAGATTTATCCATAAAGAGGTGTAAGGGATCTGAAAGCATGGAGTGATCAAATTAGAATCAAATCGCAAACGCTTCAACAAGAAATAATTTAAAAATATATACGTTATGCATGCATTTTATTAGGTATATAACTATGATTCCGCCCCTTTTTGATCATCCTGTGAGTACAGTGGGGGAAGTTACACATCCTTGCAAAGTGCTTCTACAGTATTCTTGACTGGTTTTCTAAAGCATAGACGAGTATTTGAGTATGACGAAACAGGTCTAATCTACCATGAACTGTTGCAATCGTGTAGTGAATGCTACAAACAAGTATTAATCAATTTAAACGAAGAATTGAGGCAAAAACGTCTAAAATATGTCGAAAGATACGACAAGATTGTTTTCCAACATGGCAATGTTCACCCACATTGGGCAAAACCAGTCAAGAAAACTGTAGAAGCATTTCACTGGGGATTTTGGCCCATCTGCTGTAATCACCAGATGTTGCTCCTTCAAAAACGATCCATTTGTTTGGCTCCGTTTGCGAGAATAGTTCAATTCTTTTACAGAAATTGAAAAGACTAAATGAGTTCTTCAAAGAAACCACGTCTCTTCCATTGCAAAATCCATTTGTTACCAGACAGGTGGATTGTAGCTTCTGATAGAATATCCGTTGAGTATCTTTCTTTCATTTTCACAAATAGCAAATGTATTTAGATTTAAGGGACAGAAAATTTAGAAGATTAATTATTTATTGTTAAAACAAAGTAACAAGTATATGTATAAAACAATTTAATGTAGACATTTACAAATTTGAAAAGTTGAAAGCTGGGGATATATATAATTGAAAGGAGTGGAAATTTGAAGAGAAACGGGTTGTTTAAATGACTGATAATTTATATTTCTTTAACTACAAAGTAGATTCCTGCACTGGGGTGGGGTTGTACTCAATAATTAATTATTCAAAGTGAGTATTAATGCCATTACAACAAAATCAATATTAAATTATTTTAGATAGAAAAATAAAATTATTTTATTAGTGAAGATACTGAATTATTCAAGAGAATTATGGTTATCAAATTAATGAGGCAACAGAGGATTCTAGGAATAGAGTCCCCTTGATGTAATAAAAAGTTTTCATGGAAAATAAACAATCTTGAAGTATCAGTTCAAGATCAGTCATCAGAAGTATCGTATTTAATCAATGTATTTCGCGTTACAGTTCTCAAAAGTTAAATCTACTAAGATAAAAAAATAATGAAAAAGGTGAAAATTTTGACAGAATTTCAAACATTAAATAAAAGGAATTCATGACAAAAATTCGACTTTCAGAACTGGCATAGAGGCCCCAGATCTGCAGATTTACGCGTTAGAAATAAAATTAATATTTATAGTGCTTCTTTATGTACTGATTTGTTTTTTCCAGAGATACACTATCAAGCATTGAAGACAGGAGAGTCAGAAGACACACCCTTCCTGAGAGGCCAACCCAATGGGTTTAAGGCTGAGAATATCTCTAAATCTCAGGAGGAAGGATCTATATATTCCCAACTAACCCAGTGAGTATCCGCGAGGAAAAAATCTCGATTTGTTGAAGCTTTTAGGGGGGGAAATTACATTATTTTACAATGACATTAAAATTTAGTATTTTATACATAAGATTATGAATGTCATGATTTCAAGAATATAAATGTTTATATTATTTACAATGGCATTAATTTAAAAATATATATATTTATACATGAAATGATAATATCAGTTTATAAAATTCATAAAGTTCATTTAACTTGTAAAATTTAGTTTAAATATTCAAGAGAAATCGGATTGAATCACTGCATAGAATGGTTGTTATCCCTTGAGCGTTTTTATTAAATATATCTTCTTGTATGAGGCAAAGTACTTGACTTTGTATCGAGGAAACTCAACATTGAAGACCTTTGAGACAACTCCTGTGACTTTTTTTTTTTTTTTTTTTTTTTTTTTTTATGTTAGCTGGGCGAACATGATAAATAGCTAAATATTGATCCTATCGCTATCATTCGTATTGCATTAATTTCATTTAAAATATAAACCTTACATCCATTTCATGTAAAATACATACCTTTAATTTAAAATACATATATTTAAAATTCCTGTCTTTCACTCATATCATAAAAAAAAAATTAGAAATTATTTCATAAACCAAAACATTTTATGTCAGTATCAAAATTTTTTTTCTAATTTACGCACTCGAAAAATAAAAGCTGGTATTAGCGAGGGGGCGGGGGAAATGATGTTGGCGAGATTTGTGCCCGGCAAAAATAAAAATACCAATTTATTTTTTTATTTTTTTCATTTGAGCGAGGTGGGCTTGAGTCCCCTAAGAACCCCTCCCTTCCTCATGCTCCTTCTGCACATTAAGCATTATTAGTCTACTATGATTCTACTTACCATTTACAAAAACGTACACAGAAGTAACATTATCTGCTGAATCAAAATTATCTGTTCCTTCGTAGTAGCATGTATAAAAACCCGAATCGTTATAATCCAAGTCTTCTAGTGTGAGAGTCGATTTATACTTATTTACAGATTGTGATATATTTACAGATGTGTAGACCATGAGACGACTGTCGTTGATATATATCTGCAAATACAACATAATAAGTAATAAGTTGAAAACACTTTACAAAAACTTTTTATAATGTTGACATAGTAATTATTGAACTATAAGTTTAAATATTTAATTAATAATTCAAAAATAAGTTATGTTATTCAAATAATTTTATTTAACTTTTAATAAAATATACTCATAATACAATTCCGTTTATGGATGTACATAAGAATCTCCCTTTATTTCAGAAAAAAAAAATGTGTGGCGTATAAATAAGAAAATGTGAGTATTTATTCAAACAGCATAGATCATATATTTCTGTTTAGTGACTTTTAATTATCCATTAATTCCAATATTTAGTGTCTGATTACTTTTGTGAGCTTTTGTATGACTAAATTTTAAAATGTGTATTAATATGTAATTTTAGAAACAATTTTTATTTCGTTTTTTTTTATATGCAAAATATATTTTTTATTTTATTCATTTGTTATAATACATGAAGAAGGCTTTACTGTACTAGAATTTAAAAAACACATTCACATACCTTTCGCTAATCTAAATGCTTTAGTGCTGCCATCTGTGGTGTATAAGAAAAATAAGAAACATTATCTGTCAAGTTTCTTCAGTTAGTAATTTTGCTATTTTAGTGCTGCCATCTGTGATTGGCAAAGAAACCAATAAACAATATCTGTCAATTTTCTTCTCCTAATTCTATTATTTTAGTGCTGCCACCTATAGATATCAATGTAAGCTAACTTCCTTGCAAATGTTTTCTTTTTTAATTCATTCAAACACAAAAATGGATTTCATGCAATTAAATTGTAATGAATCATTTTAAATTTAAACGTTTTCATATATTTTTAATGTTTACATATATAGGAAACACATTAACTGAAGTTTGAGAAAAAAAGTTATAAAATTAAAAATGAAATATGCTTTTTAAATATCACTGTTTTTGAAGAAACTTATTCATTTTGGTTTTGACAAGATCTAAAACATCTAGATGCATTTATTACTTTCATGTTTTTAAGCGAAAATTCTTTGCAGTGGGAAAAAGTCCAGCGGCTATTTAAAAAAAAGAAACGTAAAAGAAACGCCAGACCAAAATTGCTAAATGATACATGATTTCACAAGACATCAGAAATACTTTTAAAAAGAAAATTGTTAAACAGAAGGAATTTCATACGAGTTTTTCATGAGGAAAATAAAGCATATAGTCCCGAAAATGTAAAAAAGCAATGTTTTCCAGTAGCGGTGCGTGATTGCCTGTTTTACGAGTGTTGCATGTTATTTTCAGTGTCTTAACTTTTGTAATCTCTTTACTATCGCTATTTCCGAATACTTATAGCCCCACCAGGGTGCTGAGAAGTTCTGCTCTCATAACTCGTAGACAGAAGGTGCTGGAATCGAATACAATCGCGACCGTCGGCCTAATCGTTCGGAGTTTTCCATGGTTTTCTTCTAACCTTGGGTAATCTTCCGTAAATAAGGGTTAGGTTTAGGTTCCTTTAGAAAGACCCGCACGTAGGGCACACACCCCTCTGTCTATATTCCTCACGTAGATAATCGACAGTAATAAGCAACACCAACACACAGAATACTTATATTCGACTTATTTGATTGCAGAATATTATACAGGGTGTCCATAAATGATTGTCCCGGTTCCCTTACCTCATAACTTTTGACTTAAGAATATGACGAAAAATATTATTACATATTCGTAAATTACAACTCATAAAATTTTTTAATAACACAAACAAAGTTACATATGGGTAAAGTTGCAACTCAAAACGCTATTATCAAATAGCGATTATAATTAAATAATAATTAATATTAAACTTTTATCAAATTTATCAAAAAGCTGTTAATGAATTATGAGTGCGAAGTTAGATGGATAGATATTACATAATGCATTAATACTTTTTTGATAAAATTTTAATATTAATTATTATTTGATTATAATCGTTATTTTCTTAATAACGTTTTTAGTTGCAACTTTACCCATATGTAACTTTGTTTGTGTTATTTAAAAAAAAAAATTTTTTTCGAGCTGTAATTTACGAATATGTAATGATGTTTTTCGTCATATTCTTAAATCAAAATTTATGCTGTAAGGAAACCGGCACAATCATTTATAGACACCATGTACTAAAGGTGAGGATTACCATTCGGAAATAATTGTAGTAAAATGCTTACAAAAGTAAAGACTGAAATATCTCCTGAATATAACATGCAGCATTCCCAGAAAATACAGTCACGATCTGCTACTGTATGATTTTCTTCACTTGAGCAGTTAAAGGCAAAGTGAGTCGCCAATTTTGAAAAATTGAGTTGATTGCGTGGGATTGCTGGACACGGCATTGTATCCATATCAATATCCGTATAGCTGACAGTTCCACGAAATTGACTTGCAAACAGAATCCGAAGATATTTTACACCATAGGAAATCATTACAGTGCGTTCAGAAAATCTTTGGTTTTCAGCATTCAAGAAAATGTGGCTTACACCCCTCTGATTTTAAATGCCTCATATTTTTACTTTCCGAACACATAGTGTAAGTAGAGTATTGTAATCATGATTAGTGTTGCCAGTTCCAGTGTCACAAAAAAACGGGACAGTGGCATCGGGACATAAAAATGCAGTAAATCCTATTAAAACGGAACCTGTCTATAATGAAATCTGGTCTTAAACGTTAAAAAATCAATGTTCCTACGGTACGAATACCATAGAATTATACCTGCTAAGACAAAACCCTGTTTAAAATAGAATTTTGCTCTTGTCCCTTGCGATTCCGTCTTAGCAGGTTTTAGTATACTAGATAAACACAACAATCTTATACAGTAAAATCTGTGAAAGCGAAATCACTAGGGGCTGAAATAAAATTCTAATTTATCATGTATAATTGTATGGTACGTATATTCCTATTGTGTATGGACAATGGATTTTTTACTTTTAAACAGATTTCCACTATAAACAGGTTCTGTTTACACAGGGTTACTGAAAAAAGTACTGTAAACAAAAACCGAATCCCTAAGAACCGCAAAATCAATCCCGTTTTAAACAGGCTTCTGTCTAGGCATGTAGATTGTAAGGGATTTCTTTGGAAGGGACTAAAAAAAAATTCCCTTATAGATAGGTTCTGTCTTCACATATTTTACTGCATTAAGTTCCATTCGATGCAGACAAACGAAACGAATAGCATGACGCTAAAAGAAATTTAAAAGAATTTGTGCATCACGAAAAATCGAGACTTTCGGGTGTCTTCCGCAGTGGTTACGCGGGACATGTCTTGGAACCCCTGAAATTGGGACATTCCGCATAAATCGGGATACCTGGCAACATTAATCATGATATATGTGTGTGTGTTAGTGAACACGATGGCTCCCAAACGATACTTCCGATTGAGTTCCCATATGGCGAATAGTGGCTGAGAGGTTGTGCTCTCGAAGCTGGTAGACGGGAGGTGCTGGGTTCGATCCCAATCGCGCCCGTCGGCCTAATCGTTCGGAGTTTTCGTGGTTTTCTTCGAGCCGTGGATTTATCCATGCGTAAATACGGATTAGGTTCCCTTAGAAAGACCCCCACGAAGGGCACTCCCCCCGGGCCTATATCCCTAGTGTAGATAATTGGCCGTCAATAATCAACCCAACCCAACCCATATGGCGAATACATTATAAACCACTGTCGCAAAAACTGTATTTTTCGTACATATCAGTTGACGAATTAGGTATTTAATCCATTTTTAAACCATTTCCAAACCATTTTGCGACCGATTTTATACTGTAAAAAACTACCTCAAACTGTCCAGTCATTCAACCGTTTTTATAGATAACGGTTATTTGGACATATTTTGAAGCGTTGTCATTGGTCAGAATCGAGATAAATTACGGTTAAGTAGCCGTTTTATACGAAAACGTTTGAATGACTGGACAGTTTGCTGCAAATTGTTTACAGTGTACAGGAAAATCAGAAAGGGAATGGGACAGAGTATAAGTGATACATATTGTGAGGATGTAGTCAGGCATTAGTGGCTCAGAGGTAACTACGTCCTCAGTTTCAAAACTGAAGATACAGTGTTAGAATTCCATCGTGTCATAAATTTATCTGAATTCACACTCCAGTTAATTAGGAATAGCAAATATGCTTTACCCGATAAATTGAGTCAAAAAAATTACTAATCTGGAAACTAGTCAGGAAACTTTTAAACAAATATTCTCCAATTTTTTTTTTCTTTTAAGGATTACACATATGTTTTGCTCGATGAAGTGAGTTAACATTTTTACTTACCCATCATACGTAGTATAGGGTAAGTCTTGTAATCGTTTCGAAAATCGAAAAAAAATTTTGACGGATTTACACGTTTCAGACACTGAAGATTCCGAAAAACATATTTTTAGAAAAAAAAAATTTGCCGTCCGTCTGTGTGTCTGTGTGTGTGTCTGTAAACGCTCTATCTCCCGAAAAAATTGAGATAGAGACTTGCAATTTGGTATGTACTTAGTATGTAATAATGGGAAAAAGCCTATTTCATTTCAATAACCTCGATTAACCGGAACTATTTTTTTCGGACTCTCGAAATATTCGTTCTGATAAAAGGTATATAAAAATTTTCGAAATTGGTTATTTTAAGAAATGAATATAAAAGACAATAAAAAAACATAAATTTTGCATAAAGCATGAAGTCGATAGGATAATGAGTTGCCGAGATATTTGGAATCCTATTTTCCACACTCTTCGATTTTTCACGACCCTGTATTTCATCCAAATTTCACTTCAAAGATATATTTTAATTGGAAATTTGACGCTTAATCAGATGCAATAAACCGCTAGTTAATAGGATTATTATTTTTGGAGTTATAAGGAAAAACCTCTTTCAAGCAATTCAGTAATCGAGCCTTTAAAGTTTATGACGTCATCAAGTCACGATTTTATTTGAATTGCAATGCATTTTATAAGTAGTTTACACATTTTTATTTTAATATTTTACATTATGCATATCCATGATGGGTAAGTATTACGGTGGCCCCCAACGACTAGTTTAAATTTTCTCTTGAAAGAAGTCGTTAATTTAAAGCATTTCTGAAATTAGAAGGATTTACATTTACACTGCAAAAATTTTAAAGTAAACACACCACTCTTCAAAACTTCTCAAATGATGAAATTTTGATAGTTTAAGACCATAATTAAGAAATATTTTAAAAGTCTTCTTTGAACAAAACTGACTTTTAATTTCTTTAATATGCCTGTCGTTGACGTGAACCTCCCACAAAAGGTATTGGAGATTGTAGAGAAAATATATGTATTGCAATAAGGGAAATTACAGAAATGTTAACATTTAACAGAAAATAGTGTCACCAAAATTCAAAAACGAAAAACCGCTACATTCTTCAGTATTCAAGAAAAAATTTCTAATATTGGTACAATACTTACTTTTACTACTAAGATTAGTTCGGGTTATATTCTCAAATAAAAAAGTGAAACATTTTTTTTTTCTTTAAGAAAAATAATCTCATGGAATTATTTTAGAAATAGTAATAAATTTTCAACTCACCTTCGCGCTGTCAATTTTCCAGAGTAGTGGATGCTTTCCAACGCATGTAATTTCCAGTGTGGAGTTTGACTTGACATCGACAGAGCTTTCGCTGATATGTAACACCGGGGGATGAAAGAAATGAACATTGGAGAAGACTGCAACAAAAAGAGAAAATATTTTAAGGGAAAAAACTTGTGAGTTAGCTATTGAAAATAAATCTTTTCTTTTCTTTTTTTTAACAACACCAAATAAAAAACAGAATTATGTGAAAGAACAACAAAAATTTACGAGAAATTTTAAAAGTAATGTCAAAATACGAAGACTCTGAAGCGTTTTATCCTAAAACAGGGAGGGCGCATCCGTGTGACAGCGGGCCACTTATCAATCAAAGCACTATTCTCTTTCAGTAATTGAATTTCTATCATTAAATAAGATGGCGATTATGGTACTTCTCTATTATCCCGTCAACCACTTTTCATAACAAAAAACTATCGCCAAACTGTAAGATTAAACGCCAAAAATGCAGTCTCATTTACTTGATGTCAGAAGCATTATATTACGTGTTTGTTATGTCATCAAGTGGTTTTTAATTCGACATTTGCGTGTATTTTTCATTGTTTTACTGATTTATTAGTCATTTCATTAATTAAAATAACAATTGTGTCCTTAAATTCATACATTTTATTTGTTTATTTATTTTGATATTCCAATGGCAACGTTCTCCCGTTTATTTGGCGTTACAGTTTGGCGATATTTTTTTTGTTATGAAAAGTGGTCGACGGGATAATAGAGAAGTACCGAGATTACTATTTGGTAATAGTGTTTATAATTGGTTTACTATTTTGTATTAGTGGTGATAATTGGCTAACTGGCAGGTGGATTCGCTTCCCTTGTCTTAAAGGCACCCCTTTCTTCTTTCTACTTTTTGTGCTTATTTTTTTTTTCTTTTTTAAAGTGTTGAAATCTGACTCACACCTCGTCATCTTTTAACACATAAAATATTAAATTAAGCATACAATTAAGAATTATTTTGTCAACTAAAAAAAGAAAGGGACATCCTTTAAGAGGAGTACACATAAAAATAAGTTTAAAATATTCATTTCCCGACGAGATATTTTAAAAATACAAATGAATCATAATCATCACGCAAAATACGGTTACATACACTCATCAATGCAACAAATATTATTTCCGGGAGGGGCTTAGCTGAGTTCAGATATTTCATCAAACAGATTTTTTTTTTTAATGTTCCTTGTATATAATGTGATGTAGAGTATATTTCTGGTAATATATAGTTGATGTACGTTGAGTTATACCCGGGGGATTTCTAGCCGTCTTATGGTTGGTTAACAGGCTACTAATCACATTTAAATTCTCAGGTTAGAGAAGTTACCTGAAGTAAGTGTCGATTTTCTCTTGCATTAGTTAAACTTTCCCCTTCAAAAAAAAAATTAAAAACGCCATGTAAAAAAATATATAAAGGGAATTAGAACCCCCATTTTGCAGTAATTTTTGGGGCCCTCTTAAATTTTGTAGAGAAGGTTTGTGCTTCATATGCCTTTTGGATGATCAGTCCCTGATGATACGAAGAAAAGTCCAATTCCACGCTTTGTGCAGTTCAATACTATTTGGGTTAAGGGGCCGCTTCTCTGAAATTCACCGATCTCGAAATCCCATGTTAACCTATGTGGGAAAACTTAAAAGCGCGAATAGTCATTACCTAATATAATTATTAAAATACGGTTTTAACCATCAGTAAATACATGTCAGATGCCGATGACGTGCGATTTAAAAAATTGTCTCAGTAAAAATTAATT
Organism: Maratus michaelseni; assembly: GCA_963931845.1. NCBI lineage: Eukaryota > Metazoa > Arthropoda > Arachnida > Araneae > Salticidae > Maratus > Maratus michaelseni. The sequence goes on from OZ007587.1 coordinate 287,238,907, forward strand.
TTTTTTAAAGAAGGTGATAAAATTTCAAAGTTTATAGGGATTTTTTAAATACTTAAAATTTACGGAGACAATTTTTAAAAACGCTCTAAACAAAATTTAAAAAAAAAACCGCTCAAACGGTTCACAAAAAATATTTTTCTTCGCTCAACAACGCGAAACTTTCTGACACATTTTCATGGTTGATTGGTTGGTTGATTTATGACGGCCGATTATCTACACGAGGGATATAGGCCCTAGGGAGGAGTGCCCTCCGTGGGGGTCTTTCTAAGGGATCCTAATCCGTATTTACGGCAAGGTTCGAAAAACACCACGGAAAACTCCGAACGGTTAGGTCGACGAGCGCGACAGGGATTTGAACCCAGCACCTCCCGTCTATCAGCTTTGAGAGTAGAACCTCTCAGCCGCTGGTGGGGCCCTGACTCATTTTTAAACATAAAAGCATGATACTTGTAGGCATGACTATTGAAGTGGTTTGTAATCGTGTAGTATTTTGCATTTTCTGATAAATGAATTACGTCTTGTGTTATAAGCGATCGTTGTGTCAGGACGGCAAATTTTTTTCAGTTAATGCGCTGTCGCGTCAGGAAATTTGGTTCAAACGTGCACTTTGGAAGCATTTTCTGAAAAATCTTCTGCCTTGCCTTTACCAATAAACAAGGAAAAATAAAATTCTGCTACATAATTTCTTAATAAGAGCACTTGCCAATGCGAACAAAAATTAAACATTTGCGAGTAGCCAGTTTGGATTTTTAAAAACAGGATTAAAAAGTTTGTTATTGATGCAAAAGTTTCATTTAAAAAAGCTGTTTAATTCACTCTGCAAATTAATAAAAGCTCATAAATGTTATTCCGAAAATTCTAATTAATTTTTTTATGGAATTTTAGAAATTAAACGTATAAAATTTTAATAAATTTTGTTTGGAAAAACATTCTTAAAAATCCAGTGAATAACAATAGGTTTGATATAATTTAATTTTCATTATATTTATTATGGAGAAATATGAGAATATGTAAATAGTTCTTTAGTTAATCCTTTACGTTTCACATTATGAAAATAGTCACCTTACTTGAGTTATAAGCGATTCTAAGGAATCTTATTCCCATTATATTCCGTTACTCGCCCCACCAGTGGCTGAGAGGTTCTGCTCTCGAAGCTGGTAGACGGGAGGTGCTGGATTCGATCCCAATCGCGTCCGTCGGCCTAATCGTTCGTAGTTTTCGTGGTTTTCTTCGAGCCGTGGATTTATCCATGCGTAAATATGAATTAGGTACCCTTAGAAAGACCCCCACGAAGGGCACTCCCACCGGGCCTATATCCCAAGTGTAGATAATTGGCCGTCAATAATCAACCCAACCCAACCCAACCCGTTACTCACGGACTTGATTTTTTTTTTTTTTTTTTTTTTTTTTTTTTTGCCTTATATTATAGATTTTAGAAAGATTTAGTCTATGGAAATTAATTAAATCGGTATTTTAGAGGGGGTTTTGTGGAATATTTACAACTTTACCCAAATCATTTCCTTATTTTTTATAGAATTAGAAAATATACATAAATACGTATATTTTGTATTTAGGGTAGATGTGCCAATAATGGACACCCTTAAGGAATTTCTTTAAAAAATATTTTTTAATTAATAGTTATAATTGTTATATTCCACATTTTTTTAATATTATATTAATCTACCAAAAATATGTAACCATGCTCATATTCACATTTCCCAATGTGAATCGAAATTTAATTGTAAATAACAGAAATAAATCAAAACACCCTAAATTCCAGTAATGGACACCCCACAAAAAGTAATAGATATTGATATTATGATTGTATTTAAAACTAGAATTTAAAGAAAGCATATTAATGAAATAAAAAAAGCTGAATTTTTATTGGTTATTTTTTTATAAACCAAAAAATTTGAAGGTGGTTCATTACTGGAAGGCGGTCCATTACTCTGGCACATCTACCCTATATATTTTTTATACTACCGCGTTACCGCCTTACGTATAAATATAGAAATTTTTCAGAATTGGAACTTCCCCTCCATATTTTTTCTACATCAAGAAAACAGAACAATTGGATAAAAAAAAATATATCAATTTAATTTTTCCCCCCTGTTGTACAATGAATAAACATGATAAAATAAAGTGTGGAAGAATATATGCTAGGTTGTATTACTGCTAATCGGCAAATTTTATAAAAAGGTTTTTTTCTTTCCTTATGCGTCGGAGCATTGAAGTGTTAAAGCAATTGTTTTTAAGTTTTTATGCCCGATAACGAGCGAATCCATATTTTTAACAAGTTGGTTGAATATATATATCGAATGCTATACGTTAAATGGTATTTAGTTTCTTTCATAAGTCGTCTATTGGTATCATACACATAACTAACTGAACTAAAGTTAAAACCGTAGCATACATAATAATTATTATGTACGCCACTGTGCATGATTAAAGAAAAAAAAAAAAACTTCGTAATTGCTACTGTCTGATATCGAATCATCTTTGTGCCATGTAGGGTAGATGTGCCAGTAATGGACACCCTTAAGGAATTTCTTTAAAAAATATTTTTTAATTAATAGTTATAATTGTTATATTCCACATTTTTTAATGTTATATTAATCTACCAAAAATATTTAACCATGCTCATAGTCACATTTCCCAATGTGAATCGAAATTTAATTGTAAATAACAGAAATAAATCAAAACACCCTAAATTCCAGTAATGGACACCCCACAAAAAGTAATAGATATTGATATTATGATTGTATTTAAAACTAGAATTTAAAGAAAGCATATTAATGAAATAAAAAAAGCTGAATTTTTATTGGTTATTTTTTTATAAACCAAAAAATTTGAAGGTGGTTCATTACTGGAAGGCGGTCCATTACTCTGGCACATCTACCCTATATATTTTTTATACTACCGCGTTACCGCCTTACGTATAAATATAGAAATTTTTCAGAATTGGAACTTCCCCTCCATATTTTTTCTACATCAAGAAAACAGAACAATTGGATAAAAAAAAATATATCAATTTAATTTTTCCCCCCTGTTGTACAATGAATAAACATGATAAAATAAAGTGTGGAAGAATATATGCTAGGTTGTATTACTGCTAATCGGCAAATTTTATAAAAAGGTTTTTTTCTTTCCTTATGCGTCGGAGCATTGAAGTGTTAAAGCAATTGTTTTTAAGTTTTTATGCCCGATAACGAGCGAATCCATATTTTTAACAAGTTGGTTGAATATATATATCGAATGCTATACGTTAAATGGTATTTAGTTTCTTTCATAAGTCGTCTATTGGTATCATACACATAACTAACTGAACTAAAGTTAAAACCGTAGCATACATAATAATTATTATGTACGCCACTGTGCATGATTAAAGAAAAAAAAAAAAACTTCGTAATTGCTACTGTCTGATATCGAATCATCTTTGTGCCATGTAGGGTAGATGTGCCAGTAATGGACACCCTTAAGGAATTTCTTTAAAAAATATTTTTTAATTAATAGTTATAATTGTTATATTCCACATTTTTTAATGTTATATTAATCTACCAAAAATATTTAACCATGCTCATAGTCACATTTCCCAATGTGAATCGAAATTTAATTGTAAATAACAGAAATAAATCAAAACACCCTAAATTCCAGTAATGGACACCCCACAAAAAGTAATAGATATTGATATTATGATTGTATTTAAAACTAGAATTTAAAGAAAGCATATTAATGAAATAAAAAAAGCTGAATTTTTATTGGTTATTTTTTTATAAACCAAAAAATTTGAAGGTGGTTCATTACTGGAAGGCGGTCCATTACTCTGGCACATCTACCCTATATATTTTTTATACTACCGCGTTACCGCCTTACGTATAAATATAGAAATTTTTCAGAATTGGAACTTCCCCTCCATATTTTTTCTACATCAAGAAAACAGAACAATTGGATAAAAAAAAATATATCAATTTAATTTTTCCCCCCTGTTGTACAATGAATAAACATGATAAAATAAAGTGTGGAAGAATATATGCTAGGTTGTATTACTGCTAATCGGCAAATTTTATAAAAAGGTTTTTTTCTTTCCTTATGCGTCGGAGCATTGAAGTGTTAAAGCAATTGTTTTTAAGTTTTTATGCCCGATAACGAGCGAATCCATATTTTTAACAAGTTGGTTGAATATATATATCGAATGCTATACGTTAAATGGTATTTAGTTTCTTTCATAAGTCGTCTATTGGTATCATACACATAACTAACTGAACTAAAGTTAAAACCGTAGCATACATAATAATTATTATGTACGCCACTGTGCATGATTAAAGAAAAAAAAAAAAACTTCGTAATTGCTACTGTCTGATATCGAATCATCTTTGTGCCATGTAGGGTAGATGTGCCAGTAATGGACACCCTTAAGGAATTTCTTTAAAAAATATTTTTTAATTAATAGTTATAATTGTTATATTCCACATTTTTTAATGTTATATTAATCTACCAAAAATATTTAACCATGCTCATAGTCACATTTCCCAATGTGAATCGAAATTTAATTGTAAATAACAGAAATAAATCAAAACACCCTAAATTCCAGTAATGGACACCCCACAAAAAGTAATAGATATTGATATTATGATTGTATTTAAAACTAGAATTTAAAGAAAGCATATTAATGAAATAAAAAAAGCTGAATTTTTATTGGTTATTTTTTTATAAACCAAAAAATTTGAAGGTGGTTCATTACTGGAAGGCGGTCCATTACTCTGGCACATCTACCCTATATATTTTTTATACTACCGCGTTACCGCCTTACGTATAAATATAGAAATTTTTCAGAATTGGAACTTCCCCTCCATATTTTTTCTACATCAAGAAAACAGAACAATTGGATAAAAAAAAATATATCAATTTAATTTTTCCCCCCTGTTGTACAATGAATAAACATGATAAAATAAAGTGTGGAAGAATATATGCTAGGTTGTATTACTGCTAATCGGCAAATTTTATAAAAAGGTTTTTTTCTTTCCTTATGCGTCGGAGCATTGAAGTGTTAAAGCAATTGTTTTTAAGTTTTTATGCCCGATAACGAGCGAATCCATATTTTTAACAAGTTGGTTGAATATATATATCGAATGCTATACGTTAAATGGTATTTAGTTTCTTTCATAAGTCGTCTATTGGTATCATACACATAACTAACTGAACTAAAGTTAAAACCGTAGCATACATAATAATTATTATGTACGCCACTGTGCATGATTAAAGAAAAAAAAAAAAAACTTCGTAATTGCTACTGTCTGATATCGAATCATCTTTGTGCCATGTAGGGTAGATGTGCCAGTAATGGACACCCTTAAGGAATTTCTTTAAAAAATATTTTTTAATTAATAGTTATAATTGTTATATTCCACATTTTTTAATGTTATATTAATCTACCAAAAATATTTAACCATGCTCATAGTCACATTTCCCAATGTGAATCGAAATCAGGCCCGGACTGGCCAGGTCGGCTTGTCGGCGATTGCCGAGGGCCCCCGGCCCAAGGGGGCCCCAAAAATGGATATACGAGTACAACTTCATAATTAGTTACATTAGACAAATTTCACTATTTGTCATAATTTTACACGTTTACAATCAATTTTAAGCAGTACCCAGTTGTTTTTTGTTTAACCCTTCTTTGCATGAGTTTTTCTTTTACAATTGTGTTTTTTTATACATATATTAAATATTATACACCAGAAATTTTAAGATAGATTTTTAACATTGTTCAGCAACATAGTTCACGGGAAATTTACTGGATTAATATTTCTATATAAATATAGTGGTGGCGAAGAAGTTGATTTATTTATTAAAAGTTAAATAAAAAGTGATGGAAATTTACATCACTATGCAATTAAGGGTTAAGGTAGCCTACGTAGTGGCGCTGTGTTGTGTCGCTGAACCAGGCGGAAGAGGGCTGCTGGCTACTAATCGAGCTCTGTGTAGTGCCAACCATACTACGAGACTGAGCGAATGAGCGTCGCAATGCACCCTGAATCTGCGACGCTCATTAGCTCATTCTCGTAGTATGGTTGTAGTTAGTGCAGTGTTACAGTTGTGTCAACATGAAACATGTGTACTATAGTGGCGCTACAAAAAGGAAAAAAAAAAAAGAAGAGAAAATCTTTAGACGTTGAAAAAAGTTCGAAAAGTTAAAATACTTGGTTAACTAGTGCCACTTCTTAGTAGCAAAGTCAGCCTTTGAGGGACAATAGTGATACATTAAATACAGGCAAGGTAAATCGAATTAGTTTATTAGTTCATATGTATTTTCCACATACTCAGTATTCTGAGTCGCCAATTCCGTGTTTGTGTTTCTTGCGTATTATTAGTTCAGTCATTTGGTAGAAAATAAAAGAAAGTTTATGGGTAGGGTTTTAATATTTGGTACTTTTATGTTTTTTACTTTCTTCTATCTATAATAGAAGAAAGTATTGTAATCGAAATTTTTTTCGACTTCCGGTTTTCGACGGATTTACACGTTTTAGGGGTCAGAGATTCCGAAATACATGTTTTTACAAAATGTCTGTCTGTCCGTCCGTCCTCATTGTATCATCGAAAAGTGTATGAAGTTATGTTTCAAATTGAACCAAATTTGTTTTTGTATGTTTTTGGCTGTGGCAAGCAGGTCCTACTGGAATTTGGGGATATTTCGACGAAAGGGGGCGCTGCGATCACGATTTTTGTTCCATTTTCACTATTGTATCATCGAAAAGTGTATGAAGTTATGCAGATAATTGAACCAAATTTTTTGTATATATTTTTGACTATAGCTTACAGTTCCCAGTTGAATTTGGGGATATTGCGCCTGGAGCGGGTGCTGTGATAGCCATTTAAAGATTTCAATTTCAAAAAGTTGTACAAAATAAAAAAATTTGGAATCTTAACAACTTTGTGAGTTAAATGTTCGGCCTTGATCCAAGGATTCCAGAGCATTTTTTGTTTTGCCTCTATCTTACAAAATGGCTGAAATACAGCAGTTTGAAGTTATAGGGTGACTGACATTTTGAAACAATATAGCAGGATTCTTCCATAAACGGGTTTAATTTATGAGTTTTAGTGAACATGGTTTCGCCAAATTTCCGCTCATTGTTGTAAGCATCGTTTCAACACTTACATACTAAACACTATATATTTATATTCGCCAACGTCAAATTCTTGCCATGCTTGGCGACAATTGGTAAAATATAGCCAAATTTGGCGACAAAAATACGTTGGCTGTGCCTGTCTAATTTGGCGATATTCTCATTCAAATTTCTTTTCCTGCTGGTACAGGCCAGAAGGGTTTTTCGTAGTTTACTATAATACATCGGCTCCTCGCATCGAGGTAACCCGACGATTCGCAAGCAGATGACGTACTGCAGAATGACGAAAAGTATTGATTTTTTTTGACGGTGTGATAACGAATATTGAAGCATTAACATGTATGAAATAGAAGAAAGTTTTGGGATTGGCATATCCGACTAGTTTAGGTCGCTGAACACGAATCTGAGGTTTTCCAACAAACTTTTTTCCGGGAAATACTTTTTTTACAAAGATGTAAAAAAAACCGGACTTTTCTCTGTTTTATCAAAATAACTCTAAAAATATGCATTTTACGTGAAAGTCGACAGTATATGAATCAAAGAGGATAAATTTTCATACTTTTTATGAATTGAAATTTTTTTCTCTGATCAATAGTTTAGCCATGAGAGTGCCACAGAAATGGGTGTTAAAAGCAAAAAAGTGAAACAACGGGAATTACGGCACTGTACATCGATGTAACATGGAAACTAACCATTTTACGCTATAAAGAATCCATTTTTACTATTACGTGCCAGTGCGTGAGAACTAGTGTTTGCATCTGAGAGTTCTCGTGTGAACTTCTAAAAGAACATTTCCAGCATATTTTCTCACAATGGCGTTGCTTTGAAATAGTGGTAAGCCCGAACTTCTTTTGTGAACAGAGGAAAACTTTTAAATTATAATTGATAGCATTGTCCACCAAGGATGAGAGGACTTACTTTGCTGGTGGCCTGTTATTGGTGAGAAAAAGATCTCCGTGAGAAACCACAAAGTGCAACTACTTATTTTCCCCTTTTTAGAAAGGAACCAATACCACACTGGTTTGCAGGTGATGTCATGGTCCCACGGTACAAGTGGTCCTGATAAGCCCCTCCATGGACAAAATCCCCTTCCATTGCGAAAACCATGAGCGAAAGGATTTTAATTAAGAGTTCAGATTGAGAAAAACTCTGAGAGGGGCCAGACCTCTGTTTGAGAATACAGGGTACGCCAAGTACCCGGGTGACTGCGAGAGAAACGTGAAGAGCTGCTAGACCTGTGTTCGAGAATACAGGGTACGCCGAGTACCCGGGCGAATGCTAGAAAGTCCGTCCGCAAGAAGCTTTGTGCGGTCAGGGATCGAGTCAGGGATCAAAAAGTAAATATTCTAATATTCTATGTCCTCTAAATTTCCCGGTAAGGGGCCCCTTTTCAGTCTCTTGCCGAGGGCCCCCAAAGGAGCCAGTCCGGGCCTGATCGAAATTTAATTGTAAATAACAGAAATAAATCAAAACACCCTAAATTCCATTAATGGATACCCTACAAAAAGAATACCCCACAAATTTTAATAAATAATTGATATTATGATTGTATTTAAAACTGGAATTTAAAGAAAGCATATTAATGAAATAAAAAAAGCTGAATTTTTATTGGTTGTTTATTTATAAACCAAAAATGTTGAAGGTGGTCCATTACAGGCACATCTACCCTATTTAAATTTATTAGGCCGCCGATTCGAATAATTATCAGATTAAAATAACTACAAAAAAACTTTATGATAATTACCGATTTGAACTCATTTATTTAATTTATAAAAACAGCAAATTCTAATTAACCAGTGTTTGATATATAGTATAACCCACAGAGTAAGGAGATTTAAATAAATTCTTACTCTATATAAATATATTCTTACTCTGTGGTATAATCCATAGAATTAAGAAGACTATTCACTATTACTATTCCTACTTCCATGGTATAACCGATATGATACAAGTTTTATTTTATTTATATATATATATTTATTTATTTATCTCACTGTATTTCACAGACTTTTAGCTTAAAGTATAACAAATGAATTTTTTAACATAAGGAAAGTTTTGTAAAGAAATTTAAAAATTAAATAACTTTCCTTTATAATTACGAATAATATGAACAAAAAAACATAGGGGAAAAAAATAATCTAATAGAAGGAAGTGCTATCATTTGTACTTATAAGCTATTAAGTCAATCTATCTCGTGCCGAAATAGCTCAGTTGGGAGAGCGTTAGACTGAAGATCTAAAGGTCCCTGGTTCGATCCCGGGTTTCGGCATACGGATATTTTTTTTTTTCCAAGAATGGTATCTTTTGGATAAAATGATTAATTTTGTATAATAGCGTTTTCTGTTTGTTTTTTTTTAATTATGATTTTCCAATTTTTTTTTCTTACACATTTCAAATTATTCATCTGATAAAAAAATATATCTATTTTATTTTGTATTTTTTTTTTTTTTTTTATGGATTTGTTAACGAAGATCTAAAGTTCCTCCTAGTTCGATCCCGGGTTTCAGGATATCGATATTTATTTTCAAAGAAAGATATTTTTTGAATAAAATGATTAATTGAGTACGATATTTTATACTTATATAATATACTGTATTTTTTTAATTATTATTTTCCAACATTTTTCCCTTTACACATTTAAGATTATTTATCGGATAAAAAAATATCTATTTTATTTATTTTTTTATTTTTAATGGGTTTGTAAACGTTATTGTTTTTGTTTTAGTTCTTTAATTTATCATACAATAGCAATACCAAACCTTTTTTTTTTTTTTAATCTCATAAATATATTTTTACATTGTTAAAATGTACCTTCGTGAAATAATTAGTTTTCTTGTTTCATAATAATAATTTTCCTGATTAGTACAATATAACTTCATCATACATAATTTTATAAGATTTTATTAAATCGTCAATACAATGCAAAATTATCGAATGTGAAAAACTTCACTTTTAGTTTTGACTAGTTTGTAATCACTTCTGGTGAGCATCATATTTGAGCGATTCTCCCATACTTTTGACTTTCAAGTTCCTTAATAATAATTTTTGTTTTAGTACATATTTTTGGTTTTCTCTTATTTCTTGCATTACAAAACATGCACTGTATGATTCTATAACAATAACAAATATTAACGAGATAAATAAGTATTGGACGATTTTGGAGGTCAAAATGTAGCATTAAATTACTTTCCTGTCCCTTGTCCCTGGTGCTGTTTTTAGGTCGATTTCGTAAGAAAAACTACCTATATACATTCTCCCCTACGTTGGAATCTCTGAAAAATTTTGGCAGATTTACGCCGATCATGACTCCCAGAACCCAAAACCACCCGCAGTTCAAAACTTTATCTTCTATCTATCTATCTATATCACTTTTTTATGGACACGATAATTTCAATAATTCTGCACAAATCTCTTCCAAACTTATACATAAAATCAAGGGGCATAAAATCTCGGTCAAGTTCGTTGATGGACAAAATCTAACCAGGGGGGGGGAAATGGGGGGCTTTTTGTGAAAAACAGAAAATATCACATAACTTCTTAATTATGATACACATCGAATCCGTTTAAAGTTATTATTTCTACTAGGAAAAGGGCCGAAAATTTATGTATGACAGATTTTTGATATCATTAAAACTGGCCTCAAGGTGGTGGTGGGAGGGGGGGGGATAGGGGTTTAAGAAGAAAAAAATTCATAACTTTGTCCATTCACAAGATATCAAATCCGCTTAGATTTATTATAAATCCTCTTAAAATTATCTACAACTATCATATTGACAAGTTTTTTATAGGACCAAACCTTACAGCAAAATAAATAAATAAATAAATAAAAATCGCTGCCGGCTCCGCCTACAGACAAAGGTAGATTTCGAAGTGGGCTGTCCCAACTGCCGCATCATGGAAAAAAAAGTCATTTCTTCTGCAATTCTCAATAAACGGCACGCTCTGCGTCTTCGAAATCTACCTGTGCCTGTAGGCCAAGCCGTCAGGTTTTTTTTTCTCATACCGAACTATGCAAGAGAAAAAATGGCTCTAGCTCTTTGACAGGAAATTTTCTGCAGAATTTAAATCAGCATTTAAATATCAATTTCACGCATTGTGACTTTATTGGTAAGTCTTACCGTTCACAAGATTTATTCCTGAGCTTTTAGAAGTAAATTAATTTTTTTTTTTTTTTTTGTCATTTAGTTCATTGTGTTATTTAGTTCAACTTGCTAAAAATCAATGAACATTGTGACTATTACTTGGGCTTAACATGACTTGCCTGATGGTAATTTTCCTTACTGACCTTTACATACCGTATAAAACTGTTCTATTTCACTATTAAATGGATGGCAAGGGTCTCACAGGGATAGTACAGTATTAATTATTAATGCTGAACAAGAACATGTTTAATTATAGCAACAAGAACAAAAAAGTTTAAAAATGCTATTTTATTATTATGTTGAATATCACCAAGTTTTTTATTCTTGAAAGTTAAAAGTATGGGAGAATGACTCAGATATATTTTGTTCTAAATCATCGTTTCTAAAAAATTTTAAGTATTAAGACCCTCTAAACATTCATTTAAAAAAAAAAAAGTAAATAGTAAATAATAAAGTAAATTAGTCTATGAAATCTTAGTAACGGATGTTTTCAAAACAAGGATCCTAGTTTATTTTTTATTTCTTACCTGTGCGAGAAGCATTTCCTTTAATAGTAGCCTCAAAAACTAAATTAGTTGAAAATAATTCACGTCTGTGTGTTTCAAATGTAAATCCACGTGTAGGAAAGCTTTCAAGAGGTAAATAAATGCAGCCGCGCATTAACATTTGTTTCAGTTTACTTATCAGACTACATTGGCATCAATACCAATTATGTAATAATTTGATTGTTATTATTTAATAAAAGATATTTTTGTACACAGCATTTAATTTTTTCGGATTGATTGCAGCCCCTCGTTTTCTGTTCGTGACCAACAGTTTGAGAAACAATGTTCTAAATACTTAATTGTAATTGCTTTTTACAGTCCTTTTCCGTCCTTATGATATCCTTACCCTCTGTACTCTTATATTTTAGTCTGCAACCATGAAATTCTTAGAAAAATATTTTAAATATGTTTGTAACATTATTTATTTTTTTGGAGCCCTGGTAGGTATATACAATAAATTAGCATGTCTGGAACCAGTGTGTTACAGGTAAATAATAATAAAATAAAATCATTCAGCATAAAATAATATAAACTGCTAAATCTCATCCTTTAAGACAATGCTATACTAAAATTTTGTACTAAAAATAATACATTGTTGTTATTTCTTATTTAAATATTTTATGGGTACTATGCAAAATCATTATATGTAAAAGTTTAGATGAAAATAAAAAATTAGAAAAATAAAATGTCAAGGGGGCGATAAGGAAAGGTCACCTTTGTTCCTCATTTAAATAAAATCTAATTAACAATCATCACTGCTGACAATTTTTTTTTTTTTTTTTTTTTTTTTGAAGATTTTATTAAGAAATTCTTTCATAAGTTTAAAATGTTATTTTATTAAGTTTAATTTCACAAGTTTCTTATTCCTGAAATTAAAATTATGGGAGGATGACGTGAAGTTTTGTAGAAAATAGTGATTGCAAAAATTTTTAAACCAGCGATAGGTCGCTTTTTCCTTGTATTATCTGAAGCAGGGATAGATTCAGGGGTGGCTCTGGTCAGGGACATTTCCCCTCCTGTAAGGTTTGGTATTTTAAGTTTAAAGGGTTTAAATGTGGTTTGTGAAATGCAATTCCCCCCAGCCCTCCCGGAACACCCCCCCCCCCCCCCCTCCTTTCAGGAGCTGCAGAAATCTCTTTTACGGGGGAAATGTTTCAATTCAATGTTGATCTTAAAAACATCGATGTGTGAGAAATATCGGACAGAAAATATCGATAGATCCGATGCATCGTTTTTTTCCATATCGGAAATATTTTCATTGTTGCTTTTAATTCATGAAGTGACTTATTTCTGTGTATGTTATGTTTTATTTACAAAAGACTTTGAAGTTTTCAACTAACTTTTTTTTTTTTTTATTTTTTTTTTAATCATTTACTTGTATAAAGTCGATGAAACTATTTCCAATATTATTGAGGTAAATCCATTTAAAAATAGTGACTTTGATAATAGCTTGCCACTCACTCGATTTCCCCCCTAAAATTGCATTTTCAGCCTTAAGAAAAGAATCTCTGTGCAAAGAAAGAAGTAGTAACAAGTAACAACACTAGATATGTAAAGTTTCCGGAAATTTTAAAGATGCGAAAAAGGAAAAAAAAAAAAGTTTTTTTCCGGAAGTTTCCTAGAAAGGTTGGAAATTCTGAAAATATTGATTTCTCACAAATGTTTCTCAAAAATAAGTTACATTTTTAAAATATATATATATATATAAAATATGTGCATATTAATGAAAAAAAATCCCTCTACACGAATATATTACAATAAAAAGAAAAGTACCCAGTTAAACTGGTGGCATTGAGCTCACAGGCTACTCACACTAATTGTATATTATACTCTTATTTCAAAGAATAATTCCTCTCGAAAAATAAAGAAATCGATAATAAATTAAAGGGGGTTAGCCCCCGTTCACTCTTTCATATTTAACCAAAGAACCCCAAAACTAATCAGGGAAGCGCCTAATCACAATGAACCTATATACAAAATTTGAAGCAAATCTGATAATTCTACATGAAAAACCCATTTATCTTAATTAAGGGGGATTAGCCCCCGTTCCCCCCTTTATACTTAACCAAACAACCCCTAAAACTAATCAGGGAAGTGCCTTATCACAATGAACCTATATACAAAATTTGAAGCAAATCGGATAATTCTGAATGAAAAACCCATTTATTTAAATAAAAGAGCAATTAGCTCCCCCCGTTCTGCCCCTTTATACTTAACCAATGAACCCCCAAAACTAATCAGGGAAGCGCCTTATCGCAATGAACCTATATATAAAATTTGAAGCAAATCGAATAATTCTGCGTGAAAAACCCATTTATATAAATTAAGGGTGGGTTAGCCCCCTGTTCCCCCTTTATACTTAGCCAATGAACCCTCAAAACTAATCAGGGAAGCGCCGTATCACAATGAACCTATAAACAAAATTTTAAACAAAACGGATCTTTCTATCAAGAGTTATCGCGTTACGTACATACATACGTACATACCTTAGACAGACCTTCTAATAATACTAATCTTTACTCTGAGGCACATACACACATACAGAACCGGCGGGCACATTAGCTCTCAGGCTTTGATAGCCTGCGAGCTATAAAAGAAAAAAACAAGCCAATTTAAAAATTTAGCATTTCAGTCTCTGTATTACATATCTCATCTAAAAAGTGTTGTTTTTAGGTGCGTTCGTAATTATATAAATACGTAGCACCTATAGTCGTCGTTTGGTCCGTCCGTCTGTCCGTCCGTCTGTCTGTCTGTCCGCATATAACAACGCAAAAACTACCCAACCAAATGGTTTGCAATTTAAAATATATTATCTTTGCAGAATTTTGTCGAGACATTTCAAATTTTATTAAAATCGAATCAAAACTTTAGGAGATATTAATAAAAATATTTATTAAGAAATTTGATTTTTTTTTTTTAAATCGGTGCTTTTTTGTTATAGGAGCTTCCGAAGTTTAATCGTCAAGCGACCGAGATACTTATTTTATGACAGAAATTAATCTGCAGACGATATAATTCATTTCACAGAATTAAAAATCATCAAGATTTGAATATTTATATAACTAGCTGATACATATATATCTGAATATTTATATAACTAGTTAACATATTTGTATGAACAGTGTCATAAAATATATACTTAACTAGCGGTTTAACCCGTTCTACGCACGGGATATCATGAATTAAATTCTAAAACGTGCGTACGAACGCACCTCGTTTGTAACGTTTGACGTACAATTTCCAACTTGTTTAAGTATATAAATGTTGCCATTTTAAAGAAACAAAGTATGGTAATTCTGGCATTACTATTATGAATATTATCCTTTTCAATCTTCCATTGTTTAAAAATTGGTATTATTTCACAATATATTTTTTTTTCCCTTGCAATTACAATTTTTATTTCCTGTGTGTATGCAGTAATTTATTTTTAATGAAAGTTTTAAAACAAGCGGATTTTTGCATACTTTATAAAAATTGTTTTCAGCTAAATTCTTCACAGAAAATTGCTTACATTTTCTTTACAAAGTTTATTTGCATAAATTTATATTTAAAAAACCAATACAGTTAGAGAACTCTAAGAATTAATATTGAAGGAAAAGAAAGAAAACAGTAAGCGATTTCCACTGCATGTTATTAAAAAATAATTTTTTTTTAAATATATTAAAAAATTGTAGCTATGCCAATAAAAATAAATGCATGTTTCAAATTTTATATTAAATTTTCAACCTTATCTTTTTTATTAATTGGTGTACTATTGATATAATTTTGGAAATGTATTTAAAAATTTTTAACAAGAGATGTTGCATTTAATTACCTTGCAAAGGGTCTGCTTGGATTTTTTTTTTTTTTTCACACTATCCCGTTTTTATGGAATTGTGAACTTTTGTATATACTTGTAAAAAATGTAATCAGAACTATGTGAATTTGAAATTATCGTTATATTCAGGTTCCTATTTAGATATTTTTAATAAGGTCCTTCGTACATATATACAACTAAATAATATATTCATTGACGATTTCAGCTATTATCAATTATTATGAAATTAAGTTTTATTATTATTATTATTATTATTATTATTATTATTATTATTATTATTATTATTACATTTGTGAAGGATTCAGTTTAACAATTGAAAAAAATTCTGAAATATATATTTTTAAGAGAGAAATTTTTCTGAAATGTCTACTTTTAAGAAAAAGAATTATGTGAAGAGTCCTATGTAATGTTTTAAGGTGAAAACATTTTGAAGGGTCCGCTAAAGGACTCAAGTTCTTCTTAAACCGATCCCAGATTACAGATCATATTTTCCATGTTAACTTTTTTATGTGGGACACTGAACATGAAAAAAATATTTAAAAAAGTATCAGAATATAGTTATTATAAAATTTCAATTTTTACAATTTAGAAAAATAACCACTTAAAAAAAAAAAAAAAAAAAAAAAAAAAAGAGTTTTTTTTTTTTTTTTTTTCCCAAGCATTCCCATTTCTAAACAACACATAAGCATTAGCTGGATAAACATATTCTAGGCATTTCCAAATTTCCAAAGGATTTGCTTTCTAATTTCTAGCTATTTTTAGCTGTTGACAAATAGCAAGATGCCTCATAATTTATATAAATTATGATGCAATACTTTTCTGATAGTATGAAGGACATTTTCGCATTACCTGTAATTATTAGCAATATTAAGCAAACTTTTTTTTTTTTTTTTTTTTGTTTAAGTAATGCTTTTTTCTGAAAGAATGCAATCGATCTAGAAAAATAAAAATAAAAAATACGACTAAAATTTACCAAGTTATAATAGTTTTAATTTTGAAATATTTCCGCATTTTCCGGCATTAGAGACGGGAAGAAGCACGTTTAGTGTGAAAAATCGCATAAAGTTCAAAGGATCATAGTTCGGTAAGTTTCGGTCATACAAAAGTATAATGTTTATTGCTTTACTTCTTGTAATTTTTTTCAATTTTCTTTATTTTTTTTTTTAAATATTACGACACACTTGAAGCTATAGCAAAACTTCTGCAACATACTAAACTTCAGTAATGGAACTGATGTAGAAAAAAATATACGTATGAAATACGTATGAATACGTATGAACGGAAATCTGTTATGATTTTAATATTATATTCATTGCATCTCACAAATGTAATGTTCAGAATGAAAAGTATTTTTTTTTTTTACTAAATGAGAATTCACAAATGAGAGAAAAACACAAATTGTTATGTTCGTTGTTTATCCCCCCACCCGCATATTTATGTTTCATGCATTATTTGCAAAATTTAAAGTAATTTCGTCTTCAACAAACGATATTTTTAAATATATTTGACTATATCTATTTCATTTATCCTAATCCTAATCCTAATAATATTATAAATCTGATTGTGTGCAAATGTTAGGCTGAAGCCAGCGTCAAAATGGAGCGTTTAATGATCCTGTATCTTTGCATATAGGCTGATTATAACCCTCATTTGAACATAGGCTGATTTTTGTTTATTTTATTCAAATATTTTTCTTAATAATTTAAAATTTCGTTATTTTCATTGAGAATAAATGGACATTTTTTCGTATAGCATTTTAAAATGGTTAAATTTACTTTACCGTTGCTAATACTTTATCGTTGCCAAAACTAATTCAAAACCCCCAAAAGTAATTTTTACTCAACAATTTAGTTTCAATTGAAAAATTTTCACGGGAAAAATGAAAATGTAATTAAGAAAATTAAAGAATTAAGAAGAAGATTAAATAATATTATTAGAAATGAAACGTACTTTTTTTAGTTTTTGATAATAATACAAGGTTTTAATATTCATAACCATAGGAAACAGGCGAATATGACGTCATTTATCGAAAATAAAGCGGATATGCTTTGATTGGTGAAATAAAATGATCTTGGGGTTTTTCTTCACTTTTTTTCTTTTTTTTTTTCTTTTGTATGGTAACAATACTTGACGTTTTACCGTCTGCGCACGGCTAATATAACTATACCGTATTTTTTATTTAAATTTTAAAAAAGTAAAAAGAAGTTCCAAAAGAAAATGGTTAGCAAATGTCAATAATATGCTCCGCAAAATTACCCATGTCGTAAATGATGTCATGGATAGCGAGAAATAGTGATTTTTCATTCTTAAAACAAAAAGAAATAACTCGATTACCTAAAAAAAATGACGAATGTTAATAGTTCCATTTTTGTTGATAAAACCTAAAGATTTAATATTATTTCGTGAAAGTAACATAATTTTCCCTATGCCAGTATTGAAATTAATTGCCTGGAAAAGAAAATTAACAAGAATTATGTCATTAAAAAGGGATTTCTCTGGGGGAAAAAGGAGACGTCATATTTGAAATAAAACGGAAATTTTCCAATATCTTTTAAAATGAGTGTGAATCAATTCCTTATATTAATAATACAAGGATCAATAAGTATAGAAAGTAGATGAGTTTCACGCCATATTTATAACGAAAATTTTAAATGTTTTGTTATCTACACTGATTATTAAGCATGAGTATCCGTTATTTCGTTATTTCGTTTCGCATGAGTATCCGAGTTTTCTGCTAAAAATCACATCATAATTTTAAGAAAAGGAAAATGAACACGAATCTATTATATTAAAAGCTGACCGTGTTTTTGTATTTCGCAACTACTCCTAGACTATCGAACGCAACGCGATTTACTACCGGTTAGTTTACTACCGGTTTAGCGAATACCGGTTATAATTGATTCGAGGATGTCACGCAAACTCTCAGAATTAAAAAAATTAAATTAAATGCCATTTTTTTTAAACTAAGTTTCTCTAAAAACGGAAAGTATATCACTCCATATTTGTGTATAAAAAAGGAGAAATAAAACAGATCAGTATATTTTTTACACCATTTTCTCATTAAAACTGAAAAACAGAATTTATTTTCACTTTGAATAGATGGTGAAAACAAAATCTTGATTTCACTAAATTATCTGAAAAATACAAACATATTTTCACATATTCAAACTTCATGAATCAATTTATTTTGGAGAACAAAAATTGCCTGCCAATATACTGTCATTTAGAAAACAAGAATTGTTTCAAGTATATATTAAACCAAGGAGGTAGAATTGAATTTAAAGAAAAAGCATATACTATTTCTAATTAATGTTTTTTTTTTTTTAAGGATGGCTGTTGAAACGTTTCACAAAGGCGTTAAAAGTAAAATTGTTTATAAGGTAAAATTGACATTTGTTTTTACCCAATTCGTCTATTTCCACGATTTTATTTGGCCCTCCTTTTTGCATTGGTTGCAATTTCATTTTCGCGATTATTTGGCACAAAATTTCACTTTTTTAAGACTGAGTTATGTCAAGGTCCCTATAATAATAAATACCGTATTGTCTCCTATGAAATGTGATAAATAGTTAGTTAATTATTAACGTTTTTAATTATTGGGAGTAAAATATTTTGCTTAATTAATGTATTTATTCTTCTTTTAATGTTGCGTGCACGAAGTCACGGGTAACAGCTAGTAATATTATAAATCCGATTGTGTGCAAATGTTAGGCTGAAGCCAGCGTCAAAATGGAGCATTTAATGATCCTGTATCTTTGCATATAGGTTGATTATAACCCTCAAATGAACATAGGCTGGTTTTTGTTTATTTTATTCAAACATTTTTCTTAATAATTCAAAATTTCGTTATTTTCATAGAGAATAAATGGACATTTTTTGGTATAATATTTTAAAATGGTTAAATTTACTTTATCGTTGCTAATACTTTATCGTTGCCAAAACTAAATCAATTCCCGGAATAATAATTTTTAATCAACAATTTAGTTTCAATTGAAAAATTTTCACGTGAAAAATGAAAATGAAATAAAAAAATTAAAGAATTAAAAAGAAGATTAAATAATATTATTAGAAATAAAACGTACTTTTTTTAGTTTTTGATAATAATACAAGGTTTCAATATGCGTAACCATAGGAAACAGGCGAATATGACGTCATACATAGAAAATAAAGTGGATATACTTTGATGATGAAATAAAATGATCTTGGGTTTTCCTTACTTTTTCTCTTTTGTATGGTACAATACTTGACGTTTTACCGTCTGCGCACGGCTAATATAACTATACCGTATTTTTTATTTAAATTTTAAAAAAATAAAAAGAAGTTTGAAAAGAAAATGGTTAACGAATGTCAATAATATGCTCCGAAAAATTATCCATGTCGAAAATGATGTCATGGATAGCGAGAAATAGTTATTTTCATTCTTAAAACTAAAAGAAATAACTCGATTACCTAAAAAAAATGACAATTGTTAATAGTTCCATTTTTGTTGAAAAAACCTGAAGATTTAATATTATTTCGTTAAAATAACATAATTTCCCCTATGCCAGTATTGAAATTAATTGCCTGGAAAAGAAAATTAACAAGAATTATGTCATTAAAATGGGATTTCTCTGGGGAAAAAGAGACGTCATATTTGAAATAAAACGGGAATTTTCCAATATGTTTTAAAATGAGTGTGAATCAATTCCTTACATTAATAATACAAGGATCAGTAAGTATAGAAAGTAGATCAGTTTCACGCCATATTTATAACAAAATATTTAAATGTTTTTTTTATCTATACTTATTATTAAGCATGAGTATCCGTTATATACAGATGAGAGTTTTCTGCTAAATATCACATCATAATTTTAAGAAAAGAAAAATGAACACGAATCTTTTATAATAAAATCTGAGAGTGTGTCTGTATTTCGCAACTACGCCTAGACTATCGAACGCAACGTGATTTACTTAATACCGGTTATCATTGATCCGAGGATGTCACACAAACTCTCAGAATTTAAAAAATTGAATTAGATGCCGATTATTATTATTATTATTATTATTATTATTTGTAAATTTTAACGATGTTTCTCTAAAAACGGAAAGTAAATTACTCCATATTTATGGATAAAAAAGCTGAAATAAAGCAGATAAGTATATTTTTTACGCCATTTTCTCATTAAAACTGAAAAACAGAATTTATTTTTACTTCGAATAGATGGTGAAAACAAAATCTTGATTTCAGTAAATTATCCAAAAAATGAAAAAAACATTTTTCACCTATTCAAACTTCATGAATCAATTTATTCTGTAGAACAAAAATTGTCTGTCAACATATTGCCATTTAGAAAAGGTTTGTTTCAGCTATACATTAAACCAAGGAGGCAGAATTGATTTTAAAGAAAAAGCATATACTATTTCCAATTAATGTTTTTTTGAAGGATGGCTGTTAAAACGTTTCACAAAGGCGTTAAAGGTAAAATTGTTTATCAGGTAAAATTGAAATTTCTTTTTACCCAATTCGTCTATTTCCACGATTTTGTTTGGCCCTCCTTTTTGAATTGGTTGCAATTTCATTTTCGCAATTATTTGGTACAAAATTTCACTTTTTTAAGATTGAGTTATGTCAAGGTCCCCATAACAAAAAATACCGTATTGTCTCCTATGAAATGTGATAAATAGTTAGTTAATTATTAACGTTTTTAACTATCGGGGGTGAAATATTTTGATTAATTAATGTATTTATTCTTCTTTTAATGTTGCGTGAACGAAGTCACAGGTAACAGCTAGTACATAATAAAATCTAATAAATGAACAGAACAAAAATATTAAAATCCGGAGTGGAGATTTTTCAGAAAATCCTACTCGCCAAGGATTTCTTTGTATCAACTAAGAAAACATAACACACAGCGCTGTTCCGATGGGCTCAGGAGCGCAGTATTTGTGAGTTCCGTTGAGATCCAACCAATATTTTACATATTCACTAAAATCCAAGAAGTACCGGATCTGAATTCCGGTGAGCTCCAGCGCAAATTAAGAACTGATCCAGTATCGACCGCCCGCTCTTAATTTATCGTCCATGACCCTGACTTTAACCTGATAGCAAAACTTAAAGGCGCCTTTATAGTAACATGCATGTAAATATAGAAAGTAATTCGGAAATTGAAAAGTTTTTTCGAGATAGGAAGTCGTTTCATCGTCTGCGACTTTTCTGTCCATATCCGAAGCTTGGCTCCAGTGAACTGAAGAAGCATCGGCAACCGCAAAGAAACATCGATAATAATTAGTGCGCGAGTGACGAATATGATAAAGTTTTTGGAAAGATAACGTAAGAAGAGTTTCTTTTTAAACATTTCATACAGTTAACGGTGAAAGATAAGACGCACACTTCCGAGCCGGAATATGCGCAAAAACGAATAAAAAAGAAAACAAAGACTCGTCAAGCTCTTTTTGAATTATAAAGCGTATGTTAAAAGTGAATATGAATAGTTATTGTAAAATTCTTGAATTTTATTTAAATGCACGTCTAACAGCAAATGATAAAGAAAAATCAATATAAAACAAGCAATTTCAGATAACATTCGTTTCGACTGTATTTTTTCTCAAACCTTACGCCTTACTGGAGATTCAAATAGAGAACTCAGCTTATATGATCTCTTTGAAATCGTCTTATTAGGATCTGTGATATATGATGGCATTACGTTCCATCGGCTACGATTTCAAATATGTATTATTCAAACAGTTTTCGACCGTTATTTGACATTTGACAGAGGTTGCTTTGAGACCTATAAGCTACAAGGCTGTTGTCTCGAATGATCCATTTTTTTTTTTTTTTCACAGAAATACATACAGGACTTTGACAAATTAGATAAATCTTCTTCTTGGGGACGGGATAGACACAGGAAAGTTGACAACACTGAAGATACTAAAATAAAAAAAAGTACACACACAATGACATCCATGCCTCACCCGGAATTCGAACCCTGGGCCCTCACCGTGGCTGGCGCCTATGCTACCAACCACGCTGCCGGGCGGCGTTTTCGGCCGCTAATGAAGCTTGTTTACAAAACAGGAGAATAGAAAAATAGGAGATGGTAGTCTTCTTGAAATTCTAATTTTTTTTAATGCATAGCGTTGCCGGTGTTGTCTAAATCGAAAATTTTGAAAAGTCACATTCGCACAACTGCTGAAAACTTATTTTATTTTTGGCTAAAGCTTTAATCCTTAATTTATGTTGTGGTGTCATTTAGTCCTCACATATTTTTTCTACTCGTGTAATTTCTTTGCTAATCAGTAGGATTTAGATAAAAATAATAATGTACACTACTGTCCAAAAATTAAGGGACAGGGACCGGACGCTTTCGCTTTTTACATGGTTTCTTGAATATCTACTGAAATTTTCGACAAATTGTAGTTGCACTTCGAGGATGTGAAGCACATGTTTGACTTCAAGAACAGTAGAAACAGTATATTGCAATTGAAAAATTAATATATTAAATATTTGATGAGATATGGGCATTTATATGAAATAATTTTTAACTGCGCATGCGCAATCTACACCAAACATTTTTTTTTTTAATTTGGTAGTCAATTCTATAGAGTATTTCATATAAAAAGACCAATTAAATATCGTGAAAACTCAGAAAGATAGCGGCCATCCAGTGAGCCATTGACAAATTGGGGGAAAAATCCAATTGCGTGATAAGGGATTCCTCCCCCCACCCCTCCCAATTTGTCAATAAGTTTTTGGAGCAGGTAAATGCTGTATATTTATAAAATTCAAAGTATCACAATTCGGTAAGTTTTGGTCGTACAGAAATGAAAATTTTATTGTCTTTTACTTGTTAGAGCTTCTTGTGAATCACACACTTAAAAAATATGTTCTAAAAAAGAGAGGTCATTTTGCATTGAACTGAAATCATGTTAGAGTCCTGCATTGGGTCGGGTAACCTGATTTTACCCAAACCTGATCCGACCAACGCTACTTTATTTTTATTTACGTGTTGGGTTCCGTCGGGTTGACTTTAAATGTTTTGAGTTCGTGTCGGTTTCGGGTTTGGTTTTGACTCTTTCTAGAGCATGAGTATGTTTTACTAAATAAAATTTAGAGGATTCAGGGACAGTACAGAAATTTAAATTGGGTAACTTTTACAAAAACGCCTTTACAGACTTAAAAGGCTTTTAATAATAGACTCGTATACGAAATACGATCCATGACTTTGATTTTTTTTCTTCATTTAATTATTTTATTTTGTTTGTGGAATGGCGTCTATATTTTAAAGGCATTTTGAGAAAAACGAGAAAAATGTCTCCATAAACTTTACTACAGTACTATAATTATAATACACCACTACAATACTATACAGGGATGTAGATTTTTTTTTTTTTTTCAGATTTACATAGGACGATTTTCTAAATTAATTTCGATTTGTTTAGATAGCAGAACATCGACCTTTAACGTTCCTAATTTGACAGTGGTCATCTAAAAGTGCAGAAAAATATAGATAGATTGAATACAAAGGTGAGAATTTCATGGAATTAGAAAATGAATGCATAATCACATAATAAAATCATTAATTATAATTAAAATATAGATAAAATGCTTAAGTGATGCAAAGAGGAACACAAAAGGCTTATAAAAACCTTTTAATGACCGAAATATATTTCAGCGCTCATATACGGCGCCAATTTCAAGATATATAACGATAAACGAAAATTTGCGATGTGGACTAAATACGATATTAAATAAATCAATTTCAAAATTAAACATGCTGTATACTTACTTCAAAATGTTAAAATATGCCAATATTACCATAATCGGGTTTTTATCATGATTCAATACGTTCCTCAAACTCATATGACGTTATAATCACTTGTTGACGTCATATCTATTTGCTTTCTCTATTACTCAGATTGATATTCTCTCTGTATTATTCTCAAACATTTGAAAAATTCCGTTGAACTTCCAATATGACGCCAGATTAATTTTCTTTTTAATTCTCTAATGACTTCATATTAACCTGTTTTCTGTACTTACACATACTCATACTCCTTGTATCTTTGAGAAATGTTTGAAAATTTCCGTTTCATTACCAATATGACGTCATGTTAATCTTTTTTTCAATTGGTGAAACATTTTATTTCATTTTCATTTTTCACGTGGAAATCTTTCAATAGAAAATTAATTATTGTAGAAAGAATTTTATTGTGAATTTTTAATGGTTGGCAACTGCTATAACAAAAAATGTTTAAATTTAATAGGAAAATGCTGTTATATTTTTGGTTTTTTATCTCTCTATATTAAAATAATACGAATTTTTTTAATTTTATGATTTTCAGCTTCATAGTAGGTATTTAGCTGCAAGTACACAAAATTTCATGTCTGTAAGCTATACAGTTTCTGAAAACCGGCTCTGTGACGGACAGACAACGAAACGGGACTAATAGGGTTTCGTGAGATAAACGAAACCCTAAAAAGAGACAACAAAGAAGAGTACAATACATAAAAAGGAAGTTAATAAAGAGATAATTTTAAATATATTACGCCCATGGGTTTAAGATTAGCGCTGAGAATTCGGGAGTTCACTGACTAACAACCTTAATGTGATGGTGAACAACATTTGATATTTTTCTCCATTTGGAAGTAACTAACTTTTAAAACTAACAATTTGGGAATTAGCTATTGATCAGCTAAGAAGAGTGGACACTATATTTAAATATACGTATATATAAACAAGAACTGCAATCACTTAAAAATGAAGCGACAACTAAAGTTATGTCAAATTACTCAGTTACTAGGTTGCAAAGAAGTATATAATGGACTTTTTATGTTTGGTACATAAGAAAGACTTCTTAAGTATTTCATATCTTTAATAGAGACAGATAAGGTGCACACTTCCGAGCCGGAATCGAACATAAAAAAAGACAAACGAAATAAGTAATAGGGGGAACCAACAAAGCGTATATCCACTCAGCTGCTTGTAACGAAATTGACGTGTGTCAAGTTAGTTAAAAGACCTTTTAAGCTTCCAAAATCGGTTTGCGGATACGATTAGACCTTGTTAGCACGTTTGCATGTGAGTTTGAAAAGCTGATTGACAGTCACACCTTTTATTAGTATGCATGAAATTGAACCAAATGTGGTAATAGCACGTGACGTCGCGAGTCCGTCGAGAGAGAGAGAGAGAGAGAGTTGCCATCTTGCGCGTAGTAATTCATTGTTAAACTAAACAAATCCTGATAATCAAGTTTTGATATTATTGTAAAAGTAATTTTATATTGATTTTGTGACTTTGAACTAACTCTACTGGAACGAAATTAATGTACTAGAAATTTCGTGCAAATTGTTTTATCTGAAGTTTGATTATTTGACTAACAAGTGGAAGGACTTTAATATTTGTACTTTAATATTTGTCGGAAAGAGAAAAATACTGATTTCTGACCAACAAGGAGCATCCCACGAATATAAAATGAAGCATATAAATAATAAATTTCATACTCATCTATTTACAGAATTTTCATTGAGTAATTTTAAAATAATTTATTTTCTCTCATAAAACTGTGTAGAAACTGCACTTTTTTATTTCAATTTCCTATTCAGAATGGAATAAAGATACCAGAAGTTGTGGCGCATTATATTTTTTATCTTACAGAAATCTTACAGTTTGCGCACTATTTCATCCCAAAAATTAATTTTCATAATCAAATTTAAAAAAGGAAATTAAAATCACAAGTTTAAGGAGAAAGATAAAAAAGGTCGATTAATTTTGTTTATGCAGAGGATATGAAAAGAAAAGTTCGAAGAGAAACTTTTAATACTTCGAACGATAGGATTTCATTATCTGCTTTTACTAAAGACTTCATATGGTTGTAGTAAGACGATGAAACGCAGAATTTTTGCTTTATATCATTGTTATTTAATGCTGAAAACTTAGAGAAAATAATGCTTCATATGATTCAATCGCAAAAAGCGTTTCGATTTAATGAATGAAAATGCAGATTT
Source organism: Maratus michaelseni (assembly GCA_963931845.1). Taxonomy (NCBI): domain Eukaryota; kingdom Metazoa; phylum Arthropoda; class Arachnida; order Araneae; family Salticidae; genus Maratus; species Maratus michaelseni. Next base: position 287,265,516 of record OZ007587.1, read on the forward strand.
TCATGAATATAACGGGACTTTCAACTGTGATAAAACTTCATAGGCATCTATGTTAAAGCCTCTTTCGAATCAAAAACTTAAAAAATGTGATATATTAATTTTAACATAATTATTCTACTTGGTAAATAAATCACATGAGTTGTAATTTTCCAACTGGTTGAAAAAGTGTCCAGAGTAGGTCTTTTACACCCAGTTAGAAAATTACAACTCATGTGATTTATTTACCAATTAGAATAATTGTGTTAGAATAATTGTTATGTTAGAATAATTGAGTTGTAATTTTCCAACTGGTTGAAAAATTCTCCAGGCCAGGTCTTTTTCACCCATTTAGAAAATTGCAACACATGTTAAAGAATATGCTCAAAAAAGGGGAGGCTATTTTGGCATTGAACTCAAATTATGTTAGAGTTCAGCAGCATCGGGCCGGAAATACGATTTTACCCGACCCGACCGACGTATTTTTTTTTCGTTGTGGGTTTTGTTCGGTCGGGTTAACTTTAAATGTTTCGGGTTCGAGTCGGTTTCGGGTTGCGTTTTGACCTTTCGGGCCAGATTCATGTTTGTGCTGACCCGATTTTTCAAAAGAAAGTAATTATCTATTTTTCAAATGAAAACAATTATATACTTGAGTATTAATGAGTGTATAGGTGTCCATTTTTATATTAAAAAGATAAAATTAATATTAGAAATATAATTCTAGACTACTTTTCCATAAATGTATTAAAATTTAGATTGATTTTCTATCATTTCGGATTCGGGTCTAGATCGGGTTTGAATATTTCGGGTTCAGGTCGGTTCGAGTTGAAGTGTGTCGGAATCGGGTTCAGTTTCAGGCTAACGAGATATTTTTTGTCAGGTTTGGATTCGGGTCGGGTACAACACGATCCGTACAGGACTCTAAATCCTGTTAAGTTCTACTGCTTAATAATAAGTTATCTCATAAAATATTTATAAATAAAAGCTGCATCGATAAAACACAATTTAGTGTATGCTTCTCCAGTGATTGACTTGAAGAAAAAGATTCCATTTTGTTTTTGGTTAGTATTTTCTTTATGAACTTCGCACGCTTTTTTCGGTGCTTTTATGGTGTTTTTAAAAGGACTTGATTGTTGTCAAGTGTGTCTTGCACATGTTTTTTAATTTTAATTTTAATTTACCAGTTGGACCCGTGCGAGGATTTTGCACTGCAGTCTAATATTTTTTTAATGCATGTTTAAACTTGTAAAGAAAAATTAAGGATACAAATATCTGCAAACAGCATTAGTGAAGCCAGAATATCATCTGGAGGCACGGCAGTGCCTCCGCCAAGTCGAGAGAGGACAGCCGTAAGCATACTTTTCTGGAAGCAACTCAGGGCACTTTTGACCCCCCCATATCTCCGCGCTGGAGTATCCCAAAAATTTGAAACTTCGTTTTTCTACAGTATTTGGCACACAGGACCAAAATTTAAAATTACAACTTTCTGTCTTTTCTAGTTCAGACGATATATGAACTCAAACATTCGATTTTTTGTCACTCACTCACTCACTCGTTCACGCGTCATCAAAAAGATTAGGTAATTCCCGTAGCCCTAGAAACTTGACATTTGGAAAAAAGGTAGTGTTTAGGATACAAAGAAAGGAAAAATTTTTAAATCTGGAAAATTCGAAAAAAAAAACATTCGAAAATTCAACAAATTCCATCAAAATTGAAAATTGAAAATAATACGATCTTGTAGTCTTAGAAACTTAAGATTCGGAGTGAAGGTAGTGTTTAATATCCAGAAAAAGAAAACATCAAAAACACCAAAAAAATCGAAAGCAAAATTGAAAAAATCGAAAATTGAAAAAAATCGAAAAATTTCGAATAATCCGATTTTGTTGGGCTAGAAACTTGGAATTCGGAATAAAGGTAGTATTTAGGATGCAAAATAAGGAAACATTAAAAATTCCGGAAAATTCGAAAAAAAAATTCGAAAATTCGAAAAATTCGAAAAAAATTGAAAAAATTTAACTAATTTGATTTTTTAGCCTTAGAAACTTAAAATTCGCAGTAAAGATAGTGTTTAGGATTCAGAATAAGTTAAAATAAAAAACGCAATAAAATTCGAAAATAAAATCAAAAAATCGGAAAAATCGAAAATTAAGGAAATTTTGAAAATAATTCGATTTCATAGCGCTAGAAACTTGAAATTTGGAATAAAGGTAATATTTAATATACTAAATAAGGAATAATTCAAAAAATACCCATAAATTAGTGCAGACGATATATGAACTCAAAGTTTCGATTTTTTGTCACTCACACACTCACTCACTCTCGCGTCATCAAAAAGATTGGGTAGATCCCGCAGCCACAGAAACTTAAAATTTGGAGTAAAGCTAGTGTTTCGGATACAAAGAAAGGAAAAATTATAAAATCCGGAAAATTAAAAAAAAAAAAAAACATTTGAAAATTCAAAAAAATCGAACAAAATTGAAAATTGAAAATAACACGATCTTATAGTCTTAAAAACTTAAAATTTGGTGTGAAGGTAGTGTTTAGAATTCAGAAAAATAAAACATCAAAAACACACAAAAAAAAAATTGGAAATAAAATCGAAAAATCGAATAAAATCGAAAATTTTCACATAATCTAATTTTGTTGCGCTAGAAACTTGGAATTCGGAATAAAGGTAGTATTTAGGATGCAAAATAAGAAAAAATTAAAAAATCCAGAAACTTCGAAAAAAAAATCAAAAATTCGAAAAATTGGAAAAATATTGAAAAAAATTAAAATAATTTGATCTTTTGGCCTTAGAAACTTAAAATTCGCTTTAAAGATAGTGTTTAGGATTCAGAATAAGTTAAAATAGAAACGCAATAAAATTCGAAAATAAAATAAAAAAAATCGAAAGAAATCGAAAAATAAGGAAATTTTGAAAATAATTCGATTTCATAGCGCTAGAAACTTGAAATTTGGAATATAGGTAATATTTAAGATACTAAATAAGGAAACATTTAAAAATATGGATAATTAAAAAAAATAGAAAATTTCAAAAATAGAAAGAAAGAAAGAAAAAGAGAGAAATTGAAAATAATATGATCTCGTAGTCTTAGAAACTGAAAATTTGATGTAAAGGTAGTGTTTAGGATTCAGAAAAAGAAAAAATTAAAAACACAACAAAAATTGAAAATAAAATCAAAAAATCGAAAAAAAAAAAGAAAATTTGAAAATAATTCGATTTTGTAAAGCTAGAAACATAAAATTTGGAATAAAGGTAGTATTTTGATTACAAAAAAAAAAAAAAAATAAATAAATAAATAAAAAATCGACAATTTGAAAAATTGAAAAAAATTCGGTTTTGTAGCTTTAGAACTTAAAATTCGGCGTAAACTTATTGTTTAGGATACAGAAAAAGGAAAAATTAAAACACAACAAATTCGAAAATAGAATAAAAAACTCGAAAACTATCGGAAATTTCAAAATAATTCGATTTTGTAGCGCTAGAAATTTGAAATTTGTAATAAAGGATACAAAATAAGAAAAAAATAAAAAATCCAGAAAATTATAAAAAAAAATTCGAAAAAATCGAAAAATTGAAAATAATTTTATCTTGTAGTCTTAGAAACTTAAAACTTGGTGTAAAGGTAGTATTTACTATTCAATAAAAGGAACAATTAAAATATTCGTTAAATTCGAAAATAAAATCGAAAAATCGAAATATCTTTAAGAAATCGAAAATTTGAAAATTTTGTACTGCTAGAAACATTAGTTGTAAGATAATTGTCCTATTAACTAGTACAACGCCCCTAATTGTTTTATGTTAATTACCCCGGATTATGGTTTTCTTTTCTTTCGTTTGCGAATTTCGTTATAGAAAAGTTCCGCCTTAGACTGGCTACGATATAGGCGATTTCTTTATAGACAGGTTTGTTTTCTTTCACAGGTTGTACTCTATTTACTTCACATATGAAATATGGATTGTTAAATGATGTTAGCCCCACAAAAATTTTCACAGCTCCCCCTACCCTCCCGACATTACTGGCTGGTTATGGCTTGATAGTCCTTTCTAAATAAAATCATGGTAACTCTAAGATTCACTTGATTTATCTCTAAATTGAACCTAAATGATCCTAAGAAGACGGATCAAATAATTACTATATTGGCATGACAATCAGGTAACTTAGAATTAAAATCGAAAAATCAATAAATTTATAAAAAGTCGAAAATTTGAAAATAATTCGATTTTGTAGTCCTAGAAGCTTGACATTTGGCAGAAAGGCAGGGTTTAGTACACAAAGTAAGGAAAAATTAAAAAATCTGTAAATAATGAAAAAAAGACTAAGAAAAACATCGAAAAAAGGAATATAGTTTAATTTATTGGAAATTTCCGGAAATTTTAATTTTGGCTTTCTTTTTATACTAAAAAGTTCTTTTATGTTAAATATCAAGTATCTAGGGCTGCGAGTAATATCTCAGATGGATAGCACATATCCTGGAAGCAATTGAGAGTACTTTTGACACTCCCCCTCCCATAACTTAGTGCTTGCCTAGGAACCTGAAATCTCTTTTCATCTACAGTACTTTGCAAACGAAACTAAAGCTTCAAATTTTTGATACCTGTAAATAATAGGGACAGTGTGTGGGCTTAGCGAAAATCAGTGGATGATCTCCAAAAAGAACCCAAAATCAAGAAAAAGAGGCTTACTTACAAAAAGAAGTGAAATCTCATCAAAAAGTCACCTGTAAAAAATGCAGCCAAGTCTCGTAACTCATTTTCCGTAAAAAGTACTGAGATCGTATAAAGCCAAGTTTAACTATCTTATTAACTCTGAAATTTTCATTCACAAATCACTCCTAGTCTCTACATCTTTAGTTAATTATTATTTTGTGACTTGGCAATTACGCAGCACAGGGAAGTTATTACACCTTACTATGTTATGGGATGGGATGGGATAATTTAATTAAGGCAAATTATATACGCACAGGGAAATTATTACGCTTTAATATGTTATAGTATTAATTTGATTAAGACTAACTATATACATCACATTCTCGTGCTACGTAACTGCCAAGTCACAAAATAATAATTAACTAAAGATGTAGAGACTAGGAGTGATTTGTGAATGAAAATTTCAGAGTTAATAAGATAGTTAAACTTGGCTTTATACGATCTCAGTACTTTTTACGGCAAATGACCTACGAGACTTGGCTGCATTTTTTACAGGTGACTTTTTGATGAGATCTCATTTATTCATAACAATAAAATCTCATCGAAGATGGAAAAAGGCACGCGCGAGGGAAAAAAAAAATTAACAATTGTAGGATGGCGTCATCTTCTTCGGGAAAATTACGAGACAAAGTAAAATAAATTGAAATACACTTAAATTACAATTAAATCTAATATAATAAATCATACCTTTTAAGCTACACTTATAAAATACGATTGCTTCGGTCAATCAATATTTTTTTCTTCTACGTTTAAATTTCAATTTTTTTTTAAATCATAAATATAAGATAAACTCGGGAGAAAACGTCACATTTTACCTCTTTTGTAATATTTATTTATTTTTTTATAATCATTGTTGAGTATCCTATAATGCGATATTTTATTTTTGTGGCAACACTAATTTGAGGAAAACCTTTCATTTCATTTCTGAAAAGAATGCCGATTTCATTTTTAATTACCAGCAATTTTTAATTAAAAAACATGTTTTAATGAAATGTGAGTGCACTATGTCAGAAGCCGTTTCAAAAATCTTTCGAATGATACCTCATTCGTTGTTGTAACGTAAAATCATAGAAAGAGGGATGTTGACAACAGAAATAATATATACCAGTATAACCGTGCGAAGATTTCTCACTGAATTATAAAATTATTTATGAAAATTAATTATGAAAATTTTTAATTTGTGCTATTTCACGTTGTATATTTATTTTTAATATAACGGCACAAAGTTTAATCCACCTTTTTAGAGATTTCTCACTGCAGTCTAATATTTTTTATATGCAGGTTTAAACTTCTAAAGAAAAATTGAGAACTAAAAATATCTGAAAACAACATTAATCAAGCCGGAATATCATTTAATGTATCATCTGTTTTGGGAAAAAAAAAAAAACACGGGATAAAGAAAAATAAATTTAGCATTTGAATTTGAATTAATCGTGATTTAATCATAAATATAAAATAAACCCGTGCAGCAACAATATCCCATTTTATCTTTGTTGTAATATTTATCATTTTTTTATAATCATTTTTGAGAACGATATAATGTGGTATTTTATTTTGGTGGCAACATTAATTTAAGAAAACCTTTCATTTCATTTAGGAAAACAATACCGATTTAATTTTTAATTAACAGCAATTATTAATCAAATAAAGTGTTTTAACGAAATGTGAATGTACTACGTCAAAAGTCTATTCAAAATCCTTTCATATTGTATCTCATTTATAGTTCTGCGTTTTGTATTTACTTAGAAAAAGGCATGTTGACAACAGAAATAATATATATGATGATTATTTTAATTATTTTTCTTTGATTTTAATCTAGTTTATAACAGATCGACAATTTGTAACAAATTAATTGCGTCTTTGACCTTCCACCATGAATCATTTTTATTTAATCATTCTCCACTTCAGAACGAATAAAAATTAATGACGCACTTATTTGGCTTGCGCGAATCGAGCACCTAAGTTCGTAGAAATTCTCTGACCATCCAACATCCTGGTTGTTTTTGTCGCCAGTTTTTGTTTGTGCAGCACCCACACTACAAAATATGTTTGTGTGATGTAGGAGACCTTCTATGTGTACAACTGCTGAAAGTTGGTGCCCGGTCTATTTGATTGCTAATTGAAACGCTCTGAGATATTTATAATGTGTTCAAATACAGCTGGCAGACAACTAAACACTACGAGGAATCCGCAGTTTGGAGAATTGTCATTGGTTGAAACAATCTTTTGAGTAAATTCGGTACATTTTATTGGATCGAGGATGCTATCTTGTAAAGATTGTAATCTTTGTTGGCGAATGTAATTCGGGATGTGAGAAATTTAAGAAGGGGAAAAAACAGTAAAATAGTAGATAATCTCTCTTAAATATTTGTACTAATATTTTGTCGTCATTTAAATCATAGATAAAATAATTATTAATTTACTAAAATGGTGCATAAAATTTATTTTAAAACCATTCCATTACATAAAAGTGGATTTTAAAAACATATGTAAAGAAGATGTTACATATGCATATTCCGATAATAACCCCGAGATCTTTCACTCACGAACATGATCATTTTCAAGGGGATACTTTAACTAAAATGTCGCTTTTACTGTGTTATATTGTATCAGTTTGGAACAAGGACCAGTCTATTAATCGTCAAGGGTTAAGTTCGTATGTTCAGATGCTGGAGGCCTTGATATTTTCGAAATCTTGATCCTATGTAATAAATATGTATGTAATAATATGGTTTAATATTTTGAAAATATCAAGGATTTTCAGCTCATCTAAACGTATGAACTTAATATACCCCCCCCCCCCCCCCCCCCAACGATTAATAGACTGGCCCTTGTTCCAAACTGATATAAAATAACACAGCAAAAGCGACATTTTAGTTAAGGTATCCCCTTGAAAAGGATCACGTTCGTGATTGAAAGATCTCGGGGTTAATATTGGAATATGCATGCAACATCTTCTTTTACATAATGTTTTTAAAACCTACTTATGTGTAATGGAATGGTTTTAAATAAATTTTATGCACCTTTTAGTAAATTAATAATTATTTTATGTATATTAACTGAAGATGAATGTGACACTCCGCTTTAAACTTTTTTTGAGTTTTCTATTAGACAAATAAATCATAATCAAAACATTTTCTTTAATTTTTACTTCCTTTAATATTTTGGTAGTTGTGACAGATATATGACTATTTTGGAACATTCAATAATGGAAAAATATTGTCTGTCATTCATCATATCGGATAAACATATATAAACAACATAAATAGCATATGTAACAGAAACTACTGTGCCATGGTACTTTCATGCGCAAGACAACAAGTAGCGCACAACAGGAACTACTTTTCTGACTGTGTTTGTCCAATCCAACCCCGACAAATAAAAATTTCGTCAACCAGAAAACCCGAACCAAATTTGACACACTTCAACCCGAACACGAAATACTTACAACTAAACCCGAAACGAACTCGAAACAGAAGAAAATTAATCCATATTTTAAGGCTATTCTCAAATTCAAAGGGGCCACTTTCAGACACAATTTTTAATTCATTTTTGTTCGGAAAGGCATGAAATGAGCAGGCCTGGTTATTCAGAAACTTTGTAATCGAAACACGTTTTCCATTTTTTGGTAAAAACAGAACATCTTTCAGAAAACACTGTCAAAGTCGGTGTTTTGAAGCGAATTCCCGATGCTCCAGTGCCAGAAAGGAGAAAACGCTTTGTCACATGAAACGAATCGCTTATAACTCGATAAGTAATTTATTTATCAAAAAATGTAAAATAAAATTCATTTCGATTCCAAATCGATTCAATAGTCAGGTCTGCCAAATTTATGTCCTTGACTTTAAAAATGAGTCAGAAATTGTGTCAGAAAGTTTTGCGTTGTTCAGTAGATCATTTGAGAAACAACTTAATACAATTATTGAAAAAGTGGCCTACAATCTCTATGTCAATTTTGTATTTTATGTTGAAAAATGAACATATATATAGCATAGAAACACTTTCCAACACATTCAGAATACTTTAACAAAACTTCAACATTTAGTAATGTGAAAGATGATGTCAAAGTAAACAATTTAGAAAACGCATAACACACTTGAAAACTCAATTTCAGCACTTACCAAGAGGAAAAGTATCCGAATTCCGTATAAGCTATAGATTTGTTACATAATATGCAAAAATGCAGTTCAGTTAGGAAACGTATAACAAAGTTAAAAATTCCCCTTCAGCAATTTCCGTCAAAAAACGGAAATATACTGAAGATCTTTTGTGCAGCCCTGTATATCATGTGTATCATATTTCTATAGAGTTTATATATACCAAGTAAAATTTTAAACAAAAATAGTTAAATTTAAAAACGCGTACCATAAATTGAAAAATGAATATATATATATTGCAAACAAATAAAATAGACATAGATTATGAAACACTTTCCAACACATTCAGAATACTTTAAACAAAACTTCAACATTTAGTAATGTGAAAGATGATGTCAAAGTAAACAATTTAGAAAACGCATAACACACTTGAAAACTCAATTTCAGCACTTACCAAGAGGAAAAGTATCCGAATTCCGTATAAGCTATAGATTTGTTACATAATATGCAAAAATGCAGTTCAGTTAGGAAACGTATAACAAAGTTAAAAATTCCCCTTCAGCAATTTCCGTCAAAAAACGGAAATATACTGAAGATCTTTTGTGCAGCCCTGTATATCATGTGTATCATATTTCTATAGAGTTTATATATACCAAGTAAAATTTTAAACAAAAATAGTTAAATTTAAAAACGCGTACCATAAATTGAAAAATGAATATATATATATTGCAAACAAATAAAATAGACATAGATTATGAAACACTTTCCAACACATTCAGAATACTTTAAACAAAACTTCAACATTTAGTAATGTGAAAGATGATGTCAAAGTAAACAATTTAGAAAACGCATAACTCACTTGAAAACTCAATTTCACCAATTACCAGGAGGAAAAGTATCCGAATTTTATATGATCTTGTTACATAATATGCAAAAATGTAGTTCAGTTAGGAAACGTATAACAAAGTTAAAAATTCCCCTTCAGCAATTTCCGTCAATAAGCGTAAATGTGCTGAAGATCTTTTTGTGCAGCCCTGTATATCATGTGTATCATCTTTTTATAGAGTTTATATATACCAAGCAAAATTTAAAAAAAGGGTTAAATTTAAAAACGTGTACCACAACTGAAAACGCAATTGCAACAATTATTGTTCATAGACAGTACTGTAATCGAATTATTTTGTCTGCCCTTGTAAATGAACGATGAATGCCATACACACCCTATTCTACCGTAAGCATCTTTTACTGTACCTTAGTGAGGTATATCAATTTCAATAAGTTTGAAATAGTGCAACGTCATTAAAATACACCGCAAACGATTTTTCTCACATAGATCGCAATGTAACGGAATTCTTTTGAGTGTCCTTGTATACGAACTATATAAATGCTCCCTTCATTTTCAATACCGAACATGCCATAGTAAACTTCAAATAGCATATATCAATTGCATGGAAATTCGTGTGTATTTACGCGAGTTAGAGTACGGACAGACAGGCAGACAACAGACAGACAAATCAAATAAAAGAGTCCCGACTTCCATTTTCTGCATAACCAGGAAAACTCTTTTGTTTAATGATGCAAACATCAAATCCTTTTCACGTCTATGGCTTTGAGTTTTTTGCATTATATTATTTCTAACTCAAAACATTGTTATCTGCATAAAAGGTCTACACCTGCATAAATACGAATCCTTTCATGTATTGTTCAGAGCAGAGAAGTTTTATTTCTTCTCTTGTCATGCAAGTCTATTTTGCTATGAAAATTTTCCTAGCTATCTTTTATAGTTGAACACTGATACTAGGGATGTCGGAGAGAAAATAATAAAGCATTAAAATATAACATATACTGCAGTTGTACAATCACAGTTCGTCTTTCGGAGTGGAGTTTCTAATTTAATGAATGAGTTTTAAAGAAAAATCTCGCATCATGTTTCGTGCATAGTTTATGGCACACTTTTTCTCATCAACATCACATACATTTATAACAAGTTGGAAATTGTACGTCAAACGTGACAAATGAGGTACGTTCGTACTATAACTAGTTACATAAATATTCAGATCTTTTCTGATTTTTAATTCTGTGAAATGAATTATATCGTCTGCAGATTAATTTCTGTAATAAAATAAGTATCTCGGTCGCTTGACGATTGAACTTCGGAAGCTCCTATAACAAAAAAGCACCGATTTAAAAAAAAAAAATTCAAATTTCTTAATAAATATTTTTATTAATATCTCCTAAAGTTTTGATTCGATTTTAATAAAATTTGATATGTCTCGACAAAATTCTGCAAAGATAATATATTTTAAATTGCAAACCATTCGGTTGGGTAGTTTTTGCGTTGTTATATGCGGACGGACGGACAGACGGACAGACAGACAGACGGACAGACAGACAGACGGACGGACAGACGGACGGACAGACGGACGGACAGACGGACGAACCAAGCGACGACAATAGGTGCTACGTATTTATATAATTATGAACGCACCTAATAAAGCTGTAAAGGAATCGTATAGAAATATCGCATTGTCATTATAAAGAAAAACTTAAAAAATTAAAATATTTACAGAATGAATTTTGAGATGTATATGTATACAGGGTATTACTTGTTATCGTTGACCAATAGCTAATTTCCATACTGTTAGTTTTAGTAGTATAGTCCAATTACAAAAGAATGTTTCAATTCCTGTTCGCGCCATATAAAAATCTATTTACGTTAAATGTATTTTTTAAAAGATACGAAATATATATTTTTTATATGATCCCTGGGTTCTATAAGTTATATTTAGGAAAACTATCTCCAAATTCTATCCAAATTCTCAATTCCTAGTTTCCAAATTCTGAATTTCTGTCTTTAAACTATTTAGGAAAACTATCTCCAAACTTTAATAAGTAAAACAGTAACAAAACAATTTTTGTACAACCAAAACGTACCCAATTATTATATTTTGAGTTATATGAATTTTCAGCGTTTTCTGGCTCACAAAAAACACGTTTTTCCGTTTTAGGGCCAAATAAATCCGACAATTCATAAAATTCAAAGTTTTATAACTCAGTAAGTTTTTATGGTAGGAGACAATGGCGTAGCACAGGTGAGTGGTTCATCCCCCCCCCTTCCCCCTCCTCCCGAATGAGGAACTGATTTAGTGAACCATGGATTTAAAAAGAGTAAAAACTGCAAAAACAGAATCGCAATGGATCAGTGAATTTTTTCGTCTTACCACGTATAATTTCAAGGTATTTATTTCGCTGGGACCATTAAATTTTTTTTTCTTTAAGACAGGATTCCGTTATAGACAGGTTTCGTTTTCAACGTTATCCTCTAAAACTTACCCAATTTACGTTGCATCACTGGAGAGCCTATCACAAATTACAGTTAAACCTGTGAAAACGCAACATGTCTATAACGGAAAACTGTCTTAAACGGAAAAAACATCAAGGTTTGAGGAAAAGAACCCATACATTTATACCTGATAAGTCATAAACCTGTGTAAAATGGAACTTTTACTCAGTCCCTTGCGAATCCTTTTTGGTGAATGTTAATGTATTACAGTAAAACCCGCGAAAACGGATTCCTCTTTAAACGGAAACATTTCATGATCGCGGTGATGGAAAGATAACATACAAATATACCTGCTAAGATAGAAACTGTCTAAAACGGAATTTGTTCTCATTACCTATAGATTGCATTTTCACAGATTTCACTGTAACTAGATAAGTAGGATTCTTCAACCTGTGACCTGCAGGCAACCAAGCTACCACTATTTTGGAATACAAAAAATTGCTTTATTTAATGACAGAATTTTTGCGATTAAATAAGACAAAAATTACATTTCGGAATTTATGATGGCAAAAGATTTTCAAGCAAAAAGGTTAAAGACCCCTAAGATAAACCCTAAAACTTTTCAATAGCGACTTAGATGCGACCAATTGTAGACAACATTTATGGAAAAAGACGAGTTCATATGAATGCAATAACGGCTGATTTATCACAGTTAGGCAAATCTTACCTTTGTTCATTTTATATTTTTGATAACGAGCAATATCATCAACTGCTTTAAATCTGCCGGCTAAAATTGAAAAAAGTTTTTTTTTTTTTTTTTTTTTTTTTTTGGACTTTTATTGAATTTTTATTTAACATTACATTGTCACTTTCGAAATACCTGCAAAAACCTGAATGTGATTTGTCTTCTGCTCTAAAACTAAAACATGCTGATGATATCATTTTAACCGTATGAAGTTTGCATGAATCAGTAAGAGAGAAAAAAGGCAGTGTTGAATTCAGACACTTTTCTCCCGGAGGGATTTCTGTGGCTCTGGGGTGGGGCATTGTAGACCTCCTTTTGAAAATTGCACTTTTTTACTATTAAAAGCCTAAAATCTCAAATCTTCCGGGGGGACATTTCAATTCTCCGGGGGGAGTGTGTCCCCCGGGCCACCCCCTGAATTCAACACTGGAAACAGGAGACTGGTGTCCAAATGTGTACTGGCCTGTTCAAGAAGGCTGAATCCCTGGCTAAAGAAAACTTTGATACAATTTTCTTTAGCCACACAGAGTTCTTGTTCAAGTTGGTTATCAGTCATAAAGGGATAATACATTTCATGACAATCCTGGAGAATATTTCAAGAGATCAAAGTTTCTTTCTTGCTGTGATATTTATATATCTGTACTTGTTGTCAGTTTTGGGTAAAATGGGAAGGTTTTGATGTTCTACTTCCAAAATAAAATTGTTACAAAAAAATAACATCTTCTGTAACGACCGAAAAAATTATAGAGGCCGAATATTTACTTTGGTACCAAAAATGGCAAAACTTGAAAGAATCAGAGAATCCCAGAAGAATTATGGCTGTTTTAGACACTTGTAACGAAACTAATTTTCTCAACTTCAACTAACTTGTTGCGTGTGCTTGTTACATTACTAGTTTCTACAGCCGAAATTGAAAGTCCTTTTTTTTTCCTTTAAAATAATAAAACCTTATCTTAAAAACTCTGTGGAAATTGAGCCCACCACAATGCATCAAGACTTAGGGGGAAATCTTGGGGGATCAATAATAACATGCTAAAAATATGGTACAATACAATTATAGAAAAGATTATTCTTTATGGGGCTGGAATTTGGGGAGGTAAACTAACAAAAACAAACAAACAAAAATTAACATCAATTCAAAGACCATTCCTACTACAACTGTCGTGTGGTTATAAAACCATCTCAACCGATGCACTAAATGTAATTACAGGTATACCACCCATCACCTTAGCATTAGAATATGAATACAAAAAGAGCAGAATCCTACACCTTTCACACAGTCAAACAGTAGAACAGCATTTTCCATCCAAAAGCATCGAACAAATAGTCCATGGTTGGCAATTACATCCAGCAGAAGAAACATCACACCTCCAAGTAAATACAGATCGTAACACGTACACACCATCCACATTGCCAACAATTTTTACTGATGGATCTCGAACAACAACCGGCATGGCATCAGCTTACTGTGTCACGGAAGGTGTGTCGATCATCCACCAGTGGGCCTGCAGATTGGACGACAACAACACGGTATATCAAGCCGAGCTATATGCCATCCCCCAAGCACTCGAATGGATCCACGCACAAACAGACATGACCCTGTACTGGATATATAGCGGCAGTCTGTCTAGTCTGCAAGCAGTTAATTCCCACAGGACCAAACACCCACTAGTTCTTGATATAAAGAAAAGGCTATTAACTATCATAAGCCGCGCACGAATTGATCATGTGTCCACACACAAGGACATATTTGTCAACGAGTTGGCTGACACTCTAGCAAAAGAAGCCACAAAAAGACCCAACATTGATCACCACCTTCCACTCCCACATAGCTACATCAAACGTACATTAAAAAGAAATATTTTAAAAGACTGGCAAGTACATTGGACCACCTCAACCAAAGGCCGACATACTCATACGCTAATCCCCAAAGTCTCCTACACACTATTTTACCTCACCCCTCACATTACAGCTTTTCTTACTGGTCATGGACCCTTCCGCCAGTACCTACACAGATTCAAATGTGCATCTTCAGACCAATGCGAGTGCGGTGAACAGGGTACAGCGTCTCACCCATATTTCCACTGCACACTGGCAAGTCAATGGCATCTCAGGTGCACTCAAAACCCTCCAAAAAATTGGCTCGCTAATATCTTAACTCGCCCACTTCTAAAGAGGAAACTAAAAAGCATTTTTGACCACTTAACTTACCTCTCAAATTTAACTTAGGGAGCCCGTCTGTCGGTTCACAATTCTTCAATTCTTTGCCCCTTGTAGTTTCCACCACCTACTGATGCCCCTCACTGCCCAGTGTCGTGTGGGAAAATCTGTTTTCCGGCAGTGATGGACCACTCCTGTAAAAGTCTTAACCAGTTCCTGTCACTTGCTCGTATTGGAGCACTCCTGGCAGGGTCACTTGTATTATTTCTTTCTTATGTTTATGTTTTGCCGCTCATTGTCGCGTTTTCCGGCGGCATCAGCTGCGGCTGAACACTGTAACTTTTTTTTTTACCTTAATAAAGGGACCGGGAGGGATACTATGCTCTACAGACTTGGTTTCCTTGTCTGAGCAGTCCCTCTTAGGCAATCAAATCAAATAGTCTTCTCGTGCCCGAAAATGGTCGGATACAAAATTTCGTCAAAATCGTTTGAACCGTTTTTTAGATACAATTAGCTGGACTATGACCCAAAATGACCCACTAATCGAATTTTCTCGAACATGTGACCTAGCCCAATGGTTTTCTGGTGCCCCAAAACGGTAGGATACGAAATTTCGTCAAAATCGTTAGATCCGTTTTTAAGATAAAATTTGCATATATATATATAATAACCACACACAAGATTTGCTCGTATTAGAATATATGATATTTAACTTTTTTAGTATGTGCTCAATTCTATTTTATATTCTATAGTGATTGTAAAATCTTCTTCTCTGGTAACTATTAATGTAACTTCATTACAATATTAAATGCAATTATAAAGATTGATCTTACTTTGTGTTACACACGCTATTTTTTTATTAACAAATTGATAAAGCAATAATTAAATTCTCAAAAATTATTGAAATACAGTTGAAGCACTTTATAACGAATTACGATATAACGAAAAGCACTATATAACGAAATTCTCATAACCATTTAGTTGGTCTGTATGTTAAAGAATACTGTATAACGAAATATTTATAACGAAAAGCACGATATAACGAAAAAAAGTCGAGCATGAAAAGTGAGAAAAAAACGATATAGCGAATTTTTCGAATTTTTTTTTTTTACTTAACAAAGAATAA
The DNA here is from genome assembly GCA_963931845.1 of Maratus michaelseni. NCBI lineage: Eukaryota > Metazoa > Arthropoda > Arachnida > Araneae > Salticidae > Maratus > Maratus michaelseni. Next base: position 287,281,617 of record OZ007587.1, read on the forward strand.
TTTTTTGCTACACGTGAATTTGTCCGTTTTTTTCATATGTAGCATAGTAATATACAGTTGAAGCACTTTATAACGAATTACGATATAACGAAAAGCACTATATAACGAAATTCTCATAACCATTTAGTTGGTCTGTATGTTAAAGAATACTGAATTCGAAACAATATAACGAAATATTTATAACGAAAAGCACGATATAACGAAAAAAAGTCGAGCATGAAAAGTGAGAAAAAAACGATATAGCGAATTTTTCGATTTTTTTTTACTTAACAAAGAATAATTTTTTGCTACACTTGAATTTGTCCGTTTTTTTCATATGTAGCATAGTAATATATTTATATTATATATATATATACCGTTAAAATAATACATTAAGACTAACTATCGGAAATACAGTCATCCAGATCTATAATCACAAATTAAAAGTTTTGTGATATGAATTGTAAGTATGTATTCGTAAAAATATAATTATCTTGAAATTCCTTTTTAAATCAACGCTTTTCTTCTTTTTACTGTTTGTAGTAAAAGTTATCCATCCAATGAAGGCTTTAATATGAATACGTAACTTATTTAGTAATACATAAGGCCTAACTTTTTTTTTATTAAACAAAAGCGATTTTTAGAGATATTTTTATGTTAATAAACCGTTTTTTATGTGATTGTCTCCCTTATCCGGACTTCTACATACTCAGATTAAGTTCAGACCACATTAGTCCGGATAATTGGAGTTCTTACTGTATAACGAAATAATTCGTTATAACGTTTTAACGAAAGCACGTTTTAACGAGCAAATCTTCGGAGCACTTTCGATTTCGTTATAAGGTGCTTTGACTGTACTTCTATTACACACACAGTAAATACTGTCGAGATAAAATCGCAAAGGACTGGGAAAAAGTTCTGTTATTGGCAAGTTTCCATCTGAAAAGGCCTAATTGTATGGTGTTCGGTTCCTCGGGATCCTGAAACTCTTCTGTTTGAGACAGAATTCCGTTATAGATAGGTTCCTATCACAAAATTTACTGTATGTATACCTATGAAAATGCAATAGCAAGGAGACAGGGAAATATTACAATTTAGACAGGTTACTGTCTTAGCAGGTTTAATTGTATGGTAATCCTTTCTGTTGGGACAAAGAAATGTTTCCGTTTAAGAGAGGATTCTGTTATAGACAAGTTCGTTCCATTTTGACACGTTTTATTGTACATATAACATAAATTCGAAACATTTGAAAATGAAACCTACCTTAAACGGAAAGTTACTTTGGTGCCAACCAAATAAATGCCTACATTTACACCTGTTAAGACGGAAACCTCTCTGAAACAAAATTTTCCACCGGGGTAAAAAACATTAAAAAATTAAAAATATCCTAATTCAGTAAGTCCTGGACGCAGAATAATGAAACTTTTACTGTTTTACTTATTAGCAGAAAGATAGTTTTTCTAAATATATCTCATAGGACACAGGGATTGTATATAAATTTTAATTTCGTAGCTTTTTAAAAAATAATTATTTTGACGTAAATGAATTTTCATGTGATGAAGAACACCATTTCAAATCTCTTTTCAGCTGGAATTATACCTGTAAAACTAATGGTTTAGAAATTAGCTATTGGCCAACGGTAAGAAGGAACACCCTGTAGATGAGAGAGGTGAGTTGAAGACTGAAAGCTCAGTTTCACTTGACTTATAGTAATAATAATAATAATAATAATAATAATAATAATAATATTACTTTTAGATTTTAAACCGCTTGAATTTTTTTTTTCTTGTTGTGCAAATTTGTAAAAATCACCGATTGTCAATATACAATCGCCGGTGCCCTACAACTTATCTGAATTTATTTTGGAAGTTTATTTTAAGACCATGAGTCAGATACGATGTTGGAATCTTTCCTTTATCCTTTTTCGAGCAAACTCAGAATACGGGCGAACAATTAGATAAGCGAAAGACATAAACATTTTTTAACTATATTGCAAAGAGTGTGAAAAAAAATAAAGTAAAGACTATAAGGAAATGTTTTATTCATAATTCGAAGACGAGTTTTTTAAACAATTTAAAAAAAAATAAGTTACTCAATTCAATGCTATTTTTCTTTAAAATTATCTTCAGACATAATGTTTCAAAAATAAATACAATAGCTCGATTTTTTGTTTTTCATTTCATACTAGTATATGATTCGATGATAATTTATTTGTCAGTCCGATTTTTCTTTTGTCGTTTCATATGGAGTTTGTTACGATTCGACGTTAATGTGTCTGTCTGTATACTTGTCCATATATCACCACCTTTTATTACTAGAAAATTCATCATTAACTAAAAATTTCAATATATTTTTAAGATTAAGTGTCATTACTTTATGGTTATCAATTACACACGGTTTTTTACACGGACACATAAAAAAAAATCACATATACTATTATACTGTTATACTTTTTTTTACGCTTGGTAGAAAGCGCGAGTTAATGAATTTATTTTTAAAAATATATACTTTTTGCTCTGCTTCTTTTTTAAGATATGACAACGAGAAAGGGAAAAAAAAGCATTATTTTAATTATCTTTTTAGTATTTCTAAATTTATTTTTCAGCGTATAATCATCATTTAAATAATGTGAAACTATTAATTGATTGAAAAGTAGTTTTTTTTTAAATATATATTACATTCTTAATTTTTTTTATTGAAATTTTCTGCATTATAGTGCTAAAAATACATCTTTGAGCTTCACAGTTGGTCTTTTCTGGAGAGCGTTTGGCGCTTAATTAAATCCACTGTTGCTGTAACTCGTAAACAATTGTAACCATAAAGAATATTTGGCGATTTATCGCGTGCGGTCGGTTAACGGAAAAATGCCTTAAAATTAATTTATTAATTTATAATTAAGTTCTAAAAATATTAAAATGTTGTATTGTCATGGAAAACACATATGTTAATATAATTTTCATAATTCTAGCCTGTCAAGAAGTGGGTAAAAAATCGATTACAAAATTCCATCTTTACATACAAAAACTAGTCGGATGTGCCAATCCCAAAACGTTCTTCTATCTCACACACATTTTGCATACACTAAAAAGAATCAGCACCAACTTATATCAAGGTCTAACTGAATCTAAAGTTTTATTAAATCCCGTGCATTAGTTCTTGAGATAGGACTATTGCTAAAATCGTGTGGTTTCTGCAAAATGCAGCATAGCAGTGCCACCTGTTGGGAGATTTAGACCAAAACCTAATCAACAACAACTTATGTCAACATCTAACTTAATCTGAAGTTTGATGAAAATCCGTGCATTAGTTCTTGAGATATAGTTATCGTGATAATAATGAAAAAGTAGCATAGCAGCGACACCTGTTGGGCAATTTACACCAAAACATAAGCAGCATCTATTTATGTCAAGGTCTTACAGAATCTAAAGTTTGATGAAATTCCGCGCATTAGTTCTTGAGATATAGCTATCGTACAAATCGAGAAAAAAGTGTTATATCAGCGCCACATGTTGGGAATCTACACCAAAACGTAAGCAGCATCTATTTATGTCAAGGTCTAACAGAAACTGAAGTTTGATGAAATTCCGCGCATTAGTTCTTGAGATATATTTATCACGATAATAATGAAAAAAGTAGCATAGCAGCACCACCTGTTGGGCTATTTACACCAACATGTAATCAGCATCTGTTTATGTCAAGGTCTAACTGAATCTGAAATTTGAGGAAATTCCGTGCATTAGTTCTTGAGATATAGCTATCGTAAATATCGAGAAAAAAGTGGTATCGCAGCGCCACCTTTTGGGATATCTACACCAAAATGTAATCAGCGTCTATTTATGTCATGGTCTAACTGAACCTGAAGTTTGATGAAAATAAGTGCATTAGTTCTTGAGATAGAGCTATTGCGGTAATCGCGAAAAATGCAACATAGCAGCGCCACCTGCCGGGCGATTTTCTCCAAAAACTAAACAGCACCAATTTATATCAGAGACTAACTGAATATAAAGTTTTATTAAATTTCGTGCATTAGTGCTTGAGATAGAGCGCCCACAAAATTCTTGTCACATACATACATACAGACAGACAGAGTTACAGACAGACATTTTCTAAAAATGGTCAAATCGTGTTCAGGACCTTCTAAAACGTATAAATCCGTCGAAAACCTGAAGCCAAAAATTTTCATGAATCCAATACTTTCTTCTTGTAAAGATAGAAGAAAGTAACAAGTTGAGATAAATAAAAGAGTGTAAAAATCAATAAAATTGCGCTATTTTGGCACAATTGAACTAAAATTACAACTTTCTTTTCTTTCTTTCTTTCTTTCTTTTCTTTTCTTTCTTTTTTTTTTAACAAGAGGCTTATTTTGAGGTAATTTTGGTATGCTTTTTCTATCGATATAGATTAGGATTTACTTATGATAAGAACTCTCTTTTAAATACTATAGAATGAATGATCAACAAAATTGTTTTCGCCAAACAAAAATTATGAAACGTGGGAATTATGCAATGTTTCGTAACAGGAGTTTACATATACATAAATATATTTGTTACACGAAATCTTATCCAACTTCTGCAAACAATGAAGATTTTTCGTGGTTGTAAAGTGTAAATATTGTTATTACCCTGAAAAAAAAAAAAAAAAAAATGTTTTTTAATTTAGGAAAGTATAATATAACTACGAACGAAAATATACAGATGGTCGTTTGCACTTGGAAACGATTTTGAAAGTTAATTTCTACGCATAAATTACATATTCTTTGCAACAATTAATATCAATTAATATCTTTTTCATATAAAGCTGGAATTTCTTCTTCAAAAACGGGTTCTAAAATATTTTACTGATAATAAAGTTAAAGCAACTTAGCTTTACTGCATTTTTTACCTTTAATTTAATTTTATAGCAAAATCAAGCATCATGAATTCTTTTGGAAATTTTTCTTTACATTCACAAACCCATTTCTTTCTTTTTTTTTTTCTATTGATAAAAATTGCTCTTATTTTGATACACTCACTTAAATAAAGCCATGTTTCATCCAGTGTTACGATAAATTTTTATTTATCACCATCTATGTGTTTATTAAAGCGTGCGTTAGAAAGTGCTATCCACAACACATTGGATGACTTTGGAAAGTTTTCCAAGAGGTGCGGGAGAAAATTGATATGATTCTACTAAGAGAAAAATCGATTATGATGAAAATTTCAATCCAGTGTTATAATCACGAGTCAGGGCTACACAGAGAGTAAAATTGTCGCAAAGATTATGGCATATATGTTCAGAAATTAATTGTGAAAATCGTTTCCGTAAAGTGCGAACGACCTTCTGTTACAATAACCTCTCCGAGTTACTGACAATTCTGAAAAGCGATCTTTTATCTTTCGAAACCTCATAAACCAATATATTTTTAAGAAACATTTATAAAAGCAAAGTTTCTTTTGCTGCCACTGATTTGAAAAAAAAAAGATGATCACAAAAGAAATAAGATTTCTAGTTTAATAAACATGCTATTTGTTTACAAAAAATAACTTTCGACAGCAGATTGCGTGTAAAGTAATAGTTATTATACTTTACGATAATTTTTATTTTATTTTTTGCTATGTATTTGATGAAGATTTCTTTGCAAAGTAGGAGGTGAACGTGATTCGGCAAATATAACCTAACTAGTGGGATGTACCAATCCCAAAACTTTCTTCTCTCTCCTACAGGTTTCACATACACCAAAAACGAATTAGCACCAATTGATATCAAGGTCTAACTAAATCTAAAGATTTATTAAATTCCGTGCATTAGTTCTTCAGATATGACTATCGCTAAAATCACAACGCCACTTGTTAGGGCTATTTACACCAAAACGTAATCAGCGCCTATTTATGTCATAGTAAAACAGAATCTGAAGTTTGATGAAATCCCGTGCATTAGCTCTTGAGATATAGCTACTGTGAAAATCGTGAAAAAAAAGTAGCATAGGAGCGCCACTTGTTGGGCTATTTACACCAAAACGTAATCAGCGTCTATTAATGTCGAAATCTAACAAAATCTGAAGTTTGATGAAATTCTGTGCATTAGGTCTTGAGATATAGCTATCATAAAAATCGTGAATAATGTAGCCTAGTAGCGCCACCTGTTGGGAGATTTATACTAAAAACTAATCAGCACCAATTTATATCAAGATCTAACTGAATCTAAAGGTTTATTAAATTCTGTGCATTAGTTCTTGAGATATGACTATCGCTAAAATCACGGCGCCACCTGTTGGGCTATTTACACAAAAACGTAATCAGCGTCTATTTATGTCATAGTAAAACAGAATCTGAAGTTTGATGAAATCCCGTGCAGGGCATTTCCATGAAAAAGTGGACATGAGGGTTGAAATTTCAAATGTCTTTTATTACTACAAATAATATATCAAATTAAAGGTAAAACTATGTATATTTGTATATATATATATATATATATATATATATATATATATATATATATATATATATATAACTATGTAAACTTATATCAGGGACTAACTGAATATAAAGTTTTATTAAATTTCGTGCATTAGTTCTTGAGATAGAGCGCCCACAAAATTTTTGTTACATACAGACAGACGACAGAGTCACAGACAGACATTTTCTAAAAACAGTCAAATCGTGTTCAGAAGCTTCTAAAACGCATAAATCGGTCGAAAACCGGAAGTCGAAAATTTTCATGAATCCAATACTTCTTGTAAAGATAGAAGAAAGTAAAAAAGTATAAGCGGATCCAGGGAACTCAAAACGTAAAAGCTATGCCAAAATTTCATAGACATTTTTTTATGGTCACAATACTTTACTTACACTACACATGTCCGGAAAATAAAAATGTAGTAATTTTCATTGTTGTCAGTGGATAATAGGTTTAACGACGACTATTTAAAAACAAAAATTGTAAAACAAATTTTAATGAAGAGCTCGTTGTGTGAAGTACCGTTACTGAATTCCGAATTCTATTATTCTGCTATTCAGACGCTATGTTCGGGACTACGAGCGTCCCCCCATTTTTTTCCCCCAGCACTACACCATTGTCTATGTCTACTAGTAGAGTAGAAGACATCAGCGAATGAGACATAATAATAGTGATCATTTGATGAATCATGATATGGAGTACTGGGATTCTGAGTTCAAACCAAGGATAAAGCAATAATTGCATAATAGAAGGTATTTGAAGTCGGTTACACACATCTTTAAATATAATTCTGTATAATTTTATCTCGTTGCATGAGTCGTAGATTCACTTTCAATTCCATTTAACTGTTTCTATGTAAGGCTTTTTTTCGATATGATATGCATGTTTTTCAGTCGGCAATTTCGTCTTAAGTGTGTTACTTCCCGATAATAACAGCTATCGCGTGTTTTCAATTCCCCATCGGGAATAGCTGCTTCCTCTGCCTATTTCCGGAGCCCACCAATTGTTTTTCTTAGTCCGGCGTGATTACATCGTTCAAGGTCAAGACGGAATCATTTTTGTGGGAGAAGTACGAGTCCTGCACGGGTCGGGTACAACCCGACCCGAACCCACAAATACCATTTGAAGTCAACCCGCAACCCGACCCGAACCCGACAAAAAAAATTCTTTGACCCGCAACCCAACCCGAACCCAACGTATTTCAACCCGCACCCAACCCGAACCCGAAATACTTTAACCTGGAACCTGACTCGAAGCCGCAATGAAAGGACAATAAATCATGCTTAATGCTATTATGAAAAGTAATGTACAATTATATCTCTAATACAAATTTTATATTTTATATAGAAAAATGGACAAATCTATTGTTTTTTAATATTCAAATATAGTGAAACCTATGACTATTGAATAGCTTGCTTAATTAACCTGCTCGGGTCTAATTCTTTTTTCCCGGTCAGGATGACTTTAATTTTCTTTCTAAGTGCCGGATTCACCCAGAATAATTCTTCAGGGTCATTACATATTTTGCAAGTCGGATTGTTGGGGTTTTCACGAAAAGTTTGAACAGAACTATGTTTCAGATGAAAATAAATACGTATTTGAATATGAATGAGGATATATTCAATTTACTGCATGGGAAAAAATAAAATGTATATAAGAAATGTAACCATAGATTATTCTTTCTTTACGGTACAGTGAAGAACCATTTTTTCTTTTCTCAGAATATGAAAAACATTACCAACACTTCGTTTATGATACACACAAAAACACATGTATCGTATTGGTGATAGGTTATGCACTTGCATACATACACATGCTACGTTTGCGTAGATTCGGAGGTGCCCACTATTCCAAGGTATAAGCGTACAAATATATAAGCGTTAGGAATTGAAAAAGTGTTTGCTAAATAGAGGTGTCCGCTTTTCGGGAGTCTCCATTATGGAGGTCTTATTGTATATATATTTTTAACCTAAAAAAATATTGTGAACATTATTTTGAAAGAGCGGGTGAACCCGACCCGCAAGAGTCAAAACCCAACCCAAAACCGACGCAAACCCGACCCTCAGCAAAAAAATTGAAGTCAACCCGACCCGAACCCGAAAAGCAATGAAAAAATGTAGCGTCAACCCGACCCGGGGGTAAAAGCGGTTAACCCGACCCGATGCAGGACTCTAGGGAGAAACAAGTTGCATAAATCACTATTAAAAAAAAAAAAAAAACATTAGGGCACGAAATATGAAAATTGTCTTTTGTAGGTGGAAAGATTGAAAGTTCGTAAAGCAAACAGTAATCGTAATTAGTCTATTTCAAATATTCAAGGTAGAAGTTAAGGCTGTTAATCAACGACATCTTTATTCCCTTGGCTAATGTTAAACCTATGGACGTGTAATACATTCGTATTTTTAAAATATCTCCTCCGAAAATTAATATTTTTAACTTCTTTTTTTCTGTGTTCTGTTCTTAAAGGATGTTTTTTTTTTTTTTTTTTTTTTGTGAGTTGTCAAAATATTTCTAAAATATGTATACTTAATTTTATGTGAAGTCTTAAAATCTTACTTAGTTTCGCTAAGATTTTAACACATAAATCTATAAATTAAGTATATATTTTAGAAATATTTTGTCAACTAAAAAAAGGAGACATCCTTTAAGAACAGTACACAGAATAAAAGAAATTAAAAATATTAATTTCATGGGGAGATATTTTAAAATTACGAATGCATTATACGCCTGACGTCCATAAGTTTAATATTAGTGAGGGCGATTAGCGATCTCACTGACCAGCAGCCTTAAATCAAGCCAGAAATGTCTTCTATAATTAATAATTACTATCATTTTACGATATCATATAAACTAAAAAAGGGAAATATGTGTAAACATACGGAATGTTAAGTTGTGCATAATCCTATTAAATAAAGGGGGGCCCATATACACTATATAGCCAATGATGACCGGTCACTTGCGATTTTAGACGTTTTGTTAAATATCTAGAAAAATACATAAGGAATTATCCTGAAACTTCAGGCGTGTAAACAGCATAGGTGACGTCATGTATTTCAGCGAAGATTTTTTCCCGAAACCCCATAGGGGGTCGTCAATAAATTGCACAAAAACGAATATTTTTTGGATACTGTAAAAACTAACATCGCAAAAGCGTTGAAACGGTAGCACATGCGTTAGGAGGCTTCTTTTAATAAAGTATGTTCATTTTTAGGAGGATAGCATGTATACTCGTGGAGAAATTATAAGATTTTTATAAAAACAATCCCAAATTTCACCAAGTGTTTTGCTTATAATATTCAGAGTTCTTAATATAAAAGAATGTTCTTTTCAGGAACGATGATACACAACATTATATATAATACCCTGCAATCAGAATTACAAAATAATAAATATTGGATGAAAAATGAGCAGGTTTACTAACTATTTTTTCACTGCGCATGCGCGAATTCAATCAAATTATACTGTACATAATATATTAGCTAAATGTATGGATTAACTTTTGTGAAAGTCTCAAAAACATAGCTTGAAAATTTTGATAGTAATCGTCGATAGAATAAGCTCGAATTTCGCTGTTCCCAAAAGGAAGCAAAAAGATGAGTGGTTGTATCAAATATACAATGACAGACACTTCATTCTTATTATATCAACTTTCATAAGCTAGTATAAGCTAGTCCTGATCCTGCTCAAAAGGATTCCTAAATCTCAAAGAATAAAATTAAAGATAAAACTCAAATTTTATGAATTTCGCCTTTATAGAGATTATGATCAGAAACTATAATAAATTTTATTACAGAAAAATACAACCCTCCCCCCTCCATCTAAATATATATATATATATATATATATATATATATATCAGTAGAACATTAACAATTAGCTATACGCAGATTATGTATACTTAGATAATTATTATTTTTTTATTTTTTTTTATTTATTAATTTTTTGGAAAGCCTTGGATATTCTTTGATTGAACTGTTTTTTTTTTTTTTTGTTTTTTTTTTTTGTTTTTTTCGAGAAAATTTACTACAAGAAATGTTGCATGATGTTTTTGTTAATCTTAAAACATTTCTGGACAAAAAATTATATTTTCATACAATAGTTGAAAGTTTCTCATAATGTGTCATTGAGACGGAGCTCCGAATGTACTTCGAACTTGGAACCAGAGAAGACAAAATGTACTAGTTTTTTTCATGCATATAGTTGAGGATAAGATAGATAGGAATTCGATAACTAGATCACGGACACCAATGATGAATTCAGGGAGTGGCCCGCGGAGTTACCCCCCCCCCCCCCCCACGGAGCACCAAAATACTCCTCCCAGAAGATTTGAGATTTTGTATTTGGAAAGGGTTTAAAAATGTATATCCCCCCGAAACTCCATAATGCCACCCCCCCTCCCCCCGTCATGGGAGCTGCAAAATTCCGTCCCGGAGAAAAACTTCTGAATTCAACACTGACGGACCCTCATGAACGTAGTTTCGCGACTGGTTACAATCTATATATATATATATATATTACGCTATCGTACGTGGTACAGAAATCGCGATTATTTGTTAATTGTTTAATGGCAACGCCCGAATGAAACGCATCTCATTGTTTGGTGCTGCCCTTTACAGGAATAAAAGCGAAACAAACAATGATTTATTGATTATAATAAATTGTAATTATAATTTGTCAACATTAACAATTAAATAGATATATTTCTATACATTTTCATATGAAATATTGACTTTTGTAAGCATTTAATATTTATAAGTCCACTCCACTGTTATATTTTTCAATGACAGTCTGCCCGGGCAACGCCGGGCGGGTCAGCTAGTTAATACATAACGTAATGTTTTTCTTTCGTGTTATTCCTTTGCATGTAGTCCAGTTTAAAAGCAGCTGTTTTCACTCATGCATATTTTCTCATGTATTTCTAAGCCGCATACACCAAAAAGTTATTCAAATTAATTTCAAATGCATAAATATAAGGTATATTAATCATTTTTACAACACTATGTAACATATGTTAATTTAAAAGCAAACTCTCATTTTTCATCCGAAACATACAATGACCTCACGAGCAGTGAAATGACAGCCCAAATCTTTCCATTACTTGGAGGAATGATTGATTCATGCCATAAAATTTTTCTGTTGTTATCAATGGGTCACAGAAATACGAAAGATATATCAGCAGACAAACATGTGGCTGTCATGAAGTCACATAGCATGTCGTGCGTAAAAATATGATCACGGCATACCATATCACGTGATTTGCTATATGTTAATGTTTAGTGAGTAATTTTTAATGTAAAAAATAACACCTCCAGTAAAGTACAATCCTTAAAGAAAAAAATAATAATCTAGCCACAAATGAGGGGGTTGGAATGAAAGTGGAGTAAGTCAAAAATTTTGAAATATCTAGAAAGCTTATTTTCACTGAACGTATATTAATTTATGTTCAGTGTGACAGTCAAATAAGTCATAGTTCACTTATGGAGTCGCTAGAGGGAAAAAGAAGTTGGACCACTTAATGCAAGGGCAATACGACAAGTTTCACAAAACCCTTAATTTCTCAAATTACTAAATATTGACTTACTCCACTGTCATTCTAACCCCCCCCCTCCCCCCAAATAGTAGTAATGATATTGTAATATTAAATGTTAGGTTAGTCAATTTTGAAATATCATACATTTATAAAGAAAAAAATTTTACGAATAAAAGCGGTTTTCCCCCCTTGCACCAAATAGAATTAAAGCCCACGGGATTTATTTTTTCACATTGTACCGTCAACTAGAGTTCTCTGCATCGGGTCGCATAACCCGATTTTACGCGAACCGCTGATCGGGTCGGGTCGGGTTGACGCTAATGTTTTCGTTGTAGGTCGGGTTCGGGTTGACTTAATTTTTTAAAAGAAAGTATTTTTCCAAAAAAAAAAAAAAAAAAAAAAAAAAAAAATATATATATATATATATATATATATATATATATATATATATATATTTAAAGTGTTCAATTTTCTACAAAAAAGATAAAATCGATATTAGAAAGACTATTTTTCCATAATTATATTAAAATATGGATTAATTTTCTTTCACTTTGGGTTTGGTTGGGTTTGGGTCGGGTTTCGGGTTGACTTTAAGCAGAAATTTCGGGTTCAGGTCGTGTACAATCCGACCGTGTTGTACTACTACTACTTGTTGTACTGTTACTCTACCTTCAACTTCTACTATGACAGATTTATAAATAAAAGAATATTTTTCTTCCTACTCAGAGGAAATGTTGATGTAATAAGGTTATCAACATTTTTATTTACATAATGAAAAAAAAATAATTTAATCTTTATAACTACTTATACATCGAACAGATATATGTCAAAGATAAAATGATATTAGAAAATAAGAATTAAAAAAATTATATTTTTCATCACTAATTTAAATGTCAAAAGCTGCTTCAGCGTTATTTTAGATATTAAAAGGCGTTTTAATTAACTAAATTATTCAATATTATACTTTAAATTAGTCTCTTAATTAATTATTTGAGGTGCTACTTAAATGGGTGTCATATAAATTTGCAGCTACTTTTACCTACAGATATTTATAAAGTTTGTAAATTGACCTAATTTTATTTTTATTTATTTATTTATTTGTAAATCATATTAATTCAGAAGCTTTAAACTGAAGTATATACTAGTATTAAAAAGTATGAAATGAACTATATAACACTACTAACTAATAAATAAAAACTTTTTACAACTTAAAACATTTTTTTTATTATTATTCTTTCAATGGATAGATTAATTATTCAATTTTATAAAATTGGTTTGGTCTTGTCTTAATGTGTTTTTTTTTTTTTCTGTCGCATTGTACAATGCATTTTTCTCAACATTGTATTTTGCTCATAAATTGCTTGTTGAAAAAAGAAGGAGAAAAAAACACAACGCAAAATGTCATGGCCTTTTTATGAATGCTTGGTTTACATATTATCTCTCTATTCTTAAAAAAAAAAAAAAAAAAAAAAAAAAGTAACTAACGCTGTTGCTGCCGTAATTGAATTCTTTCTGACCTTTTCACTTTCTAGGCTTATACTTCAAAAGCTATTGGATATAAATCATGAAAACTGGTAGTTTTATAGAGAAATGTATGATAAACATGATGAAGCAGACAGTTTTTAAATCGGAGAATTATTTTAAGCGCTATTTAATGTTGAAATCTGTCAAGATAATTCAGTTACATAAGTTTTATATATATAGTTATTTTCAAAAACTATGCACAGTAATTTGACCATCTTGTACAGGTTTATACCTGACTAAATTGTGGTGTGCAGTGTCCAATCATTTTTTTTATTTGTTCTAATTTTTGAGGTTTGTTTTTCAATTTTTTATTCAAAATTTCATTATCTGAATAAAAATTTCATTCATAGTTTGAAATAGCTGTTTTTATCTATTGTTGCCAGATTTTAAAAAGCCCAATAAATAATACTATTTCAAACATATTGAAAATGATATATACCACTGGGGCGCACTATAGAATACTGTGTGCATAGCATTCATCGTTCATTTACAAGGACACACATCAGAATTCGGTTACAGTTACTGTCTGTTAATAATAATTGCTGGAAATGCTGTTTCAGTTGCGCTACGCGTTTTTGAATTTATCCAATTTTTTATCTATTATTTGATGTGTATAAATTCTATACATTATATACAGGGCAGCACCAAAAATCTCTAATTTCCGTTTATTGACGGAAATTTCAGAAGGGGGATTTTAAACTGTACCAAGCGTTTCCTAACTTAACTAAATTTTAGCATTCTATATAGTTTATATACAAATCTATTTATTGTATACAGGGCTCCACAAAAGAATTCAGTTATTTTCCCGAATATTGTTGGTAATTTCTGAAATTGGGTTTTTAAAATATGTTTTGCGTTTTCCAATTTGTTTATTTAGATATCACCTTTCAACTTATTAAAAGGTAAATATTTGCTAAAGTATATTGGAAGTGTTGGAAAGTGTTACATAATCTATGCTTGATGCATGATTTTTCGTTCTTGCTTTTTACAGTGTATGGTACCTACGAACTCTGTTTTATAAAACACTCCACTCCCCTCCCCGTCATCAGCTATTTAAAAACGCGATTTACCATTATGCTTATTAGGTTGTTCTCGTAGAAAACGCAAAAACGCAAAAGAATGATTCGAGTTTTGTTCAAAATTTCTGGAAAATACGTCACTGTGCAACATGTTGAAATTTCGTCCCGATTTTAAAATAAAGAAAATGAGCAGACAGACAAACATATAAAACGATGTTTTCAGTACTTCTGAATTATGTTCCAAACTGTTAACAATGACATGGAAGTGACAAGTACGTGAAAGAATGTAGCGCTTAAATATTTATGTGAAACAACAAATACTTTTCGTGTAGCAGATGCAGCTACACACGTTATTTCTGAAGCATCGTGGACCGGTAACTGAAACATCGTCTCTCCATCCTCACATTGTATGCATAAACAGTGTTGCAAATTACATCCGGCAACTGAGATGGTTAAATCGTGCTTTTCGTCTTTCAATGAAGTTTCCTCCATTGCTGGGAATATATTTCCGAACAGGACACAGATTTTAATTGCTTCTTTGGCCAGTAACTTATTGTCTGTTTAAAAAAAAGTGTGGTGTGTGTGTGTGGGGGGGGGGGGGGGATAGTATTGAAGATCAAATGTAAAAGAAAAGGAAGCCTGTAGTTGTACCTAAAGTGTGTTAGGAAACTAATAATTTTAATCTTTTTTCCAACTACTTTTATTTTCCGTCTTCAAAAAGAGAGAAGATGATTTCACGACACATATTTTTTTACTTTTTGGACACATAATGTAAAGAAAATATTGTAATCATGATGTATGTGTGTGACAGAGGGGGGAGGGGGGTGAACACGATAGCTTCCAAACGGTACTTTCGATTGAGCTCCTATTTTTTGAATGTATGTTTATGCTAATTATAGAGGGTAGTATTTAAGTTCCGAATGCAAAAGAAAAGGAAGCCTGTAGTTGCACCTAAAATGTGTTAGGAAACTAATCATTTGAATTTTTTTTTTCCAACCACTTTTATTTGCTGACTTCAAAAAAAGAGAATATGATTTCACGACATATTTTTTACTTTTTGGACACATAATGTAAAGAAAATATTGTAATCGTGATGTATGTGTGTGAGAGAGGGGGGAGGAGGAGTGAACACGATAGCTTCCAAACGGTACTGGTACTTCCAATTGAGCTCCTATTTTTTGAATGTATGTTGATGCTAATTATGGAGGGTAGTATTTAAGTTCCGAATGCAAAAGAAAAGGAAGCCTGTAGTTGCACCTAAAATGTGTTAGGAAACTAATCATTTGAATTTTTTTTCCAACCACTTTTATTTGCTGACTTCAAAAAAAGGAAATATGATTTCACGACATATTTTTTACTTTTTGGACACATAATGTAAAGAAAATATTGTAATCGTGATGTATGTGTGTGAGAGAGGGGGGAGGAGGGGTGAACACGATAGCTTCCAAACGGTACTTCCAATTGAGCTCCTATTTTTTGAATGTATGTTGATGCTAATTATGGAGGGTAGTATTTAAGTTCCGAATGCAAAAGAAAGGGAAGCCTGTAGTTGCACCTAAAATGTGTTAGGAAACTAATCATTTGAATTTTTTTTTCCAACCACTTTTATTTGCTGACTTCAAAAAAAGAGAATATGATTTCACGACATATTTTTTACTTTTTGGACACATAATGTAAAGAAAATATTGTAATCGTGATGTATGTGTGTGAGAGAGGGGGGAGGAGGAGTGAACACGATAGCTTCCAAACGGTACTTCCAATTGAGCTCCTATTTTTTAATGTATGTTGATGCTAATTATGGAGGGTAGTATTTAAGTTCCGAATGCAAAAGAAAAGGAAGCCTGTAGTTGCACCTAAAATGTGTTAGGAAACTAATCATTTGAATTTTTTTTTCCAACCACTTTTATTTGCTGACTTCAAAGAAAGAGAAGATGATTTCACGGCATATTTTTACTTTCTGGACACATAATGTAAAGAAAATATTGTAATCATAATGTATGTGTATGTGAGAGAGAGGGGGGGGGGGGGTTGAACACGATAGCTTCCAAACGGTACTTCCGATTGGGCTCCTATTTTTTGAATGTGCGTTTATTATAATCATTTAAATAAATGCGCTTATATAGATCATTGTTTTATGTATGAAAAGAGTTGTTCGTAACCTTGTACTTTCTGTGTGAGATTTTTATGATGCTATGATGGCTTGTTTCTCTATTTATCTGCCTGTCCATTCACATTTAAATTACAGTAAGAACTCTCTGACAGCTAAAAAAATTCAATATGTTAGTAATTTGTTTTCTTCTAAAAACAACCACGATGCCTTACATAGTTTTTACGGAAACACATTAAGAGTTCCTGTGTATTATTATTACATAGGGAAAAGAGCCAAGAATGAGGCAATTTTCATAAAAACATTTCTTACTCAATATATTCTTCTCAGATTTGGATAAAATTGTGCTATATGTTTAGTATTATCTTAAACTAAAAAAAATATATAAGATAAGTCAAAATATTTGAAATTTCTGATTTTCACACAATATGAAAATAGTGAAAATTTTGTCCCCCTCCTCTCTCAAGTGCAGAAGCAACGGGAAACATGTGCAGGAGGGATGGGAAAAATATTTAAAATCGAGTTAAAATATGAGGAATTTACATTTTAACGAATATTATACAATCACAGATCTAAGCTAAATTGTTGCGAACCTTCCGAGCTCAGCAACTAAGAAAAAGTAGCCATAAATGAGGATTGATAGCAGTGGAGCGGGCACTTTTAAACTAACACTGATTGAAATTAAGCTCGAGAGGGTCCGCAACAATTTAGCTTAGATCTGTGATTGTATAATATTCGTTAAAATGTAAATTACTCATATTTTAACTCTAGTTTAAATATTTTCCCCATTCCTCTCGCACATGTTTCCCATTGCTCCTGTCTTTGAGGGAGGAAGGGGACAAAATTTTCACTATTTCCATATTGTGTGAAAATCGGAAATTTCAAATATTTTGGCTTATCTTATATATATATTTTTAGTTACATGTAATACTAAACATATAGCACAAGTTTATCCAAATCTGAGAAGAATATATTGAGTAAGAAATGTTTTTATGAAAGAATCAGAGGGAGATCACTATCCCCGAGAAATTCACTAAATTCTAGCACTAACTCAGAATAAAGTGGCTACACTGATCGTTCACAAGAAACCTAAGGAAAGACCATGTCAGCTTATGATAAAAATGCCACTAGGAAGACTGTAGTTAGCTTTTTCTTTTTTATTAAAAAAAATTAATTTTCCATCTATACTTTAACGCAAATATTATTTATATTACTTTACACTCTTTATTATCTTTAAAATGCATTTTATTGAGATTTCATCGGACATCAGCATTTCGTCAAAACTGAGCAAATATTCATACATAATAAGTGATGTTTCCCCCCAAAATTAACTTTTCAATACTTATGTATTTCTCATTGAGATTAAGCTAATATTGTGCCATTATTAATTTACTAATGACAGATGGTACAAGTACTATTTCTCAATTTTCTTCTGCATTAAATGTAGAGATAATAACATTTTTAGTATATTTTTTTAATTTCGTTTTTACTTAACCAGACGCAAATAGCATCTCCTTGTTGTGTTTCTGTAATCGAGGTCCGTATCGAAATGATCCGCTGACGGCTATATCCTGAAAATAACATTTAACTTCCAACTCCTTGGAAGACGGTGGGGCCTCATTAAGGTTCCTACTTCCTTACTTCAGTTCCAAACTGTGCATTATGAGATGCATAAATTATTAAAATGGATAGTAAAGAAGACTATTTTGCGCACGACAGGTTACTATGGTCAGGTAGTTATTTATCCAAGCGTAATGTTGTACGAAAAAAAACGGATGGAGACGATTAAAAATTGTATTCAAGCTGAATGTGACACGATGGATTAATTGCTGATATTTGATATGAACAGTGCTGATTAATGTACAGTCAAATGGAGCCAGGTCCCTGGGCCTTCTGATTTGGGGGCCCTAAATTCTGCACTGAATGCAAGGATTAAATGCATATGGCATTTAGCTTAATATATTTCGTGAGATGTCCGTTTCTTAAATGTTGAAATGCTGTCGGTGTTAATACAGTGGAATCTTACAGTCAAACAGTATCTTTTTTTTTTTTTTTTTTTTTTTTTTTTTGCGTAATTCAAACTTTGTGAAATTTATTTTCTTATTCTAGTCATACATAGAAAATTAGAATCTTTTTAATCAGTTTTTTACCGTGTGCCAATTATAATCAATGTTTTGTATTTTAATATAAGATGAGATCAAAGTTAAAAGGCATATTTATCTAAATGTGTTATTTATGTACCTATATACTTATTGGTAAATCTCGTCACTTAGCACGCATGATTGTTAAAATGTCCCAAGTAGTGTCTAATGCATACTAACATAAAATGAAAACTATATTGCGACTGTTAATAAATGTATTGCTGATACGACTCATAAAACGATAAGAATAAAATTAAATTTTATGAAAAGTTTGTTATGGAATTTTAATATGTGTCACTTGTATCTTTTTACATTGTTGATATTTAATAAATTATTCATATTTAGTTTAATAAAATATTTTCACACTTGGCTAATAGGAGGAGGTTTCCTTTTTTGAGAAGTGTTTAACGAAAACATTTTTGTCATTCATGGGCTCTGATCTCATATGAAAATGACGTGTTTTTCAAAAGAAAACGTACATTTTAATGAATTTTGAGCAATTTACTATGATTCTGATAAAATGGCGTCCTTTTCACTAATGTTTTATTCCACAGGTACTGAAATTTTAACCTCGTTATTATTAAATTTTTTAAAAAAAATGCCACAGTAAGGGGGAAAAAAATCAAAACATGACGAAAAATATTGACAAGAACATGACGAAAAATATTATTACATATTCGTAAATTACAACTCAAAAAGTTTTTTTTTAATAACACAAACAAAGTTACATAGGGGCAAAGTTGCAACTCAAAACGCCATTAATCAAATAACGATTATAATTAGTGCTCGCGAATATACGTATAATACGTATAAAACGTATTGTAACCGGAAACGATTTTGGATAGGAATAATATGGAAAAAATGATTAACTACGTATACGTTTAAACGTATATAAACGTATATTCGCGAGCACTAATTATAATCAAATAATAATTAATGTTAAATTTTTTCAAATTTATCAAAAAATTATTAATGAATTGTGTAATATCTATCTATCTAACTTTGTATTCATAATTCATTAACAGATTTTGGTAAATTTGATAAAATTTTGATATTAATTATTATTTGATTATAATCGTTATTTGATTAATAGCGTTTTGAGTTGCAACTGTACCCATATGTAACTTTGTTTGTGTTATTAAAAAAACTTTTTGGCTCGTAATTTACGAATATGTAACAATATTTTTCGTCTTGTTCTTAACTCAAAAGTTATGAGGAAAGGAAACCCCGACAATAATTTATGCTCACTCTATATTATAAAATGTCACTTGATGATATTATAGAAATGTGGATTCATATGTAACTTTGTTTGTGTTATTAAAAAAAAACTTTTTGGCTTGTAATTTACGAATATGTAATAATATTTTTCGTCATGTTCTTAACTCAAAAGTTATGAGGTAAGGAAACCCCGACAATAATTTTTGCTCACCCTATATTATAAAATGTCACTTGATGATATTATAGAAATGTGGATTCATATGTAACTTTGTTTGTGTTATTAAAAAAACTTTTTGGCTTGTAATTTACGAATATGTAACAATATTTTTCGTCCATGTTTTTAACTCAAAAGTTATGAGGTAAGGAAACCCCGACAATAATTTATGCTCACACTATATTATAAAATGTCACTTGATGATATTATAGAAATGTGGATTCATATGTAACTTTGTTTGTGTTATTAAAAAAACTTTTTGGCTTGTAATTTACGAATATGTAACAATATTTTTCGTCATGTTCTTAACTCAAAAGTTATGAGGTAAGGAAACCAGGACAGGCATTTATGGACACCCTATATTATAAAATGTCACTTGATGATATTATAGAAATGTGGAAATTGGCTAAATAGGAGATAAAATCAATCTATCATGAAAATAATATGACACTAATTCGTATGATTTTTTATTTAAATAAATAAAAAAAAAATAGTTTCATTTTAAAAAGAGGAAATGGTTTCATTTTATACGCTTTAAAAATATTTTGTTATCGCAGTAATGATACAAAATCAAGTAGTCATACGTCACACTCCTTCCGGCATAACATTGAGAGCAAAGAGAGCACAAGGTACTGATAATGAAAATTTCACGACGATAAGGTTTATGCTAGAAGTGCTCCTGCGATAAGATTTTAAATTAAGATTTCAAACTTTTTTATACCAGCTGGATGATGCTTGTCTTTCATACGCCTGTGAAATGACCGATTTAGAAACTATTTCGCGTATTTTTTTATGAATGAGAGATATGTAGAATTAGCAATATAGATGTTTAAATTTTTCTCGATTTCAAAAATGTTCAGATTGGGAAAAGTGAGAAGTTGAAAGCAGAGCTTTTGATTTAGATCTATATAAAGGTGTTCAGTAGTGTTCAGGTGTTCGTTGTAACGACAAAATGAGAGAGGTGATAGCAGGGCCCGACTTAGACTTCTGGGACCCCGGGGCAAGCATCATTCGGGAGCACCCTTCTATCTAAAATTGCTCGGGAATTGTGTTGAAGTGACTGGTATTAAACTTCATATCTGTATACAGGGTATACAGATCATGTGTGGTACTATTTATATCACATCTGTATCAACATTATATCCAAGTACTATTTATATCACATCTGTATCAACATTATATCCAAGTACTATTCATATCACATCTGTATCAACATTATATCCAAGTACTATTTATATCACATCTGTATACAGGGTATCATAAGAGAAGATGATCAAAACTTTAATCGATGACAGAACACTTTTTTTGTATAGGAATATAACGACTCATGTGAGCTTTTGAAGTGTAAATACAGGTCTTTCAGTCAGTCGGTTATTTGTTATAATGTAAAATTTTCTACCACACGATAAAATTTAATCTTTGTATTGCATTTGGGTGATTCCATAATATGGAAAGACAAGTGCAGGCATGCACTTATACTAATAGCAACAAATTTCAACAGTTGTTATGTTGTTACTTCATTCCTCATGCTCTAAAGTACTTTTGTATAAAATTTTATAACATTAGATTTCTGTTGATGTAGATTGTTCTTTTTTAGAGAGGAGATAACATGGGGCACAGGAAGCAGAGAGTGGAAGTAGAGGGTACACTCACTTGCTAAATCTTTGAAAATGTAAGAATTTTGGTCAATTTGGGCCAATTTAAACCATTTTGCACCCTTTTAAGAAAAATCTTAACTAAGCCCAGAGGAGGGTCCTTCTCAAATGGGGGGCCTGGGACAACTGCCCCGAATGCCCCTGAATAAAACAGGCCCTGGATGATAGTCGATATCAAAGACAAAGAATTTTTGTATGGAAATACAGAGCGTCTCACATCCGAGCCCGAATTTTTATTCATAACTTTAACAATAATGATGAAATTTTAATGCAATTTTCGACAGTCTTATCTTGCTTTGTATAGAAGGCGATAATATTATGAAATGTGCTGAAGATGCACAGTAATCAGGTCAGTGATACCATACGTAATGCTAATTACAATACAAAATATGAAGTATCTTGTTTAGTTCTGTTTAAATACTGGCGGTGTCCACTTCCCCCATTTCTTATGATAACACATTTCATACAATGTGAGGTAACTATGCTGAAAATTTCGTTAAAGTATCATCATTATTGTTAAAGTTATAAAAGAAAACCCGGGTCCAAATTATACACCCTATAGATACTCTCAGAATCTAATATATTTTGTTTGACTATTTGTTTATACACACTATAACTTTTATAGACGTGCTTAGAGTGCGACAGTTTTTGAATTGGTAATTGGATTAAATAAACTGCACCATGTTCCTTTTTTCAAAATAATATTGGTAACTAACACAGATTTTTACAAATTTATAATTAAGAGTAGAAGTACAGTTTCACAAAGAAATGAAAAATGTTCGAAATGTATTTTAATGACGATAAATTTTCCAAACTGAGCGAAAATGTATTTTTTATTGTTGTAATTTTACTGTTAGTTAAGCAGCTTTTCGAAAACTAAATTATATTTATAAATTGTAGGAAAATGTTTCATATCTATATTCATTCATATATGCATTCATTACATACATTCATATATTAATTTCATGTATCATTGCATATATACATTCATTTCATCTTGTAAGTCTGGATGCATTTTTTAAAAAAAAACAACAGATTGTCGTATCGTAGTGCACGTTGCACCCCAAGACTTGCAGTTGATTTTTTATTCTTTAATTTTGAGGTGGTAGTAGCAGAAAAAAATAGTTAGAAGTTTAACCGATAGGTGGCGCTATTAAAAGTCCCATTATCAAAATCTACCGTAAAAAATAAGATTATACAGAAGGTATTCGTTTGCACTTGAGAATGTATTACACGGACCAACATTCGGTGTATTTGTCAGTACATGTAACATTCTTAACGATTATTAAATTAAAACAGCTTTACCAGGCATGCATTTTCTACCATTGTCAACATTGCAGTCAGTCAATGAAACATAATAATTCAACAAAAGAAATAGTGCAATTCGTACAAACTACTGATAAAGAATTTTTTTTTTTTTTTTTTTTTTTTTTTTTTTACTTTATCAGTTTTCCACTCAAATTTTCTTATATAGAATTAGAATTTCAAATTTTCAGAAAACTAAACTGTACAACGTCATTTATCAGTTAAAATTCTTTTTTTTTTCCTTATGCGAAAGGAAACTAGACTCTTTGAGCATTCTTACGTTCGTATTCACCATCTACCTCAGTTGCTGGTTAGCGCGAAACCTTGGTCGGACGCTCAAATGGTATTCAGCATTAATCTTAATTGGTCATGATCGTGGCTGAAGTCCAATAAAATTAATCTTGAATACTATTTGAGCTTTCGACGAGGTTTACGAGCTTAAGCGGCAGTTGAGGTAGATGGTGAATACGAGCTTAAAAAAAGCAAACTGCATACTGATGCAACGGCAATCTGGTGATTATTTATATTTTTTAAAACGTGTCTACTTATGAGACACCCAGTATATTTAATAATTTAGGAGAAAAATCTATAAAACCAGATTAATCTTGAATACTATTTGAGCTTTCAACGAGGTTTTCGAGCTTAACCTGCAGTTGAAGTAGATGGTGAATGCGAGCGTAAGAGGGCAAAGCACACTGATACAACAACTTGTTGATTATTTATATATTTTTTAAATGTGTCTATATGTGGGACACGCGGTATATTTAAAAAATTAAGAGAAAAAAATGGTATGATAATTTATACGAAATAAAGATACTTCCAATCAAACATAACGCCGCATAATGCAATGCAACACGTATCCGAAAATCGCACTTCTTCGCACTTCATTTTGTTCGAAGTAAAACTCTGAAAAATTAGCATTTCGAGACGTGAAACTTACCTTTTTTTTTTTAAAGTAATCATACCATCATTGTAACATAATAACATAAACATGATTAGCATAAAAAAAAATAAAACAATAATTAAAAAAAGAGCAAGTAAATTTAATGGCGCACTTTTACTTAAGCTGCATTGTAATTTTAAAGTAGAAATTTAATACTACAACCTGAATCATATAAGCGTAAGGTATTTCAAATGCATGCATGAAGTGAATCATACTAAATAGCTTTTTCTCAAAAGTGCTCCGCTTCTTTGAAAATAAATAAATAAATAAATAAATGAAGATTTGTGGTTAACTTTTTACATGTCAAATTCCAATCCAAGAATATTTTTAATTGTTTTTCTGCATATTTCGAATTATATTGCTGCAGTTTCAGACGACATCGAACATTAAAATGGACAGAAAATATATAAATATATAGAATTTTTATGGTATACCTAATTAGAAACATCAACCACTTCTAACTGTTTTCTCTACGCTGAATTCAAAATGTAGCTTAGCAGTGAGAAGGTTAAATGATAAAAGTTAAATTGAAACTTTGAAAATTAAATTTAAAAAAAAATACCTGAGGGCTCGATCTACAAGCACAGGTAGATTTCGAAGACGCAGATGTGGGGCGCCTGTTTATTGGGAATTGCAGAAAAAAATACCTTTTTGCCATGATGTGGCAGTTGGGACTACCCACTTTGAAATCTACCTGTGTCTGTAGGCGAGCTGGCAGGGATTTTTTTGTTTTTAATTTTATTTTGCTGTAAAGTTTGGTCCTATAAAAAAGTTGTCAATAAAAGTTTTAGATAATATTAAGAGGATTTATAATAAATTTAAGCGGATTTGATAATTGTAAATTAACAAAGTTATGAATTTTTTTCTTCTAAAACCCCTTAGCCCCCCCCCCCCTTGAGGCCCTTTTTAATGATATCAAAAATCTGTCATACATAAATTTTCATCCCTTTTGCTAGAAGTAATAATAACTTTAAACGGATTCGATACGTATCATTATTAAGAAGTTATAGGATTTTTTGTTCTTTTTTTACAAAAAGCCCCTTCATATCCCCCCCTCCCCCTTGGTTCGATTTTGCCCATTAACGAACTTGACCGAGAATTTATGCCCTTGATTTTATGTATCAGTTTGGAAGAGATTTGTGTGCAGAATTATTGAAGTTATCCTGTCCATAAAAAAAGTGATATAGATAGATAGATAGATAGATAAGATAGATAAAGTTTTGAACGGTTTTGGTGTTTTTTTGTGCTAGGAGTCATAATCGGCGTAGATCTGCAAAAATTTTCCAAAAATTCCAACACATAGAGGAGAATGTAATAGGTAGTATTTCTTACGAAATCTACCTAAAAAAATTCTAATCAAAAATCATAAAATCTATGTTTATACTTTTATTCTAAGGTACATTGTTAAAAGAGACCTAAATGTAATTTTTTTTAATTTATTTCATTTATTTATTTTGAACTTATTGCAAGCTAATCGTGCAGCCAATATTCCAATTAGAAAAATAAATTACAGCAAATGCATTTATAATTAATGTTATTACAATATCTTATATTCTTTAAATAATGTGAATTATCTTAAGTGCGTCGACCAAATTTTAGATGTATTGGATCTTTTTTTTTTCTTTTTTTTTTATGAATTTATAAGGTGTGCATTGTGAAAAAATTTTTTTTAAAAAGTCTATTTTTCGTTTATTTATTTATTTATTTTATGCGGACATTTTCGATTTTAGAACCGATTGCAACCGGTTCTGAAAGCGAAAGTACCCTTATATATAAAAAAACTGGAACCAAAATCGAAAAAGTAACTAGTCGGATGTGTCAATCCCAAAACTTTCTTCTATCTCACACAGGTTTCGCATACACTAAAAAGAATCAGCTCCAATTTATATCAAGGTCTAACTGAAACTCAAGTTTTATTAAATTCCGTGCATTATTTCTTGAGATATGACTATCGCTAAAATCCTGTAAATCCTGCAAAGTGCTGCATAGCAGCGCCACCTGCTGGGCGATTTGTACCAAAAACTAATCAGCACCAATTTATATGAGAAACTAACTGAATTTTAAGTTTTATTAAATTCCGAGCATTAGTTCTTGAGATAGAGCTATTGCGGAAATCTCAAAAAATGCTGCATAGCAGCGCCACCTGCTGGGTGATTTTTACCAAAAACTAATCAGCACCAATTTATATCAGGGACTAACTGAATATAAAGTTTTATTAAATTCTGAGCATTAGTTCTTGAGATAGAGCGCCTACAAATTTTTTGTCATCTACAGACAGACAGACAGACAGACATTTTCTAAAAATAGTCAAATCGTGTTCAGGAGCTTCTAAAATGTATAAATCCGTCGAAAACCGGAAGTCGAAAATTTTCATGAATCCAATACTTTCTTCTTGTAAAGATAGAAGAAAGTAAAAAATCATTTAAAAATATTAAAATGCGAGCGAGAAATCTGTCAAGAACTTTCCCATACACTTAACACTAGCGTTCGAGTTTCTTCGGATGACTAGCGTAGGCTCTTAACTGCTGTGACAAAGATTGTTGCACAGCTATACTGTGAGCGGTCTCTGAGACCGCTTGATCGAAATATAAATAAAATGGCCTGATTAACTCATAAGATACTGTCTTTTTTTTTTTTTTTTTTACTAAACTTTATGTACAGGACTAGTATAATTAAAATTCATCTATCCAGACGTCCTTAGCACTAGTACTAGGGCTCCAAATGAAACACAATTTCACTAGTATCTATAGTTAAACTGAAAAAAGAACCCAGCAATTTGTGAGTCCGCTAACAGCAGTTAAGGGTTAATAAGACTCTTACCATTCGCCTCTATTCAATTAGTAGAAAAATAAATCTAAAATAAGACTAGAATAAAATGCATGTGTGTGTGTGTGTGTGTGTGTGTGTGTGTGTGTGTGTGTGTGTGGCCCCAAATCCCTCTCCCAAATAATTTTTCTGGCTACGGACTTGCTCCCAGGGAAACGTAATTATAAAGTTATTACCTTTTATATTTTCTCTGCAGTGTATTTTAACATGGGAATGTGTATAAGTATGATATGTATGTGCATAGCATAAAGGCGTGTCTGTGCCTTTCGAAGGTTTCCTGTTACTAGATTTTTTAAAATATAACAATTCATTAAAAAAAAAATTATTTTGAAATCATTAACATTTGCACGATTTTTTATTGTAGACATCATTAAGATGTTTGGCTCCTTAATACTACAAAAGTTTTTTTAAATAAGCCCCTCCCAGGGAAATGTAATTCTAAATTTAGTATGATTTATATTTTTTCTTCAGTTTATTTTTACATGGACATGGCTTTTACTGTGAAAGGTATATGCATCATAAGATACATGTGTGTGTCGCTAACACTACAAAGTGAGCTAATTTTGTATGTTTCCTGTCACGTAAGTGATGGCGCCCTTCATTATCAGCACCTGAGCTGCGCCCTGTTTACCTTGTTTACTTAAAACAGTTAGACACGCCTGATCTAGGTTACATTTGTTGATTAGCGGTTTCCAAACTCATGGAACAGTTTATTGGTGAATTAATGTCGGAGTAATACTGAACCCGGAATATCTAATTCCAACGGTATAACATTATCAGACTTTCTTAGACTTTAGGTATTTTATTATACCAAAAAGCGGATGCGTTCATTATGACAAATGAGACTAGCATTGTTATAGAAACACCTGATACATTAACATTAGATGGATTTATATTTTTCCCACATCCAAAAGTTACTACAGTATGTTGGCTAACCTTTATTATTAAAACAATTTCTCAAAGTTTCAACAATACCTGCTTTTTATGAATCCAACATTTCCGCACAAACACGTGGTTGTAGTCTGTTGGCATAAAAAGATATACCGTTTAGATCATGCGAGAAAAAACATACAGAACATGTCCTTTTCACCCTATAGTTTTATTTTTTTGTGGGCGTGTAAGAGAAGAATCGGAAAACAAAAGCGACATTGCACCGGCTTCACGGAAAAGTGATTTTCAGGTGCACTAGTGTCGTTCTGGCGCAATGAACAAAGGAACGAAATATATATATATATGATGATGACAAGGGCGAAAGAAAACTATTTGCTTCTGATATCTTACATCCTGGTATGACCGGAACTTGCATTTTTTTACAACGGTTTTTCAAGATATGATAAAACCTGCTAAGACGGAATTGGAAGAAATCGGGGAAATTTTCCATTTTAAAAAGGTTTTATTTTTAAGAGTCGTGCCGTTTATTATAATTGTATTCAGTGGCGTATCTAGGGGGTGGGCTGATGGGGCTTCAGCTCCCTCCGAAATTTGTGGAAAATATCAAGTTTTATTACGAAAGTTTAGAAAAATCTAATGAAAC